>JAHHFK020001662.1:0-68565 GCA_024533555.2 Aedes koreicus | reverse complement strand
TACGACCGTCCGAAACGAAAATGTTGTATTTGCTTTCGTCGGTATACATAGCTTTTATCGTAGAATGACGTACCCTTATTGATGAACTCACCAGAAAGAGCATTCACTTTAGCTTATTGCGTTCCACAATTGACGGTTTTCTTCGAGCAACTCTTGCATTCTGTCTAGTCTTTTTGAGAACTTTACGAATGACTCGTTTGCAAAGGTTTTTTTTTCAGGTCTTGCTTAGTCCTGCGGCTATTTCAGAAGATGTTGCTTGGGCATTCTTGGCGACGGAGCTTACAAGACAATTTTTAGACAACCAGTTCTCTTTTTACAAACGTTTGCATTAAAAAAATGGACAAAAATTATTGATTTCTCATGGGTTTACTCAGCCCGCACTGACGAAACTACCTATGCAACATCAATCATAGTAACCCATGAGTCAGCAGACAAAAAATTTGACAGCTCTATCAGTCGAACTCTAACCGTGATGGCGAAAACTTCGTTCAGTGTTCGCGTTCAAGCACCCCGCCGCGTCGAAAACGGACATCGTGCGGCACTTTGTGGACGCCGGATACGCCCGTTCCGGCATCTACAACATCTTGGCACTATTAAACAATAATCAGAGCATCGAAAGAAAGCCCGGTTCCGGACGACCGACGACCCTGAGCGACAAGAAGCTTCAAAGGATGCTGAAGAAGAAGACCGAAGGAAAAGTGGCTACATCGCTGCGTGAAAAAGTACCTGGCGAACATGAACATACGTGTCAGGAAGCGGAAGTCGCGTCTACTGGTTTCGGAGATAAATAAAACGAAGAAAGAACTCAAAAACATGCCCACACGCATGTTTTTGTCCGCCATGGCGAATGTTCCGGTTAACTGCCGGAAGGCCGCTCGCAAGGGCGTAGGAATTTTTTTGCAAGTAAGCTTACCTTCCGTGGGAATTTTTTTTTGTTAAATCATTTATTTGTACAGGTTTAATAGAATCAACTTGACAGAGCCCAATTTTCATACAATTACATATCAGTTATCTTAAAACTAAAGTTAGAAGAACAGAACCATGGGAAATTTTTCAAAAGCAATTATCTGTCCTAGCTTTTTTTTTTATCACCATACGAAAAAAGTCCATTTTTTTAATGCAAATGTTAGTAAAATATCCTGCATCGTAATATCTCTGATAAACTAGGTGAGTCAAACAGTTTTGAAAGTGACATCTATGGAGCAGTAGGAAAACGCCATTTTAATATTTCATCTTTCATAAGAACGTAATCAAAATTACATTTCGATCTGTCAATTCGTTCTTTGTGTACTAACAACCCGCCCAAGTTGACAAGTGTATTTTTTAACAATGAAAAAATCAGAATTTCGTGCAGTGATTGAATACTTTGTTTTGGAAAGTTTTATCGGCTAATGAGACCCATGCAAAGATGGTGAAAGTATTAAATGACTCTTCTTTTTCATTTCCAACCCGTTCATCGATGGGTTTTGGAACCCAAGCTTGACCGTACAATCGTTGAACACGATCCACGCTCAGGACGTCCAACACCAAAAATCATAGCGAAAGAAAATACAGGATAAGGTTTTGGAACATCGATTGACCGTGGATGTTATAGAGGACACCATAGGCATCTCGCTTGGAACAACTGGGCATACTTCGGCGGTTGTTTTGGGTTTCAAAAAACTGTGTTCACAATGGGTGCCATATTGTCTAACAATGCAACAAAAACGCGTTCGAACGCGACTTTTGAGCAACATTTTGAGCAATTTCGAAAGGATTAAAAGGATTTGTTCCATCGCATCCTTCTTCTCTTTCCAGAAAGTGAATAATGGCACTTTAACCGTAAGCCATATATGGCTAGGACAATAGTTAGTGCTCATGTCTCAATCGACACACAAGCTCTCACGCAAGAAGAGCCTGGATACAAGTAGGAAACGCTTTTGTTCCGGCCCAGAAAAGCAGACAACAAAGGAATGAATTAACTTTCTTAGCTTCGTCAATCCCCACGACCTATTGTATACATATAAATAAACATATGCTCTCTCGCCAAGGAAAGCCTCCCGCACAATCCCATCCAACATCCAACTCCAGATGTCTATGAAGGTAGCATGAGTCCTCAGCATCTTCTTAAGTAGACATCTAATCAACACTGCCCTCCCATCCGTTGCTGATCATAAGGACCTTGCCAGGTGTTGTGCAAAGAGATCAATGGATGAAGAGCCTGTCATACCCAAGGCAGCTCTTCTGGCGCTTCCATCGTCTCTACAACAGCCAGGATTGTGGATATGGCCGGAAAATGCTATGCTATGGTAAGAGCATATTTTTTCATTTTCACTTTTTTATTTAGACAAAGCCGTTCAACTAGCACAAATCGACCTTTTCACTTCGATTATTGTTTTTATGCATTTTCCTATCACACTGGTATTAGAAAAGGACTTAAAATTATTCATGTTTTGGGATTAAAATAGTAGACATTGTTATTTGACGTACGGAAGATGTTCGATTAAAATGCATAGAATGTAGTCCAAAATTGAATACCTCAGAATTACATATTCAAACTGATTTCAATACCGTTAATATTTTTTCCATGTGTTTATTGAAACAATCCAGATTAATGTTATATAATCCGTATAACCTGGTAGTTCACACATTTTATTTTTTTGCCTAACGTTTGCATTAAAAAAATGGACTTTTTTCGGATGGTGATAAAAAGAAGCTAAAGTTTTATTTCTCAATTACTCCTCAGTTTTCGCAACAAGGCTGTTGTAGCAGATTTTACGCTTCAGGTTTAGCCAGAAATTCTCGATGGGACGCAGCTGGGGAACGTTGGGTGGGTTCGGTGACTTGGGTACCACATCGATATTCAGCCGCTCCATCTCATCCAACGATCACTTCGAGTAGTGGGACGAATCCGGCCATAAAACCGGGTCTTCGTCGCTATGGTATTTCTTGATGAACGCCGCAACTTCTGGCAGGCATTTCGTACTATAAATGACCCCGTTCACGGACAGTCCGGAGCAGAAAAGAAGAGCGGCTTTGACATCCCCTTCTCGCTTATTATCAGTCACAGCAGCACCTTCCTGAGGAACTTGGTGTGTGAAATGAACTTCACCTCGGAGCTCACTTCCTTCGTGGGGGAAGTAAAATACGAAGTATCACGCCAGTCGTTATATCCAGAGAGGGTCTCGTCGTCCATCACCACATCCACGTCGCGATTCGCCGTGAAAATCGAGTTGACCATGTTATTCAGCCGTGGACGCTGCGTCATTGCCTGCAGCTCCGAAACCAGTGGACGCGACTTCCGTTTACTGACATGTATGTTCATGTTCGTCAGGTACTTTGTCTCTGTTTGGTCGGTTGAACTGACCGCCACTTTTCCCTCGGTCTTCCTCTTCAGCCTCCTTTGGAGCTTCTTGTCGCTCAGGGTCGTCGACCGTCTGGAACCGGACTTTCTTTCGATGCTCTGATTGTTGTCTAATAGTGCCAAGATGTTGTAGATGCCGGAACGGGCGTATCCGGCGTCCACAAAGTGCCGCACGATGTCCGTTTCTTTGAACGCGCGCACTTCTGAGCGGAGTATCTTCACTGTTTTTGCCATCACGGTTAAAGTTCGACTGATAGAACTGTCAAATTTTGTCTGCTGACTCATGGGTTACTATGATTGATGCTGCATGGGTAGTTTTCTCAGTGCGGGTGAAGAAAACTACCCATGCAGCATCAATCATAGTAACGCATGAGTCAATTTTTGTCCATTTTTTTTAATGCAAACGTTAAAACGTCTTATGCGTCTGCGAAATATTTGTTATGTCAATATAATGAAAAATTAAAATATTCCAAAAATACATTGCAAAATCCTAAGCCGCGAATGCTTTTTTCCGTCAAAATTTATGGATGAAAATAAAGCGAAAGATAAACACGCCCACTCCTAGGCAGAGTCTGCTTCGATGTCCCAATTACACCGATCAGTTGAAGAAAGTTAAAATTTGGCATTTCGTTAGCCAATGAACCCCATATTAGATGTGTAATTCGCTCAACTGAAACACGATTCTACATTCACTTTTCGTTGCGCTCCTGGATATTGTAATTGCACTGTCGACGTATTTTTTCGTGGTATTTGTTGAAGGTTGATGCAACTAAAGTGGAGCAATATTTCAGCATGAGCGCCCATGTCCGATACAATGAAAAAATAACTAAATATATCGATGATTTCGATACGAGAATACCACATCAAGCATTTGGCACAGTCGTTCAATTATTAGTTCTGTCATAAAACATTATCTGTACATCCTTTCTGTTCGAAAACAGTTCGAAAGCTTCAAACATAACCTTTTTTTTTTTGGCTACCTCCGACTGCCGAAGTTGTTTTAATGGTTTTTCAATGTTGTTGTGCTGGAATTGACAATCGTTTGCTGGAATTGGAGTAAATTTGGGTTTTCAACACTACCACAGCGGTCTGCGATATTCAATCGCAATGAAGCGTATAGGCAGGTAAGCACATTTATGATTTTAAATTCACTTTCAACAGTCATATCCAATTTCCTGTTAAAATAAGATTAGAAAAAGAAGGTTAGTATGACTGAACATGGACCCTACTTCCAAGCTCAACTTAAACCGAACCGGGTAGAGCCGTGTGATAACCGAATAGTCAACCACAGGCCACTACCATGAATACTACTGTAAACAATTTCAACTTGTTCATATTCTTTCGAGAAACTATATCGAACTGTGTCCAGTTTGATTGGAAAACTGCTGGCGCTCCCTGAAAAAGTAATCCATCGCTATGTAGCATCTACTATCGACATTTTACCCAATTTACCACCGGATCACCCACAGCATCCATGCTACCGGTGCGGTCCCGATAGTGCAGCTGCATCCATTCTGCTGCATCACTATTTTACACACGTCGTCGCAGTGAGTGACGCTTTCATTGCACTGTACAAGAGACCCATTTTTCAGTGCAGCGGACCAACAGCGGTTTGTTATTGTTGTCATAGCACAGTGTTCCAATGCCTGCTTGCAGCTGCTGGCGATTTAAAACTGTTCCAACTGCAACAATGAACGACCGTACCCAGCCAGAAACTCTCCTCTGGAAGAGTGGTTGGACCTAGCAAACTACCGTAACGAGCTGATGCATCCAAACATTGCTCCACAGCGCTCGGTCTCGGTCTTCTTGCACTGGCAGAAGGCAGTCCAAGGCGGATGCTCGTCGTTTCAACTCTCTCGACTCGGTTCACAGTATTTCGTTGGTCGTCATCACTCGTTGGTCGGATCATTCGGAACGAAAAATTCGCGGTCCCAAAACCAAAGCGGGTAAAAGTTGACCTAATTGATCCGAGTTATTTATTTATTTCGTCATCCAACGTAGACTAGTACATTTGCATATACATTGTTTACATATGCGTTCTTATGAAATAAGAAAAATAGATTAAGTAGAAGGTGCTTTTATTATATTTATTAGTAGATGTTGGTTTATTTGGCATTAAATATTTTTTCTAGGTTTTGCCGTGACACGGTTAAGTCTATAGTTTCACAATGCTGATATAAGTGGCCATAATTTGATTTAGAGGGCCTTCTATTTTCGATTCATTAATAAATTCCGTCCTTTTCCTGTTCTATAGAGTTTAATGAGGAATCAGCGAAACTATATGAAACTATGTCGTAACAAATGAAAAACCCCCCCCCCCCCCCCCCCCCCCCCCCCCCCCCCCCCCCCCCCAACTTTGCAAATTCGCGATGCAGTTGCAATATTTGAATATTGATAAGCATGCAGCGCGCTTCGTAAGATGGAAGAGGATACGTTGTCCATCTTAGTTTCCGAAGAGTATATAATAAAAATTGCTTCTGTATTGACTCTATTCGGTTAATTTGTGTGCTATGAAATGGAGACCAGACAATGCTACAGTATTCCAGAATGGACCTAACATAAGCTACATATAATGTTTTTATTGTGTAGGGATCCTCAAAATTGAAGCCAAAGCGTTTTATGAAACCAAGCATATTGTTTGCTCTATGAATAATGGTATTATAATGATCATTGAAATTAAGTTTAGAATCCAAGATTACACCTAGATCCCTTACTCTTTCACATTTTCCAACATCTTGATTTCCTAATGAGATTGATATATTTGGCGTATTTCGTTTTCTGCTGAATGATATTAAATTACATTTTTTGATATTTAGTTGCAGTAAGCTTTTCGAACACCATGTATGGAATATGTGTATTTCATTCTGGAATATATTAATATCCTCCTGGTTTCTTATTTCTAGAAATAGTTTCATGTCGTCGGCATAAATAAGCACTTTTGTTGTTTTCAGAATGAAGGAAATGTCGTTTAGGTATAGTATGAATAAGAGAGGGCCAATATGAGAGCCTTGTGGAACTCCAGAAGTGACTTGAATGGGATGGGATTTCTTTCCATTGAATTTTATTATTTGCTGGCGGTTTGTAAGATAGGATTCAAGCCATTTAAGCAGTCCATGCTCTATGCCAATTTTCTGCAACTTGAAGAGTAGCATTGGAATATAAATGCGATCAAATGCTTTGCTAAAGTATGTGTAAAGAGCTGCTACGTGGTTGCAATTTTCCATTACAATCAATGAATAGTTAATGAATTCTAATAAGTTTGTGGCAGTTGAGCGACCTTTATAGAACCCGTGTTGCATATTTGAAATTCTATTCTTTATCAAGATAAATAATTTTTCATTGATTATTGCTTCGAATAGCTTAGGAATGCAAGAGATGATGGCAATAACACGGTAATTACGTACGTCGTATTTTTTGCCAGATTTAAAGATAGGCACCAGAAAAGAGTTTTTGCATATTTTTGGGAATACTCCAGTTTTAAGCGATATTTTTAAAGAGCAAAAACGACGGAGTTGTTATTTCCATAGCTCAGGTTCTTCAGGAATACAGGAGAAATATCGTCAGGTCCTACACCTTTCAAGGCATCTACGATTTTTAAGGGCATGCAGGATGTCGTGTTTTTCGTGACTTTAGTGATTCTCACATTTCTACAAGGAAAATCCGGGATAAATTCAAAGAAGTCCGGAGCAGGTGGTATAAATTTCCTGGAAAAATGTTGCAAAAAGAATGCATATCTCTTCCGAATTGCTGCCAATGCGTTCATCTAGCCGCAGGATGATTGAAAATCGTCAGAATTCAATTTTGTTTTAACGTAATTAAGAAAAAGGTCTTGAGGACACGACTTTATTTCGAATTATAGTTTTAGTGTTATACTCTTCAAATGAGATGTCAATGGCTTAATTTAGTTGATTACAAGCATCCTAAATATGTCCTAAATCTCGGTACTGTTATTTTTTTGTAAATTTTTTTCGCTTTTTGCATGCGATTTTTTAAATTTTTTATCTTTGAGTTTCATGAACAAATAGAGAGAATTCGATTGCTGTGTGAAATGCTTCATTTTTCCATAAGGGATTCAATGATTCATTCACACAGAAATCTTCGTGAACATTGGTCAACAGAAAGTCCACGCTTCCGCAAAGAGGGGGCCTCCTTTAGCATAGTTGGCAAGGGCGCAGCTACAAAGTAAAACCATGCTGGAGAAGTTTTGGTTCGATTCTGGTCCAGGAATTTTTCGTTAAGGAACATTTCTTGACTCCCTGAGCCACACAACCAAACTTATGCAAAAATGGTACCTGGCAACGAAAGCTCCCAATTAAAAACTGTGAAAGTACATTTAGAACATTAAGTTGAGAGCAAGCAATAAATTTGAAACGCCAAGAAAGAAGAAGCAAAGAGATAATCAGGACTATCATTGAACGATGTCACGAAGGCTGGACCCACGGTACAGAGCAGTCTTTTCAGCATCACACACTGTGGTTCAAGCTATACAGATATGTGTTTTCAGCGGATGTGACTAAGTTTTACCGACTTGGTACACGAACGACGTAGGAAGTTTCAAAGGATCTCATTTCGAAAAAAAAAACAGTTCTTAAACTTTCACTGAGATCTAACTCAAGAATGTAACGTATGGAATGAATGCTCAAATCAAAAGCGGCGATTTTCCTAAAACGTATCAGTGTAGAAATCGTTCTATATTGACGTTGTTTCGACTGGAACAAATTCGTTGGACAATTGGCACTCCAGAGTGATTTGGTCACTGTTCTAGAAAGAGGTAGATTAGTGCACCATAAAGGGTGCGCAAATATTCCCATCGAGCACAGGAGAAGCAGATAAACTTTGACGATTGTGATATCAATGGCGTGATGAAGACACCTGGTTTGTTTTAGGATTGGTTCGTGTTTTGCCGATACCGACGAGGTGCTTAGTCAAGGAGACTGCAAAAATGTTTGGGCTTGGGATCTTGGGATGCTGATGAACCTGGTGTAGTATGATATGAAACTTGTGTGTGGTAAATAAAGAGTGGCTCAGAGAAAAAAACTCGAACGAAATGTCAAACCAAAAGCAAAACCTGTTGAGGTGACCATTCCCGGTCTTGAACTTTGTGCTACTATATTATTTAGTTTGTCAAAAAAATGATGAAGGAAAAAAAGAAAAAAAAAAAAACCAGGCGTTGTGTTCACTCTCCCCCCCCAAAAAAAATACCCCCCCGAGCCCACACCCCCCCAAAAACCAAACCCCCCCCGCGCAATATTTCTTGTTGGAGGTGACAGCTTCCGGCAAACAATTTGTTCTGTATATAACGGGGTACAACTAAAAAATGAGAATGATTTTAACTCTCTCATACCAAACTACAAACGTGCACAGAGAAAAGAGAGATTATGTGAATCAATGCTCGCTGCCTCTCCACCATTATCGCATGTTTTGTTTTGTTCCAACTTGTTCAGTTGTGTTCAAAATGCCGTCGAAGCAAGAAGCATTACGCGTGCGGATTGTACAGTTCTATCAAACGAACATAAATCATGGGAAAAAAAATCAGTGTGAACCATTTTAGCCCCTAGAATGTTCCAGTTTCAACCATCTATCGTATCCTGGCATCCTCAGGAACAATTCGTAGGAGTGGTAGTGGGAGACCGGCTAAAATAATGGACAAGAACGGACTTAGATTGCTCCATAGTACCTTTAACAACAAGGATTCGATTAGTCAATCTGATGCAGCAAAAAAGTTCAAGAATACGCAACCTTACATCTGCAAGACGTTGAAGAATATAAGAATAGTCTGCCACCAGAAATCCAGAGCACCCGTATGCACAGAGCAACAGATATCAACCGCCGCTAAATGCCGCTGGATGACCCGAAATTACGCCGGAAAATGTTTCGTTTTGGGTTAAGAGACGGACCAGCCACCGGCTGAAAGTCTCTTAAGTAAAGATATCTAATCTAATCGGTTTCTTTTTGGATGATGAAAGCTACTTCCCTCTCTCAAAAACCCACATCCCAGTAAACGGTCGATATTATTCTGATAATATTTCTACTGCATCTCCGAACGTGAAATATAAGTTTCAGCATAAGTTTGAGCAGAAAGTGATGCTTTATATTGCCATATCTGAGAGAGCCCAGTGGTTTAGCCATTAAACAAGAATTGTACCAAAATCAATGTTTGAAGAAAATATTGATTCCATTTCTTCTAACATGTCATGCAGATGTAAATTACAACATAAGTAGTTGACGAAAACATGCAGGTAGGCATGTTTTTGAATTCTTTCTTCGTTTTATTTATTAATTCCTCCTCAGTTTTCGCGACAAAACTGTTGGAGTAGATCTTACGCTTCAGGATGGCCCAGAAATTCTTGATGGGACGCAGTTGGGAGACGTTGGGCGGGTTCGCCGCCTTGGGTACCACATCGATATTCAGCCGGTCCATCTCCTCCAACGATCGCTTCGAGTAGTGGGTCGATGACAGATCCGGCCAGAACACCACGTCTTCGCCCCTATGGTATTTCTTGATGAACGACGCAACTTCCGGCAGGCATTTCGTTCTATAAATTTTCCCGTTCACGACCAGTCCGAAGCGAAAGAAGAGCGGCTTTGACATCCCCTTCTCGCTGATTGTCAGCCACAGCAGAACCTTCTTGGGGAACTTGGTGTGTGAAATGAACTTCACCTCGGAGCCCACTTCCTTCGTGGGGGAAGTAAAATACGAAGTGCCCTGCCAGTCGTTGCCATCCAGGGAGAGATAGGCCATTGCCTGCAGCTCCGAAACCAGTGGACGTGACTTCCGCTTCCTGACATGTACGTTCATGTTCGTCAGGTACTTTTTCACTGTTTGGCCAGTTGAACCGACCTTCCGGCCAAGCGCACGCAGTGATGTAGGCACTTTTCCTTCGGTCTTCCTCTTCAGCATCCTTTGGAGCTTCTTGTCACTCAGGGTCGTCGACCGTCCGGAACCGGGCTTTCTTTCGATGCTTTGATTGTTGTCTTATAGTGCCAAGATGTTGTAGATGATCGGGCATATCCGGCGTCCACAAAGTGCCGCACGATGTCCGTTTTCGACGGGGTGGGATGCCGTTCTTTGAACGCGCACACTTCTGAACGGAGTTGTTTCACTGTTTTCGCCATCACGGTTAGAGTTCGACTGATAGAGCTGTCAAATTTTGTCTGCTGACTCATGGGCTACTATGATTGATGCTGCATGGGTAGTTTTGTCAGTGCGGGTGAAAGTAAACCCATGAAAAATCGGCATTTTTTGTCCATTTTTTTATGCAATCGCTAGATCAAATTATATCTGACTCCAAAATAATCTTGCATGGGGTTGTTTAATTTTAAAAAACATGCTGGTTTTAATGGGGTGGTCAAATATGCTGAATATATCTAAATACTTGTTGATAAGTTCATTTTCTTCTCGTAGCTGGAGAATCAAAAGTATCAATAGAACAAACATTGTTCAGCTCTAGTAGCTCTTTATTGTAGAAAATACTTAAATATTTTCGTTGATCTATCTAGATATTTTGATAATGTTTTCCTCTTGGCATTATATGAAAGAGCTTCGTTTTTTACGACATTTGGTATTTTTATTGGTTCCATAAGTTTTCATTTCGATTTTTTAATCAGAATTGAACATTTCGCATAATTCATCAAGTGACAGCTCGCAACCGTCCAAAGTCTCGAAAAGGTGCTTTCACAATCACCATGATAGCGCGAAATTTTCATCGATGGATAAACATGAGGTTGTGTTAAGAAAACTAAGCTCTTTTAGATGATGTATAAAAACCTGCACGTTTTTCACAATTAAACAACCCAATTAAGAAGTTATAATATATTTACTGAGTTCGAGTGAATAACGAAATTTTGCAAATTGGATTGCCGAATTACCAAACGAACTTTTATGATCACGATAATCAAAACTAGTACAAAAAGTTTGTTTGATTCAATTTTGACTTAAAAAAAAGTAGCAACTTAGGGATGAGTAAAAGTTTTCGAGGTTTTTCAAAGGAAACCAAAAGCATATTCAGACAGTTTTTTTTTCTGGAGAATCATATGCATGACACATTTGGCGGGCAGTGTTCGCTCAGAATCCTTTACATCCAAATAATTCACCTGTTGCACATATATAAAATTGGGCGGTGCAATAACGTTACAGTTATCTAACAGTTTCATATCAGTTATCGATATGTATTTTTAACATTGCCTAAGGCGCGTTAGCAACTTATTTTCCACATACTAATGCGATAACTTGACAACGTTCCAAAAACATATTTGCAACTTAATTTTAGATAAACAATTTTTGTTTCATATATGTTATTATAAAGCTACAACTACATCAATAAAAGATTTATATGATTGGACAATAGGTAACATATTTGTAACGTATTGTGAACCTAATGGATACTTGTCACAAAAAGCATTGAATATTCACAGTTACGTCATACCAACAGCTTCAAGCACTTGCTTTTTTGTTTATAGAAATTTCCGTTTCGTTTTACTTTCCTCCACAGCTTTTTATCTACCTCTCCAAATAAAAAAAAAGCCATTGTAAATAGCTTTAAAAATCCACCCACTTTTTGCAATAATATTTGCGCGTAAGGAGAAACGTGTTTTGCCACATATTTGCCACATCAGGAAATAACGCAATTCGCTTGATCTCGGAACATAATTGGAACGTATTTTTGAAAGTTCATAGTAGTTGCAATATGGTTGCAAAGCAATAAATTCTTCATTATATCAACAATTTGTTCAAGTTAATTTCAAAACAATTATCAAAAACATGAAGTTCCATAATACTGAATTGAAAAAAACTGTTTCTGCTCTACGATGTTGCATTTCAATATCAGGCTATATCAAAATTAAATTCACTAAAGTGCAAAAGTTTTGTAACTAAAAGGCTTCTTCTTTTCCAACTCGTGCTTTTATTTGTTGGTGCTTGTACCAACTGCTACAATTTGGCAGCGTTATTGAAATTTATAGTATTTTATGAAATTTGAATCGAACTTTGATGCATGTTTTTTAACAGGTTCATAATATTATTTTTTGAAAGGCTGTTTCAGGTGCTGCTTGGGTCGTCAAACAGAATGCCAAGGAACTTGCACTTAACTTCAAATCGACAGTTGCAGAACACATCAACGACATAACGATAAATGACATCACAAGCTTACGGACTACCTCTACACCCTGGAAATGCGAGGAAACGCAGCCCGGTACGTCGCAGAAAGTTTAGAAATCAACAAACAACAACAAATCTACTAATCAAAGGCCAAGGTAACGGGTACTCATGGCTCTTTAATTTACTACCTAGACGACAACAAAGGCGACGCAGCAGAGTATCTGCAGCTACAGAATAACTAGGTCAAATATAATGGGAAAGGGCAGGCAGATATCAGTATTGACACATCTGTTCAATAATCATAAGCCACTGTCAGCATGTAATATGTGATGTTCCGTTAGGATGGCCCACTTTTTTTTCCATAAGAGCGATCCCTTTTTTCAAAAATCAAAAAATGGTTCTTTTAGAGAAAACAAAATTAAAAGAAATCCGAAATGGTTGACATTTGATTTGTCAGGGTGGCTCACTCGTTTATCATCATAAGGAACCGTTAACACATTGTATGTGATATTTCATTTGGGCGATTACTTCATTTTCCATTAGGGTGGCCCTTTAATTTGGAAATTAAAAACAAATAACGAGTATTTCCAGCAAATTCAACCAGCAACATTGTTGCGACCATCGTCACAACGAACCACCATGAGGAATACTTCAGGGTAGTTTTGCTTTGCCGTACCCCTGAAATTTCCATAGACCTTGAACTTATATTACTACTACTACTAAAAAAAATTAAGCTGTCTACTTACTTAAGACTCAAGCATTTTTCTCCGTACTGGCTAAAGCGGAGCTTGTTTAATTTTTACAAATTGTTATTGCTAGGAAATGTTTTAACCCTGCGGCCCTAACCCCGAAAATTGGAAATAAAGCGGTTATTAATACGGAACCAGTCTTTAGTTGCTTTCGCAACAAACATTTTGCGTAAAGTTTGAAACCACGATTTCTCGCAAAACTTTCGTTCTCTTTCATTTATTACGGTGTCATTATAATAATTTCAACCGATTTATACCCTCAGATCGAAAGATCATGATACGGACAACTACATTATCCTTGCATTATGTTCGACGAAAAATTTAGGGATAACTTAGAATTGTTTACTAGCCTCTCATTGTTAGATAGCTCCTTTTGAAAAGTTCTGCGCGATTTTCATCCGGGATTCAACACTTCACTAAGGCGAAACAGTTCGGTCCCCTCATATCATACAAAATCCGCTAATTCACACCAGTGAGCTTCTCATTTCTGGTTTGCACCATATGTGCAAGCTCAGATTAAAAAAATCTGATTCATCGGTCCGATACTTACCGATTTGTGCTGCAAAAACGTGAAGTGAGAAGCCTACGAACTGTAACCCTGGTGGCGTTTACGATGAAGAAATGATTACACAAAGGAGATTATTTCCACTATTGTCTTCACTATTCCATTAAAATTCTCAATTATTTTTCAAAGGACCACCCTAATGGAATAAAAGTGAGCAAACCCTAATGAAATATCATGAATCTAGTAAAGACGATGGCCTACGATGATGAAAGAGGTGTTTAAATAATACTGCTTCCAATGTCCCATTCAAATGATGATTTTTTGGATTTATTTTTAAATTTTTGACAAAAGGGATCGCTCTAATGGAAACGGAACATCACATATTACATGCTGACAGTGGCTTATGATTATTTAAGAGATGTGTCAATTCTATTATGTTCTATATTCTATTCAATTTTTTTTTCAATTTTTCATCAAAAAGGACCACCCTAATGAAAAATAAGCGAACCACCCTAATGAAATTACACACATAATATGCTAGCAGTTGCCAACGATGATATAGGATATATGTCAATACTATTGCCATGAATATCTCAGCAGTTGAATTCAAATCATTCAAGTAAAATGAAATTTACTTCCCCAACTCAAAAATCGGCAAAGTCCCAGAGAGCCGATTTTTTTTCAAAAAAAATTGTTTTGAACCAACACCAGTTCTCGACGTTTCATGCATTTCTCAGACCTTTGGCATCAACATAAAAATTTCGATTTCGGAAATGTCATGTAACCCACCTTGGTAAATTTTTCATGGGTCAACAAAGTCAAACTTTGACCGCTTTAGGGGTCCACTTAACGAAGTCCGATTGAGCTCAAATTTTGCATGGGGAGTTCTTTTGAGGAGACAAAACTTTTGGGCACTACCGTTTGAAAAGTCGGTTTTTGCTGGCACCCTAATGTTCATCTTACGCTATTTTGTAATATTTGGCTTCTGAATTGAGTAATTGGCAAACGAGCCTATCTTGATGACGAATTTCTTGTTGAAATTATTTGACAACCATTATATCTCTGTAGACGAACAAGACATAAACGAGTGGCAGCAAGCCTGACCTCATGGATCTATAATTACTCTTTACTTGACAAGAAAAAGAAGAATTTGAATCAGATTTGTTTGCGTATTTGTTTTATTTCCGTATTTGTTCAACAAGTTTAAAGGCAACTTAAGGCCAACTGGTTGATCCGCAGCATTAAAGTAAAACAAACAATGAAAATCAAGGTGGTAATGTACTACTGAGCTGAGTAGCGTGAGTTTTTATATTGGCCAAACGCTGTTAATGCCCATGACGAAGATCGTAAGAACATATTATCAATAATTTCAGCACATAGTTATTTATTATTTATCGTATTATCAAACATTTCTTTAACTTACAAAAACCCTAATACATGCACCACATCTTCAGCATCGCCCCAGAAAGAATAAAATCCGCACTCAAATCTGCAACAGCGCAAAACAAAAATGCCCCCTTGCAGATTTTTACTTCCTTTGGAAAATAGTATGAAAATTAAGTTTTTCCCATCCATCTCTCAATTCACACCGTGAGTGATGCGGCCCAGGCAGAATCCATCAGTGCATCACGCTTGCTCTTGTGCTATCTCTATTCCGTGCCAGTTTTCCACATGACGGGCCTCGCTCGATGCCATTCCAAGTGAGGCCGAGGGCACATGCCGTTCGCGGAATGGGATGAAAACGGATGATCCATCAACTTATAGCAGTTCTCCAAAGCCAACTTCCTCTGCCACTGGTACGGACGGATGGACGGACGAACGGACGACGACCGGAGTGCGAGCAGCTGCCATGTGGCACTGCCTAGTATTTTCATAACAATTTATAGCTGTGAGCTGGTAGCAAAATAAAACTTTTTCATATCAAATTAATTGCAATTGTAGTCGGGAATGCGAGAGCCAGAAGTCCCTCAGTTGCCGCCGGTGGCGAGGGTGGACCTTTGCACCTGTATGTACGAAGTATTCTGAGAGCGATAAAAACTAAGTGGGAGGCGTGTGACGGAAGAGTGAAAAATTTAAATGAAGGAATGTGACCTCGGCCATTGTTTTCGCACCGTGGTTGAAAAGCAGCGGCAAAATACCTCACGGCCATCACAACGGCGCCACAGAAAAGCGGAAAGCCCAGGATTCCCGGGTTGGTTAGTTAGTTTTCTCACTTGCTAACCTGCTTACTTTCCACCGTTGATGCCTCCGGGGAAGACCTAGAAACCAGAGGAAAACCTCAAACCCACTACGGCTAGGAAAGCCACTCACTAACTCACTCATCCTAACTGTGGCGAACAGCAGTGTGTCTTTGAGTTTCTGGACCACCGAAGACCGCGGGGACCGAAGCGGAAGCGAAGGGGGCAGTGGCAGTGTACAGCAGTCATTATTTTCTTTGGAACGGTGGCGGTGATAAAGTTTAATTGAAATTGTGACAGTAAAAAATTACTACCCCTTTCGCCTTAGCGGATACGCGCTGGTTGGGAAGTTTTGCATCGTTTGAGGCAGGTTGAGAGCAACAGGAGATGGAGCGGTAGCAAGTGGTTCAGTCGAATACAATGTTGATATGGAAGAGTATTCAGGTTGAAAATAAAAGGCTAGCAATACCTCATGAAGTCTCGATGGTAAATATGGCCAAATAATGGCGGAATGGAGACTTTTAAGAGCATTATACTTTTATTCCAAAGGATAAAAAATGTCTTAAAAGAATGATTTTTATGATTCTTGCGGTATACTTCCCAAGATATTAAGTCTATGGAAAGATTGGATTTGGATTGGATTTGGATTGGATTTGGATTGGATTTGGATTGGATTTGGATTGGATTTGGATTGGATTTGGATTGGATATGGATTGGATTTGGATAAGAATCTTATGGATTATAGAAATAAAACAAATTTTCGCGAGATTGTTTGTGAATGCATATAGTATTTTTGTTGTTCGTCCAAAATAGTTTAAATTTGATAATTTTGTAATTAGATTGGAATTTGAGAGCACTTTATTGAACGGTTTCATAGTCTGAACTCATCCTGTACAACACAAACACTCAGAAGCTTTCAAAAAAGTACCAGGAAAAAAACCAAATTGTCACAGATCAAAACAGCACGAACCATCAGATGAACATCAAAAGCAGCGCCTTCCTGGCCGTCTAGTTCCGAGAGAGAGAGAGACATAGTGAAAGCGCACCAGAAAGCAGCGATGATAGCACGAAGATAAATTTGCGGTCGTATGCAGCCTTGAATATTTAAGCAACCATAAATATTTTACCAAACCACTTTGAAATGCATTACAAAACGGTTGGCAGGGTCGAAAATCACAGTTTCTTGTACAGCATTTGAATCATGGAGCAATGTTGTGGAATTTCTGTGCTAAAGCCCGATTCAAAGTAAATTTGGACGCATTCAAGTGATCATAACTCAAGAATTAAACCACATACATAGTTGATCAAAACGTCAAACAAAACGGTATTTATTAAGCTTTCAAACGATATCATACAAGTTATTACATTTCACGATCGATGCCATCATGATCTGTACAGTAAACGCATTTGTTTTGCATTTGTCACTTCTTTACCACATCCTCGAAGTTTTCGCTTGACAATTGCCCAATATTTTTCGATCGGTCTGAACTCAGGGCAATTCGGAGGATTAATCTCTTTGGCGACGAAATTAAGGTCTGATCCGCAATAATCCGGACACCTCAAAACATGAATAAAACATAAATTTCGCATTATATTTCCGTCGTAGTTGTTTATTTCAGATTCATGGGATGTGTTTTAAAAATTCGTGAAGACAAAACATAGTTATTCGGTATTTGCATAAAACTTTACGCTTAACTCCGTCTATTAAGGAGTGTATCGAAAATAAGCTATCCACAAACTTTCTTTCAAATTATCTTGAAAACCGATATTTTATTCATACAAAAAATTGATCCTTTATTGTACGAGGTTAAACTTGAACATAATGAAGACCGGATGAAATTTAAGTTATTCCTTCACGAATTTTCGAACTTTGGATCGAATGCTCTTCATCCAGTTCCGGACAAGTGTTGCATCGCATTTTTTGGACGCTTGAGCCCAAATTGTTTTGAACTCCTGCATGTTCCCAGCTGCCTTACCAGTCTTCTTGAAGACCCTCTTCACGATTGCCCAGTAACGTTCGATGGGTCGAAGCTGAGGGCAATTTGGTGGATTGATATTTTTCTCAACGAAATCTATACCCTTTTCCGCAAGCCAATTGAGAGTGCCGAGGGGGGGCTTCTTCTTTTTATATACCACATCTCTTCCGACCACCCCTCGAAATTTCCGTATTTTTTTTCCGGAGTGTAAAATAGGTGCTTCACCCCACGCCACATATCTCCTGCCCCCCCCCCCTTCCCCCCATTCTCTCCTCTGACTCCCCCTCCCCCCGCCCCCCCCCCCCCCCCCCCCCCCATTGTCCCCGGTGTTTTGTGCCCCTCCCTAGGTCTCCTCCTCCCTCCACCCCCCCCCCTCCCCCCCTCCCCGACCGCCCATTTCCCCCCTTTTCTCCAATTGCCGCCCCCCCCACTAACAACAAAAAGCTGCCAGCCAACCGCCCCGCATGCCGTGTTCAGGCATAAAAAACCATTACAAATACATGCGTACAACGCAAATGTATGTGGATAGCTTATATATGATACACTCCTTAGGGTGTGTACAGACTCTTCAGAAATCGTAAAAGCCGTCTTTGTCCAAATTTGCTGATAGTGTTTGATGTCTTTGATTCCTTGCTTCTTTCCAAAAAGCTTCCGCTTCATCAGAACCCAATATCTCTCGATAGGTCGTAGCTCTGGGCAATTTGGCGGGTTTGAGGTTTTTGGTACAATGTTCACTTGATTTGATTGGTACCACTCCATCACAGTTTTAGCATAGTGGCATGATGCCAAATCGGACCAGAACAAAGGTTTTTCTTTGTGACTTTTGATGAAGGGTAGCAATCGCTTCTGCAGACACTCTTTCTGATAGATCTCCTTGTTGATTGTGCCTGTAGTGACGAAAGATTTACTCTTTTTGCCACACGTGCAAATGGCTTGCCACACAAGGTATTTTTTGGGAAATTTCGATGCCTTCTTCGTTCTGAAATGCTCAGCTGAAGCATTTCTGGCCATAACAGAATAAAAAGCCAGCCCTGAAAGCTGCTCTAAATCCTCCAGGACATAAGTTTCATCGTCCATAACAACGCATGAAAACTTCGTCAAATATTCGCAGTACAAACGTCGAGCCCGTGATTTTGCTGCCAAGTTCTGTTTGTCGTTGCGATTTGGAAGTGTTTTTACTTTATACGACTTAAGTCCCAAACGTTGTTTTGATTTTTGGACAAAACCAGGCGACATCCCTATTTTACGAGCCACCGTTCGAATGGAGAGATTTTGGATTTTCGTTAATATCCTTTTCACCTTTCGGTCTATGACAGGATCAGCGCGTCCAATGTTTTTGTCACTTCGCGGTTTCCTCTCCACCGTCAAACGTTCTGAAAATGATGTGAGCACATTGTGAACAGTGGATTTAGGCAAATCCAATGTTTTTGCAAGGTCCTGTATTGACAAGTCAGGATTTGCCGTACGCCCGTAAAAAATTCGCTCGCGCACTTGTTTTTCTTTCGTCGCCATCTTGAATACTAAACATGAAATGTAAACATCAATCATAGTCTTTTTCATCATAGACTCTCAGCTATACCACAGTGAAATTTTTCATTCCGGCGTGCAATATTTCAAAAGTTACAATGATTTGAAGGTGTCCAGATTAATGTGGATACAGACCTTAACATTGTTTGCAGCATATCATTCAAGGACCTCCTTAGAGAAGTGGCAGCTGGTTAGATCCGGCCAAAACATAACTTTGGTCTTGTGTTGCCGAATTAAGGGTAAAATCCGCTTTTTCAGACTCTATTTAATGTATACCTTCGACGTCATTGTGTGAGATGTGATGAAAACCTTGGTTTTAAGGCCACAACTGCAGATTCGTTGCCAAATCATTAGTTTCCGAGCAAACTTATCAGCAAAAACAAATTTATACCTGGAAGGGTCATCTCCACGACCAGTTGCTAGGTAAAATTTTCGTTCGGAGATTTGTTTATAATCCATTTATATATTTTGTCATCCATTAAAATACAGCCATCAAATTTCGTCAAAACTCGTTTTGACCACTAAATTTTCTTTCAGGGAGCGATTTGGATGTTTGGAAAAGTTGGAATCGTATTCCTTTGCCAAATCACGTATGGGGACACCTGGGTTGCCTTTCACGTTACTCAACACCTTTCTCCTCATCTCTTTATCCCTAGTGCCACTTTAATGATAGATGCGCTGTGCTCTATCCACACTCAGAGTATCCTTGTAACGTTTTATTACAAGACACACCGTTGAGTTTGGGAATTTTAACAGTTTTGCTATTTTTGAGGCAGACCACGAAGGATTCTCTAGATGTTTGTGCACAATTAATTTTCTTTTCTCATGTTCCATGATCCGTAATTTCAAGATGCGTCGATCAATCGAGAAAAACTTTTCACCAGTTTCTTGGTCAATGAAACATCAACAATTACCTATCAAACGTTCTTCGTTCCAACCACCAGGGACGAGGTGGTGTATTAAAAAATGCGTCCAAATTTACTTTGAATCGAGCTTTAGCTAAAATTTCTCACTGAATCAAAAAGTGGTCACGAAGGCAAATTTGAATGTCTTTTATTGCGGAATGATCTTCAGATATTATTCAATCAAACAGAAATCGAGTGAATGCTTTCATTTCGAAATCAATGTGCGTTTCCGTATGCAGGGGTGTTTATTTCGGTGCTTTCCAGACTCCCAAGGATGCACTTTCAATTATTTCAGCACGAAATTTGGTTCCCATGCAGTCGGAGTTTGAGAGCATCATTAAAATCACTCAATTCGCTGAATGATGATCACTTCAGTTCTGGCTCCTACAGCTTTTGCAGTGGAATAGGAAGCAGTCCAAAAAGGAAATTCACTCGGAATGATCCGGGTAAACTCTTTAACAACTCTTTTTTTATTGTTTGCAATCAATGCAATCAATCCTGAACGATCGGTGATGCCGCCACCGAAGTTTATAACAGAAATTGAAATTACTTTTCATGCTCAGACGTGCGCTTGGAAGGGTTCATTTGTTGTTAGAAATTTGATACATTTTCTTCTAAGAAATGACACAGTCAGGTGGGATAAGGATTGACTTTTTATTTGATTCATAATTATATTCCCAAAAATAGCCACCCACACCCCACCCACAAAGAGAATAAAAGATAAGGATTACATCTTCTTCTTTTCCCCCCCCCCCCCCCCCCCACAAAAAAAAACAACCACCACAAACTCAAAAAAATATTTACATTTTCATAGACATTTTTAAATTAATTTTATATTTAATCCAACCCACACACAAAAAAAAAAAAAAATAAAAAAATTAAAATAAAAATATTATTTTTTTTAAAAAAAAAAAAAAGTTCCCCCCCTTTTTTCCCCCCCACCCGAAACATATATAAAACACCACACAAAAAAAAAAAAATTCAATAACATAAAAAAAAATTCTCTGATTGTGCTTAGGATCTTAAACATTGATTTCTTATTGATAATTTCGATCAACTTTTCTTAACCTTCTAATGCATGCGGGTCGATAGAATATGATAATTTTTTCAAATATAAATCTTTAGCTATATTTTTTGTAGCTTGTGCTAACTTAAGAACTTAGTACACACGAGAGACGCGACGCGAGACAGGACACAACACTTATTGTTCTTACAAAACGTAAAAAGGGGTTTAAATTTACGTTTTTAGTCGACCGGTTTCGGGCTAGATGTTGCTCATCTACAAGACGATGTCCGACTGGTTACGATGCACAATAATACAACAAGTATTCATATTGTGTTACAATAAACGTCGAGAGGAGTAAAACAATATTCTACTGGAATTCCAGTTTTGTCAGATGAAAGAGAGAGGAATTTATTGGAGCATCGTCTTCATTCATCAGAGGGTGGTTGGAAGTGGCGATGTACATTGATTCCCACGCGTTCAATTGTGAGGTTTTCCTTACATTTTTAACTAATTTTGAGTTTTCCCAATCCACACAGTGGGTAGGTAAAACGGGGGCCCCCCCCCCCCAACATTCCCCTCTTTATTTTCCCCCCCCTTTCTGTGTTCTCTTAAGCGAACTTTTAATTTTCGACGAGTTTGACCGATGTATACAGCATTGCAGTTTTTGCAGGGTATTTGCTAAATTCCCGACTTTTCAGACGATGGGGGTTTATCTCTGATGTTGCACAGCATATCTTTTAGTGTTTTATTACTATTGTAAATCGTTTACAATCCATGTTTTCGAAGTCTAGATTGGATGGCGTTTGTAATTTTTGGAAGGCTGATCTCTTTAAGTTCTTCATTCTATGATTTCAGGGTTGTGACCAGAGCTGGTAAATTTCACGGCCATCATGTGACAATGAAAAAAACAGAACTTCTCACTGTCATGAGAAGATACGAACTATCATGAGCTTTCTTGTCAGTCTCACACCATCATGCAGTCATGAGAATTTTTTCTCATACGATTTTGTTTTACAAATTTCTAACTAGTTTACTTGAAATTAGCCAAGCAATAATATGTAATCGACAGAGTGGACGTTTTATTTCAAGTTTTGTGATGAAACTTACAATTTTATCAATATATGTGATTGTAATTGCGATGACCAGAACATTGTCACGTGCTGTCATGACGAAAAATTCGATGAGATTAGAAGAAAATCTCCATCATCGTTTTCTCGCCCGATGAGATTTTCAGACGTAATTTGGTAAAAATCGTCGGTCATGTTTTATTGAAAATGAAATTTGCCAGCCTTGGTTGTGGCGTTCTGTCTTTATCTCTTCCTTTCGTGTTTGCGGAGGATTTTATCAATAAATTCTTTATCATACACGTTTACTTCAGCAGCTTGATGGATTTTGTTTCACAAAATTGTGTTTGTTTGTTTGTGTTTTTAGGTCTGAAATTTCATAACTTTTCCAGTTTATTTACTTGTTTTATTCATTGGTGTCAATCATGATTGTAGACCTTTCCAATACAACGCTACATCACTTAACCATACAAATAATAACTGAATGTACATGGGTCTTGAAAGTTATAACAGAATCGTTTGATATCTAAGTCTCTGACTCCATCACATTTTTTTACGCTTCAAATTCTCAGTGTAATTGAGTTGGATTTTTTTTTCAATTGTAGTAGTCTCCGGTTACAAAAGAGATATGGCTTCAATCATTTGCGGAGCTTTGGCTGGATTCCTAGTTTCTGTAGCTTAAAAAAAGCAGGAGTAATGTCAACACGGTCAAATTCTTAACTTAAATCTGTGTATAAAACTTTGGCAAGGTGGCCATGATCCATTTCTTCTAATGAATAATCTTCGAATTCAAGTAAATTTTTTGTTGTTGAACGACCTGTGGAAAACTCACACTGTTTTTCTTTACAAGCTAATTTATTTGTGTATGTTTAACCGAATCAATTTTACTGAGCTAAGTTTTCATTTTTAATACACATAAGATATCTTAAAGCTAAACTTGTGGGGGTAGAACCGATTACTCGTGGTCATCTCGAGATCAATAGCAACAATGATTTAGTGGATGGGAGGCTGGGCGAAAATTTTAAGTATGGTTTACGTAACACACACTTTTTTTGAATTATTAACCGTCCGCATATAACTATGCAAGTTTAAATTTCAATATTTTCTATAAACTATCAAACAATTCTAAATCGTGAGATATAGGCTAATCGGACTGCAATATTATACTAGTATTAGTCAAAAACACATAAATTAGTTTTGTCTGTGAGGAACACCTTAACATCTCACTATCTCGACGGACCAACAGTACGGCAGAGGTGCGGATTGGGATCGGCCGTTACCTTCAACGGTGAGTGAGTCCTGGAGAAAACTTCATATCCAGCTACCTACATTTTGAGTAAATTGTTCACGTGTGCTTTACGATGGATCCAGGATCCATCATCTACGTGGTATTATTTGTTTTCACGCTGGTTCGCCACTTCTACTTGGGACGGTTCACAAACTTAAAACTAAGGTGTGACCCAGTTAGAATTGGAACATAGACTTTTGTGCATATTTCGGATAAACATTAACAAAATAATATTCTACTAAAATGTTCGACTTTATGTGAACTTTAGAGAGAAAATACAAAAAAAAATTCGGATATACATTAACAAAATAGTTTAACTAAAATGTTCGACTTAATGTGAACTTTAGAGAGAAAATACAAAAAAAAAAAAATTAATTTGTGGACCTTTTTTCGGAATACGTTTCATCAGCCGGCGCACATTATTCTCATCCATCGTTTTGGCAATCTTATTCCACTTGGTTCTCAATTCATTGATGCTTTTGACGACACTGCCATTCACCTTCAGCTTCCTCTTCATAATAGCCTAAAATCTCTCTATAGGTCTAAGCTGTGTACAGTTTGGTGCACAGAAAAAAAATCTGAATTTTCATTGTGATGTAAATATCAGAGCATGTAAAATTGTCTCTCCTTCCACACGAAGTAGCAACTTGCATGAAATTGTTGTAAAGAATGTGCACACCAAAAAGTAGTCGTCGGAAATGCCCTAATGCAGTCTTCTCCGTGTACGCTTTGCTAATCCGATCACTACTACATGAATATTAATGTATGTGTGCTATGATGAAGACGTCGTTTGCCTACAGTAACCTTTATTCAGTAAAATGGCGAAGGAATACGACTGCATAATATTGGACGACGAAACATATTGCAAAGCTGACTTTAAGCAGATACCGGGACTACAGTTTTATACCTCGTTGCAAAGAGGAAATGTTGCTGATCGTTTTAAGCAAAAAAAATTGTCGAAGTTCCCAAAAAAATACCTCGTATGGCAGGCAATATGTGGATGCGGTCTCAGAAGCGACATCTTCATCACGACTGGCACTCTAAATGGACAAATTTACGTAAAAGAGTGTCTGAATAAACGACTGTTGCCGTTCATTCGGGAACACAACGGTTCGGTGCTGTTCTGGCCTGACCTGGCATCTTGCCACTATGGAAAACTGGCTAAGGATTGGTACATTGCTAATGGTGTAAATATTGTCCCAAATTATTGCAATCCGCCAATTCGCCACAACTCCGTCCGATCGAAAAGTATTGGGCTGTGGTCAAGAGGAATCTTCGAAAAACGAATAGCGTAGCAATTGATGAGAAAAGCTTCAGGCGTAACTGGCAGAAAGCTGCAAAATTGGTTACGGATGACACTGTGCAAAAACTGATGGAAGGTGTCAAACGAAATGTGCGTGCATTTGGATATAACAGGTCAAATTGACTTAACTGTATATGTTTTATATTTGTATTTTTATGAAGTCTTAAATAAATGATTTACTTTTGAAAGAGGAAGTGATTTTCATAGATATAATACTAGAAACGCGGATGAAATAAGAACACCGAATTTCCTGACATGTGCTTCACAAAACTCATTATATTTTAAAGGAATAAATGTTTTCAATTCGATGCCAAGACACATTAAACGTGCACCAACACTTTCAGAATTTAAAAGACTATGTATTTCACACGTTAAAACGGTATTCTGAGCAGCAAGCAAAATTTTTTTTTTCAAATATTTATGAAGATTGTACCTGACGATGTTTTACTATTATAAAACGGATTATTTTGTGTGGACCATTTCTTGTACATTTATGTTGCTTTTTTTTTGTAAAAATGAAGAATGTATCTGACGAAGTTCTTTACAAACGGATTAAAATGAGTTGGCTATTTTATTTTTTTAAATTTTATTTTTTCACATTTACAATACTACAATACTCACTATTTTGTTCGTCACAGTGATGATGATGGAAATTTGTATAATGTTGTGTTAGTTTAAAAAAAAAAAAAAGAAAGTAGTCTACAATTGTTTGAGCCTCGCGCGCGGTATACAGATATGATGGACTTCTTTTTGAATTCGTTAAAAAAAAATTGGCCTTTGATGCTTTAGATGAAATAGTAGCGAGTTGTCTGGCTGAATGTCGGGGAATTCTTCGTCAATTCTTTTGTGGTTGAAAGTAAAAGTTTGACTAATGCCGGTCCAGGATTTTTCGGTTTGGAAACATTCTTGACATCCCTGGTGAGATATTCTTGGCCAGCCCTAAACTAAGCTGGCGGCTCCATTAGTGTTGGAACTGCATTGGCTCTGTAACGGGCAGGATCGGATATTGGCTTGTCTTTTGATAATGTCCTTTTACTGGATTCTGTGATCTAAATTGCAACAGAATGTCCTGATCGCTGGGAATACTTGCGAATTTTTGTGGTTAACATCAAAGCTTTTCACGATTATGTCGCTGTGAAGCAAATGGATACTTTTGAAGAAATTTATATCTGTAGATGAAATCAGTTCGTTTTTTTTTTGCATAACTGGTTTGAATTGTTACCAAATTAATTATCTTAGAGATAAAATCGTCTAGCTCAAACCTTTGTAGGGGTAAGGGCGGGACCATCATCATCATCATCATCCGTTTTGGTTTACGCTGAGCTGAATTCAACTGACGTCGGCAGCGAGTAAGATATTTAACTATGTTCCCGATTTATTCTCTGTACAGAGATGCACATTCAAGTTATTCAGATTTTGGCAACGATTGATACCAACAGTAGGGATGCTGTTGGGGCCACTTACACGTGTGGCTGGTTGATTCCAGCAGAATACATAAATATGTTAAAACATAGAGTTTGAGGGCCGATTTAAACCAACAGTAGGGATGCTGTTGGGGCCACTTACACGTGTGGGTGGTTAGTAAAAAAAGACCTTATGCTACACAGCAGTAGCATATCTACACTGCACAGTGGTCAAAACATCAATTTTAACGCTCCCAACTGACAGCTACCTAAATAGTGGAGCAAGAGTGATGGCGTCTTTGGCAAAGCTGATGGATATGACAAGCTCCGTATTTTGACGGTGAGAGCCGTTTTTGGAGGAACTCAATTAGTTCCAACGTGCCTTTTGTCACAAATGGTTCACTTCGCTTGCCACAGTTGTATGTGGCCTGCCAAATCAGGCACTTTGAAGTGAATTTCGACAGCGTTTTCCGTTTGAAGCGATTATCCACAGCAAACTTGTCCTTACCGAGCAAATATTCCTGTCCCGGCAAATGCTTAAATCACCTATGATGTAAGTCTCAGCATCAATGAAAAAGCACTTGTTTCGGGCTCGCATTTTCGCAACACTCTACTGTTCAACACGATTTAAAAAGTTCTGCACCTTGTACTTTTTTAACTGGATCGTTTCTAGAGGGGACCAAACGTTGCGAAACATTAAGGTTCTTGGCCAAGTCCCGCGTCGAAATGTTCTGATTCCGCTTGAAATAAACAATCAGCGTTCTCTCTCTCTCTCTCTCTATCCCCCCCCCCCCTCTCTCTCTCTCTCTCTCTCTCTCTCTCTCTGTGTGTGTGTGTTTGCGCGTTATTCCCGGTTTTCGATAAGCTCCTGGCTTGTGGTCCACTATCATGCTTTCCTAGAGCTTTTGGAGGACCCTTGAGACGGTCGAATAATGTGTTTTCATCAGTTATCTCAAGGAGCGGCTGATCTTTTTCCATCTCGACCGGAATCTCACTGACATATGCACGACTGAGAAAATGATACCAAAACATTCTGAGGGCTGAGTGACTAAGAATTTTTCTCTCAAATCATATAAAAAAAAATGATATTTTATTCAAACAAATTGATGATTCTTTATTGTACGGGATTGAACTTGAACATTGTGAAGACTGGAAGTTTTTTATTTTTTTTTTTTTCATCAAATTTTTTGGACGCCTTAGCCGAAATTTTTTGAACTCCTGCATATTCTCAGCTGATTTAGCAGTCTTGTCTTTTTGAACACCCTCTTCACAATCGCCCAACAGCGTTCCATGGGCCGAAGCTGAGGTCAAATTGGCGGATTGATGTCTTTCTCAACGAAATCTCTACCCTTTTTTCGTGAGCCAATTGAGTTGTTTTGGCGTAATGCGCCGATGCTAAATCCGGCCAAAACAGTGGAGGGGTACTATGCTACCTCTTCTGCAGACACTCAGATCGATAGATTTCCGCATTGATTGTTCCGGTAGTGTAACAACTGGTAGACTTCATACCGCAGGAACATGTTGCTTGCCATACCAAGTCTTTTGAACCAAATTTCTTCACTTGAATCGACCTTTCGGCATCGCTTACATCCTCCCCATACGACGGTAGTGTAATATTGTGGACCTGGAAGGGGTTTTGAGTCTTCTTTGACATAGGTCTCGTCGTCCTTCAAAATACATCCACCCGATCGCTGCTAAACTCACGAAAACAATTTCCAGGCCCTTGTTGCTGCGCGTTGCTTCTGTTCTGCACTTTGTTTGGCGATTTTCTGCTTCTTGTAGGTCTTCAGGTTGTTCCGTTTCTTGATACGTTGAATCATTCCGGCGCTGGTTCCCGCTTTATTGACCCAATCACGTATCGACATTGATTTGTTCTTCCGAATTAGAGCTACCACTTTCTGATCCAGTTTTGGGTTGAAAGATCCGGGTTTTCTTCCAAAGTGCCTCGCCAATTGTCGCACAGTTACACTTTTTTCAAGTAGCCATGTGTCAAAACCTTAATTTTCTTGTCTTTTTCAATGCGCGGCATTTGGAAAACGAATAATTTAAACCGTGCAAACAAGTAAACAAACAAACTTTTTCTGCACACAACAGGTTTGCTTCGATCGGCGATGCATAGATGCATTTTTTTTTAAACCATACGTTCATATCAGCGTCAACATTTGATTAGAGCGAATCTGCTTTTGTAAACAAACACTTTATCTGATAATTTATAGGAAGTTGAATACAATTCCTTCAAATTGAATACATCAGCGGATAGAAATAAAGCTCCTCTTCCTTAAAGATTGCTTAATTTGCATTTGTAAGCTTTTGTTTAAGAGAAAATGACTACGAAAACCATTGTTTACAAAAGCAGATTCGCCCTAATCTAATGTTGGCGCTGATATGTTCGCTAGTTTGAAATAATTCCGTGGAAGATCTGAAAGCACGTAACGCACCACAAAAAGGTGATCTACCAGCGTTACGGATTGCCAGAAAGCACTTTAGATTCGTTACGTCTCTACAGTTATTCTGGTGCTTTGAGGTTTTGGTCTTCATGGTTCTCTTGTGAGAGCTGTGTCTGTTTATCTGCGCTCAATGAGCGCTTTCAAAAAATGCTGTCAAAATAAAATCACGCACCTCCTATAACTCTGAAATATTCTTGTGTTCAGAAAACAAACCACAAAACATCATGCAACAAATCAACACAACCTGTAATTCCAAAACTACAACTAATTTCCCAGTCGAAGGCAAACCACCGTTCCAAACCGCACCAACCCCAGGCCGTCGCCAGGCTAGATTAGAGCTTTTACGACTCGAACCATCATCTGCAATCATCTTCGGTCTCCCTCCAGCTTCGGAGCTCGCTGCTGGGTGCCACATCTTAAGTGGAACCTGGATTATTCCCTCCTTGGGCTTGGGCCGAAAAAGCAGAACGGGGCGGGAAAGTTTCCCAGAATCGCTTTCAAGACGCAAACCAACGATGTTTGGCTCGGCCCAGAGCAGCAGACGACTAGACGAGACGAGCCGGGCTGAGACGAAAGCCTTAAAAACCGTAATTGCATTAAAGTTTAATTAAATCAAATTTTGTTTCGAAATTTGTGTTGGAAAAATCTTGTCGCCAAGGGGGAGGGGGGGGGTTTGGTCGGCCGGTGAATTAATTGGTTCGGGATGAAGGTATCCGAAGAATGCAGCAAGATTGCGTGTGAGCGACAAAAATCTCACCAGGGGGGAATGTTGTTGGTGAATAGCGAAACACCAATCCAATGGTACTTTGGGTCGTAATAGTTTGGAAACGACTTTCACCGCAGAAGCAGTAGCTGCAGCAGCGTCCAGGACGAGAGTACAAAGTTGAAAGTGGATTAGGATATTTTATGAGATGTTCCCATGGTGTGCAATTATGGCTCGTTGGGTTGGGAGTATGGCTTGATAGAATGCGGTATCTTGGCAGGGCGAACGGAGAAGACATTTTCCCAATAGGAGATGAGAGCAAGGACTCCAATTAGGAAGAAGCTAGGAGTGCGGAGCTGGCAGGATAAAAGCGGAGATAATGATTTAAATGAATTTATTTCCCTCTCAGGTTAGAGGTTTATGGTCGGAAGATTCTTCTCGTCCGATGCACATGGCTTGTGTGCCTGACAAAATCTACCGGAATTTATTATTTATGATGAAATTATCGGAAATGAGGCTGAAGTTGTCTGTCGGTCTCGCTCGTTTAGCTCGTTTAGCATTGAGTTGAGGGAGGGTGACAAACAACGAATGCTTACACGAATGGGGCTGGAATGTGCTCATGCAAAAATCGGTGTCTTGTTAGACAAAGTTGGAAATCCCTGCTACCGATTCTGGAACAACATTCCCAGACGTGTGCAAATTCCGTGGAAGCAACGATATGAGGGATGGTCACCCCGGGAGGGGGGAAAGGGGAAAACTGTTTTGTCGGAAGCAGACGGTGATATTGATTGTTCCAGTTTATAATGTAGTGTTCGTGTGCCAGCCACCCACTCGGCCGCGTGCAATCGATGACGTTGGGCTAATGGGCCCGATGGGATGGGTTGGATTATGCCAATATAAATGGCAGCAGGCAAATGCTCAGGACGCGTTTTTTTTTTGTTCTCTGCATGGCAAACATGGCAAAGCACGAGGGAAAAAATTGATTCACTGAAATCGGAGCGCAGCGTGTGCGTTGGCCGTGTATTCACGCTTTAAGCATGGTCATAATTTTCCGACAGAACAGTGAATGAGTGCCAAAAAAAAAAAAAAATCATTCACTTCGTTGGGAAAGGGTGCCTGGGAGACTTGGGGAAAGGGTTCGTGGCAGACAGATTTATAATCTGGGTTATGAACTAGATATTTAAATCAAATTAAGGTGAGGTCTGCGTCGAGTGAGTTCATAATTTTCCGGGAAGGGAGATTACTATTTATACGTGGTGTGTTAGCGGTAAATTGGATTAACACCGTAGGAGATTAATAGGATTTGATAAAATATTGCCGATTTGCATAAATTGTACCAGTGGACCTCAGGGGATTTAAGTTTCAACACGCAAATCTGCGTTAAAATAGTGAAACGTTGATTTGAATAGTCGCTATTTTCGGGTCAACTGTTTTCCCGACAAGCATAAAAATACAACTGATTTGGAATAACAAATCATATCCATTTCATCGTTCTTGAATAACAAACTTACAACCTACTGCAATTTGGTATCGGCATTTGAAATCGCAGCAAAGGATTTTCAATGCAAGACTTCCTCCATCCTCTGTATTCGATAGCTTCGTATCTACGATTCCACTTGCCTCAGTACCAATAGGATCAGTTCGTAAGCGCAAAGCATTCCACGGAAACCGACAAACCAAACAATACCCCCCCCCCCCCCTTTTCCCTGCAGTCTGGAACGTTACGAAAAACAACAGAGCAAAAGAATTCCCTTCAACAGAACCACTATTCATCGCAAAGTAGAACAAGTAGACTCAAAACCAACGACTCAGCCGCCCCCCGCCCCGCAGGCCAAAGTGCAGGAAGAGGAAAGCAAACGCAAAACTACTCCTACGCGCGCTGAAGCAGGCTGATCCCCAAATGGAAGCTCTTTTTCCACCCGACAAGGGCCGGCATTTACGTTTACGGTTAGGTAAATTTGAACCGAAAACAAAACTTTCGCACGTAAAACGGGTTTCGAACCTAAATGTGGAGGTCTAGGATAAGAGAGAAAAAAAAAAAAAGGGAAACGCAGTGTTGTTTCAATGCGAGTAGGGCTTGGGTGTTAATATTGGCCTAGGATTTTCGTTTCCTTATTGAACAAAGTTTGTCATTATATTGAATGTCAGATAAAGAATTGCAAATCGACGACATGCTGTAAAATAAGAAATAACATATTGAGTCGAAGTCCCAAAATCAGCTTTTAAGTCGAAGAAACATTCAACCCCATCACCTGCTTACTTGGATGGTGCTAAAAATACACATCAGCATCGTCGTCACTCTCCCATACTCTCTCTCTCTCACGTGTTTTCTCTCTGTCACCTGGTCGGTCGGTCGCTTGCTGCTGTGGTGGCAGACAAAATACACGATCAAAGCGATTGGAAATGAAAGAAAAACAAAAGAACGAACTTGCTGCAACGTCCGTCCGGCAAATGGTTGCTGAGCAGACAAGGGCGGATGCCAGCAGGGGAGAATGAAGCTTAATACAATGAGGTTTTTTTTTTTTAAAAGATTTACATTTATGGTGAAATCAAGTCATTGAATAACTTTAACAAATCTGAAATCCATCTTGACAGGTCCGTTACAAATTCTAGGGTTGTTTTTCATTAGGGCGAATCTACAATTGAGAGATTCTCTCCGGTCTCGCTCTCTTTCATTCATTACAGCGCCATTATAAAACTTTCGAGGGATTCTTTAGTACAGATCGAAACACAACAGTGCTGGCTAGCATACTCTACAAATAGTAGAATCAAAAACGTAAAGGTGATTGGAAAATGAATGAAAGAGAGCGAGCCCGGAGAGAGTCTCTCAATTGTAGATTCGCCCTAATGAATAAAAACCCTAGAATTTATGCATTAAAGTTTTGTTAACTGGCACTTGCGTGGCAGTGGATCAATGCAATTTTATTGTTAAAAATTTCAAAACATGTTGACGTACGACTACGACTTTGTTTGCTATACTGGAGTACAATCCAAAAAAAAAAATCACCTTGCGACCGTCACGAAAAGTGGTCATGTTTTAAGCATTAATATCTTAGTCATTTCTCAGAAAATTTTCAAAATTTCTAAACCAATCGATGGGAAATATTTCTACGCATCAATTTCAAAACAGGACATTGTTGATTTCGGGCCACATACTATTTCAAAAATCATAAATGTTAAACCTTGCCTTAAAACGTATATTAACTCCTGCAGGCCTAAGGAGGCATCTTCTTCTTCTTTAGCATTTCAAGCTTATTGCTTTCACAATTAGCTTATTGCTTGCTCTCAACTTAGTGTTCTAAATGCACTTCCATAGTTATTCATTGAGAGCTTTCGATGCCAGGTACCATTTTTGCATTAGTATGATTGTGTGGCAAGTACAACCCTACGCTATGCCCAGGGAGTCGAGAAATTTTCCTTAATGAAAAATTCCTAGACCAGACCGGGAATCGAACCCAGCCACCTCCAGCATGGTGTTGCTTTGTAGCTGCGCCTTTACCGACTGAGCTAAGGGAGGACCCTCTAAGCTAAGGGGTCATATATGACCCCAGAAGGATAATTGTTGTATAAAATCACACAGACTGAATAAAAGTGTACACAGTCTTCGGTAAATTTGTTTTTCATCAATTTTTTTATCTGAAAAATATGAAAAACATATGAGTTTTAGACCTAATTGACGAACTAGAACATCCTGAATATGAAGAAGTTCAGGAAAAAAAAATAATTGCCTTATAAATAGTGTAAAGCGTTGTTTTAAAATATTGTTTACATGTGCATACGTATTATTAAATTCTCGTTGATAAACGTTAAATAGTTTTGTATCTTTCTGGGAGGTTCGAGGTCATCCAAAATGTACTTGAGGTCGAAACTTCAGATCTACAGTTGTTACAATAGCTTTTAGTGTTATATAAGGTTACGGTGTGTATTCAAGCATATTGAATGAACCTTTTGGAAGGTCAACAGTCATTATTTGATAACTTTATGATGTTCTAGGTCATCCAAACTGTCCTTGAGTTCAGAACATAAGATCTTCAGTAGTGACTATAGCTTTTTGGGCTATACAAAGTCACGTTACGTATTTAACCATATTCAGTGAATATTTTGGATGGAGATGACATAGGTCATCCAAACTGTCCTTGAGTTTAGAACATAAGATCTACAGTTATAACAGTGGGTGTTTGGAGTGTGCAACGGGACAATATGTATTTAACAATATTGATTGAATAGTGTGGAAGGCCAACAAACATAATGCGACAATCTTGCGATATTCTAAGTACTCCAAACTGTCCTTAAGTTCAAAACATAAGATCTACAGTTGTAACAGTAGTTTTTTTAGCTACATATGGTGACCATATGTATTCAAATATATTCAATGAATCTCTTGGAAGATTAACAGTGATTATTTTATAACTATGGGATCCTCTAGGTAATACAAACCATCCTAGAGTTCAGAAATTGGAATCTACGGTAGTAACAATAGTTTTTTGGGCTAAACAAAGCTACGTCACGCATTCAAGTATATGCAGTGAATATTTTGAGCATGAGCATGAGCATGATTGACCGCCCACGGATGCAATTCCGTTATTGCCAGATCAGCTGTATTTGCACAAAGAACCAACAGACGATGTTTGGGACTAACATACATCTTCAATGTGTAAAAACTGGTGACCCATTATAAAGCAATACCGGCGCCAGCCGTGCCCGAATGCTGGTCAAGTAGGGAATGGGAAGGAACGTGTTGTCATGATACTCGTTTTGAAGGAAGCCGAGAAATCCTCTGCACTTCCACGAGAAATCATTGGAATGTTGGATAGTTGGGGAAAGGTTAGCAGCAGGGTTTGTTTTGGTTAACGATACGCTGAAAGTACGTAGCACTATCCGCCAAAAGCAATGGACCGCTCCAATGTGACTGAAAAGAGACAAGCATAACAAAATACACAAGATAAAATAGAATAAAACAGGAGATTGTCTTCAAAATATGGTAGAAATAAATTATTTGTTGCTTTGCAAACCAGCTCTCCTCGATGTCCTAGATGTCGGAACCTTCCGGTAGTACTATGACATCTGTGTCTAATACACTCTTCTTGCGCCGATTAATTTACAACCTAAGCCTGCACACCAAATCAAAATTCACTTTGGCACGGTTGTGGTATTTTCCTCTAAAATCTAGTTCTAGATATTGGTACTTGGTTGCAGGAAACAGAATCAACAAGAAAAATACACTCGCTTATGACTTCTAACTCCACACGGTTGCTTAACACACTTTCTTCCCCCACAATACGCTTGAGGAAAAATCACCAACACACAACAGCGCAATTTATTGTATGCAGTTTTTCGAATGAATCGCGAGCACGACGCGATCTCGTGACACGCAACACTCTTCTCAGTATATGCAGTGAATATTTTGAACGTAAAAATACACAAAAAGATAATCTCGGGGTGGTCTAGGTCATCCAAACTGTCTTGTCGTTCAGAACTTAAGATTTACAGTTGTAACAGTACATTTTAGTCATTATAATGTTAGAATAAATATTCAAACATATTCAATTAACATGCTTAAAGTCAAGAAATATCATAATGCAATATGACATATTCTAGGCCATTCAAACTATCCTTGAGATCCGAACATAGGACCTACAGTTGTAACAAAAGCTTTCTTGGCTTTACAGTCGTAAAGTTAGCTTTATAATCTATGAAATATGACGATACGCATTCAAACACATTCAGTGAAGCTTCTGTAAGCTCACCAGTCATTATCAGTTTATCTTGGGATGTTCAAGGTCATAAAAAATGACCTTATGTTCAGGAATTGAGATATACGGTAGTATCTTCAGAATTTTGGGCTTTACAAAGCTACGATAAATATTCAAACATATTCAATGCATATTCTGAAACGTCCACAGACATCATAGGATAACCTTGTTAGTTTCAGGTCATTCAAACTGCCCAACAAAACTCAAGGTCTACAATTGTAACAATAGCTTTATGGGCTATAGAAAGTTTAGTTAGTTTGTTTGGCATAGAATATCCCATGATTATCTCATAATGTCAGTTGGTCTTCCAGAACAACAACGTGACAACGACACAGCGCATTCTGGAGAAGATTCTTATGACTTTTATATTCATTTTGTAGACAAACCAATAAACCATTATAAAAATCAGCTTATATTTTGGACATCAGGATTAACCACAACCATCCAAGAAACATTATCCCGAAACCACAGGAGGATAATTCTAGACTAACATTTGAAAAGGGCGGTATTCCAAAATCACGAAACCGACAAAACTGGAGGCGAAGAATGGAAAACGAAAATCAAATCCTATTTTCCATAGAAAGCTCCAATGAACCATTTATTATGCTCACATTGTTTAATAATGCAGTGCTTAACCTTTTCACACAATTTATGCAGAAATATGTTTTATTGAGTTAAAAATGGATAAAAACCAAAATACGCTCTGTTTATTTTAAGAGTGTTATTACGCCTTAGGTTTTTCGCCTGTTAAACTGCCAGCACTGGAAGAACGCCGTTTAGTTATGACATTCTGGCATCTTATTTGTCATTACGCCTACGCTCTTGAGTCACATTAATCAAGTGGCGAGGTACTACGACCCAGTGCTACCATACCAAAACAGTAAATTTTACTAATTAGATCAATCTAAGTACTACTAGGAAAATCAGAGGTAAGAGTTTATTCTATCGAATGAACATTGTTCTTATTGTATTATTTGAATTGCGGATTCTTAATCATGTTTATATATACAAATTTCCAGACGAGGTGAATGCCGTTTGCATGCAGAAACCTTGGACGGATTCAAACGTCTTCTTGAGTATCTTACTCAGAAGAACCACAATTTCTTCACTTATGACACCAAAGCTGAGCGTCTTTTCAAGGTTTTCTTGAAAGGACTGCCCAGTGGTGAATCTCTGGAAGAAATAAAAAACGAGTTGGTAAAATTACTTGGGATTAGCCCAGTCCAAGTAATTAATATGAAAACGATGCTCCTGGCCTGGCGATGCTCGCAAAGGGATTTCAAACGATTTCTACTTAGTTCACTTCAAGTCAAGTGAACTTAATAACCTTAAGGCTTTAAAAAACAGTGGGAACATTTCATGAAGACTGGAGAAAATTTCCAAAGCCTCACCCAGTGCCGTAAGTGCCAGGGATGGGGTCCCGGAACAAAGCATTGCCATATGATTGGTAAATGCATGAATTGTGGTGATTTCTCGCACACTAAGGAAGACTGTCCTGTGAAGGAAGATCCTAAAAAATTCAAATGTTCAAATTGTGGTGAAAACCATAAATCAAATTTTTGGGAGTGCAAGACTCGCAAAGCAATTTTGCAGTCGCGCACTAAACGACAGGTAGGAAACAATACACGTTCCCGACCAGCTACTACCCATTCTGCAGCTGTTAACAACGATCAGCAAAGAACTAATTCCTACCAAACCGTCGGTAGAAACAGCGGACAGATTTTTCCATCCCCAAAATTAACTTCAAACGCTCAACGAGGAGCAAATACGATCTCGATACCTGCAGGCATCAACCAACGGAAATCTGCAAACCCTACATTCTTACCTAACCGCGTTGTTAACAATGCTCAACATGTAAATGGACCTACCTACGCTGCCGTTGCAGCGAGTAGAGACCAAAACCAAAATTCCCACGGGACTTCTGATGAATTTGATTTAGGTAACATATCCGCTCCTAAATTAGAATTTTTACAGCAATCGTTAATCGACATGATAACCGTTATGCTAAAAACTAATTCCATGTTTGAAGCTATCCAAACTGGTATTAAGTTTGCCAATAATATTGTCCTGACATTGAAGTTCAGTAATGGATTTTAAGTCATTAAACATTTTGAATTGGAATGCTCGATCCATCAGAGATAACGAGGATGAGCAATTTAATTTTTTAAGAGTTCATAACGTGCATATTGCTGTTATAACTGAGACGTATCTCAAACCTGCCCATAAGGTCAAAAGAGATCCAAATTATTTTGTCTACCGAAATAATCGCCTTAATGGAGCTGGTGGTGGCGTTGCCATCATTATCCATAGGCGTATCAAACATCACATTCTTTCTTCATTCGAAACCAAAGTTTTTGAAACTTTGGGGGTTTCAGTTGAAACAAAATTTGGTCAATTTACTTTTATAGCTGCCTATTTGCCTTTCCAATGCACTGGCCAGCAAAAGAACTGGCTTAATTACCCGTCATAGGTCTAAATTCTTCGTTATTGGTAATTTCAATGCAAAACATCGCTCATGGAATAATTCGCAAAGCAATGCCAATGGTAATATACTTGTTGATCATTGTTCTGCAGGCTACTACACTATTCAATACCCAAACAGCCTAACTTGCTTTTCTTCAGCCAGAAATCCCTCAACTATTGATTTGGTCCTAACTGATTCATGTCAACTTTGTAGTCATTTGATTTCCCATGCTGACTTTGGTTCTGATCACCTTCCAGTTACATTTGAAATATCTCAAGAAGTCATTTCTATTTCCATCAGTTCTACTTTCAACTACCATAGAGCTAATTGGGATCAATATCGAACATTTATGGAATACAACTTTAAGAAATGAAATTAATAATGCTCTTGAATCTCTGGCTTTCTCAATAAATAGAACAAGAGCTGCTTCAGTGCCAAAATGCGAGGTTGAATTCGATTCAGTTATAATTGATGACGATCTTCAGCTCTTGATTCGTCTGAAAAATGTACGTAGGCTTCAATATCAAAGAACACATGATCCCGCTATGAAAGTCATACGGCGAGATTACAAATCGCTTATCTGCCCTGTGGAACAAACATTTTGAAAATAATGTGTCAAAATTAGATCCGAGTTTCAAACCTTTCTGGAAACTCTCTAAAATATTGGTAAAACCTCAAAAACCTATACCAGCGCTTGAGGAAGGTGATAAAATTTTGCTCACAAATGCGGAAAAAGCTAAAAAAATTGTTAAGCAGTTTGAGAGCTCCCATAATTTCAGTTTGGGTCTTACAAGTCCTATTGAGGGTCAGGTTTCCAGGGAGTATCTGAATATTTTCTCACAAGAAAATATGTTTGATGATTCTTGGGGAACTGATTTGGATGAAGTAAAAACTATAACTAAAAAATTTCAAAATATGAAAGCACCAGGTGATGATGGAATTTTCTATATCCTCATCAAAAAACTCCCTGAGAGTACTTTGTCTTTCTTGGTAAAACTATTTAGCAGATGTTTTCATCTGGCATACTTTCCAGATAAATGGAAAAATGCAAAAGTCGTACCTATTTTGAAGCCAGACAAAAATCCGGCTGAAGCTTCTAGCTACCGACCAATCAGTTTGCTTTCTTCAATAAGTAAGCTTTTTGAAAAAAAATAATTTTGAATAGAATGATGCTTCACATCAATACAAACTCAATTTTTGCTGATGAACAGTTTGGATTTCGCCATGGGCATTCAACTACGCATCAACTTTTGAGAGTTACAAATTTAATTCGTTCAAACAAAGCTGAAGGCTGCTCCACTGGAGTTGCTCTTCTAGACATAGAAAAAGCATTCGACAGTGTTTGGCATAAAGGTTTGATTGCGAAACTGAAAAAGTTCAATTTTCCGCTTTATATCATGAAATTAGTTCAAAACTACTTAACTGATAGAACTTTGCAAGTAAATTGTCAGAATTCTAAATCTGATCAATTGCCTGTCAGAGCTGGTGTTCCTCAAGGTAGCATTCTTGGGCCAATACTTTATAACATTTTCACTTCAGATCTCCCTGATTTACCTCAGGGCTGTCAAAAATCTTGCTTTGCTGATGACACAGGCATTTCCGCTAAAGGAAAAAGTCTTCGTGTTACATCCAGGAGGCTACAAAAAAGCTTGGAAATTTTTACAGATTATTTTCAAAATTGGAATATTTCTTCTAATGCTTCCAAAACTCAACTTATAATATTCCCACACAAGCCTACAGCTGTATTTTTGAAACCAAGTAATAGTCATATGGTCACTATGAACGGAGTTCCAATTTCTTGGTCAAATCAAGTAAAATATCTTGGACTGATACTTGATCAAAAATTAACTTTTAAAGATCACATTGAGGGCATTCAAGCCAAATGTAATAAATATATAAAATGTTTATATCCTCTTATAAACAGAAAATCCAAACTTTGTTTGAAGAACAAACTTCTAATATTCAAACAAATGTTTAGACCGGCCATGCTTTATGCTGTGCCAATATGGTCTAGTTGTTGTGCTACTAGGAAAAAAGCACTTCAAAGGATTCAGAACAAAGTTCTGAAAATGATTTTGAAGCTGCCACCCTGGTTCAGTACTATTGAATTACAAAGAATTTCAAACGTTGAGACTCTAGAAGAAATGTACAACAAAATAATTCATAATTTTAGACAAAAATCATTGCAGTCTTCAATTGCAATGATCAATTCTCTCTAAAGATAAGAACTAGTTTTAAGAAATCAATAATTATTCTTACACGCAGGCAAAAAAACCCTGTTAGAAATACTGAATAGACAAGGTAAAAATAATATTAACACAATAAGATATAAATGATAGCATATAAGGTTGAAATGTTAATTACTTAGCAGGAGCACCTAGGTTAATATATGAATGTAAAATAATGTAAAATTTGGAATAAATAAAAAAAAAGTCATAAAAAAAAACAATTCATTCCAGTATATTCCGATGCGTTCCAATCCATTCATTTACTGTGTCATAAACGATAATTAATAGGTTTTATTTTTTATCGACTTGAAACCCCAAATTAATGCTAAGCTTTTCCAAAGGTACCGTTCCGAATCATCAGCTCAAAATCCTCTCCAATGTTCTTGATGTCCATTCCAATTCAATCACATACTTATTACAATTAATTCAAAAATCATTCCAATTCATCCAAATCCATTGTAAACTATCACAATTCATTTCAGTACATTCGAATTATTTCAATCTATTCTAACCCATTAAAAACTATTCATATTAATTCCAATCCATTGTTCTTCACTTAAGACTCCTATCAATAAGAAATTCATTTCAATCCATTCAAATCCACTCCAATTCATTGCAGTTCAGTTAAATCGATTTCAATCCATTCCAATCTGATATGTCCGAATTACTTCCAGAATGAAAGATCCTGTTACTACACACTACCAAAATGTCATGGCTGTCCCCTGAGACCGACACATGCAAGCGTCCTTTAGCACATAATAATGAGTTCAAAGAGATGAGAAAATAAATTCAATCAAACATATCTTTCGTCGAATTGCGTATGTGTCAGTTTCAGGAGACATAATTTTATACGAAATCTTTCTTTACGTCCCCCGACTTTTTACAAACATGAATTACGTCTCGTGTAAAATTCACAATTTCTAAGTGTGTAGACTAGATGTTACTTTATTGCAAGTCAAATTACAAATCTATTGTGAGCTGTCAGTGGGCCCGTTTACATAGACATACAACGGTTGCTGTGATTGAAATAAGTGTATTGATTGAGTTTGTTTGATTCTGTGGTAATTCAGAGACAACTGGATCCCAACATTTCCTTCCTAAAGGTCTCACCATTCAATAGGGTTTGAACGGGACTGGAAGTTAAATCTTGCGAAGTCCTTTCTTCAGGATAGTTGTGGCCGTTTGTGATTCGTCTTCTGCAACCGGAGCTCTAACTGCTGCGGTGTTGGCGCTGGATCTTCATCGTAAATGCCCGTTAGCGAAGCCTCCACTGGAGTTGACAGTCCGAATCCATCGAAGAAAATGGATGGTGGGGTAGGCTGACCAGCTGTATTTCTTTCTGGAATACGAGTCATGAGTTGGTTGACATGCAACCGTATCAGGCGATGTTGATCCTCAAGGAACACATTGTAGTTGACTGTACCGATCTTTTCGATAAAGGTTGCTGGTTCCCACTGCCAGGAGTTTGCTCAGTGGAGCTTGGCGTACATACATGAAATCTCCGTTGCTGGGACTTGACTGCGCCGTTCCTTCGGTCGAAAGCGTCGTTTTGCACCGTCTCTGGATGTGCTGCGCCAGCATTTGCAGGAGCTCCGCCATCAGGAGGACTGTTAGCTTAGTTCTTCCATCGCTTCCATGGAGTTTCTTGAATCTAGAATCTTGAATCCTTGTCACCATATTGATATGTCCCGATTGCCTCCGGAATGAAATATCTTGAGGTGTCAGTGGGTCTGTTGATATATGCATACAATGGATGCTGTGATTGATATAAGTGTATAATTATATTTGCTTGATTCTTTGGTGATCCATTGACAATTGAGACCCAATAAAATCCATTCTAATCAGTTCGAATCAAATTCCCTGTGTGGAGCACTGTACAAGGTAGATTCAATAATTTAATATTTTCAAGGCCCATTCTTACTAAAATTTCTATCAAATCAAAGCCCCAAAAAAAGACAACCAATTTTGTCAAAGATCCTTTGAATGCAGAGTGTTTTGAGAAAGTTACGTTTGAATCTTTGTTTACAAAATCAAAAACGTCTTTTTGAATGAGTTGTTGGAAATTCCTAAAGCTAAATTCCTAGTCCTGAGCAATTGTTTTCCTTAATGTCATTAGTCATTTTAAGAATGGCAAGTTTAATTTAAAGTTTAAATTGCCTCAATTTTCTTCTTCAGTAAAACATCTCCGTCCTTCAGAAATTTCCTGTGCACAGCCATGTCTTAAGTCCCAATAGATCTATCGCTGGGGAAAAAGAAGGTGGATGAGTGGGCAATTGAAGTATATAGTTGAACACACAAGTTCTGATTCAGGTTAGGAAGCGAGAGAACGAATACCCCACCGTGAACTGAATGCACTATCAAAAGAAACGTCGGTGAGCACTACAATCCCATTAGCTGCGAGATGGTGAAGGCTTACGAAACAACAAAGCCGTGTGAAAAGGGCCAGATTTCTTTGAACAACGTCTTCATCCACAAAAAGCCGTCCGATATCGATTGCAGCATCAGCAGCTGAGGCTTGTGCGACCGCAAACCAGAACCACGAGACCGGAAATCAATTAAAGAAAAGATAAACAGGAACCCAGTCCCTGGTAAGGCCCACCCGACCGGAGGCAGATTTATCAGGCCTTCCGCGAGCGGAAATAAATACCCTGGAATCGCCGAGAATATCTCATTCTGAATTAATCTAAATAACAACCATGCCGGAAGAGAGATTCGGTGATGACGGGGAAGGGAGGGTGTCGAGCGAAAATGAGAACTTGAAGAGCGAAAAACAGCCGGAGGCTCTTCCAACAGCAGCGAACAGCTAAAAAAAGTGTCAACTCTGCAGAAAAATACCCATGCTCAAACAGAGGGGAAGGGAGACTACGTGCAGAAAAAAAAATCAGGGACAACTCCCGCACCGACCCGGCTCCCTGTGGTGAAGTGTATAGTAGCGTACCTGGGACGAGGACGACAGACAGCGAGAATGCGAGAGAGCGAACGCAATTTAGAGAAACAGGAAGTGGTGCAGTGGTGCAGCTTCAGAACTACTCTCCAGAAGTAGGCACTCACACACACCCTCAATTTAGCGCTTTCGAAATTTGTGCTTGCTCCCACTTCCGTACTTGCCAACTTCCGGAACGGGTTGGCACTGCTGGAATGAAAACAAATAACTCACTCGCCCCTACCGAGCCAACCCCCTCCGTGAACCACGAGCATGGTAGTGTGGGTGATGCCTTCTCGTTTGAGTTATGACTTACTGCAATCTGAGTTACCTGAACAAAAGGCAAGGACAAGTCGGGTAGGGTGATATTAGGGATTGTGATACAATCAAGATCAAGGTTTGCATTGACAAGCATTGTTTAATGTTACGAAAACCCAATTTAATACATTTGATCGAAAGTATCGTAAGGACAATCACTCTCAATCACAGACCATATTTCAAAACAAATGGTAACTCATTCTCCCTCGACTGAATCTCACTGCACTGAAAGCTCCCACTCTCCGTCACGCACACCTTCAAAACTGCTTTTCCTGACTGAGAGCCAGAGCGAAAGAGCGAATCTGGTCACAACGACGAAGACGAAGAAGAAAAAAAAAGAACAATACAAACTCACTTCTCGCTCCAAGGCTCACACCGCTACCGAAACGAGCCCAACAACGATAATAACACTCCAAATGATGTTGTCTGTGACAATTTCCATAGCCATAATTCTCGGAAAATTATGTAAACACTGGGAGAGTGAGAGCATTCCACACCACCAGCAGAGGCCCTTCGCGCGAGAGTGGGAGAGACGGCAAGTAGCGAAGCCATTTTTCTCTTTTGATTGTTTTACGATTTTTCCGAGCAGCCGTTCCCCCGTCGGACCCTTCCGAACGAAGGCGATGGCTGGAGTAGAATTACACACACGTATTCCAGTCAGCGGGTTCGCTTTTAAAGGGCACAAACGGAGCATTATAAACGTATTTAAAGTGATTAAGAGACAAGTCGGGAATCTGGAGCGCCGTGGCTGGGAGGGAATGGAGGTGGGTGAATCAGTAAGACTACTGTTGTTGGTGGTGGCTCATGGCACAGCGGCTGGTGGCGCAGCGTCGTTTGAAAGTCGACGTCGGATACACCACCATCAAAAGCAAACCAACGTATTTAGTTTAGGGAAACCGCAGGAACACTGCCAGGAAGCAGACGGGAATCGCACACACTTCACCCCACTACCGAACCCCCCGAAAAGGGACGTGTCGTGTTTTGGCTGAGGATAACTGTATTGCTGCTTCTGCTGCTGCTGCTCGGCGGTCGAAGGTCGGAGGTTGGAAAAGCCCGGGTCATCTCGCTTGCTTTCTCTCTCTCTCCCTCTCCGGATTGCTGTTTTCCTTACTGCAAAAAGCCACGACAAATTGTTGGAAGCCTGCGGTTTCCGTGAGGGCCAGGACATGACCAAAAATGACTCTATGCTGATATGGGCTGGGATTTTCGGAGAATTTTGGGATTGTATACGTAAGTTTAACTCAGAAGTAGGGTTCGGTTGACGCAAATGTTAGTAAGTGACTTTGAAGTGGGGATAAGTCAGGTTGGTCGATCAAATCAAATAAACGGATGTAACAGTTGTAGCAGATGTCTTTCATGACAAAAATAGGATTCTGTTTTTAAACTTATTATGTAAACATCAAAGATACGTCAAGCTGAACATTGCAACTTTTTACGAGCCACCCTTAGTTAAGTCAGTAAAGCCGCAGCCACAAAGCATCATCATGCTGGAAATGGTTGGGTTTGATTCCTGGATCTGGTTAAGGATTTTCTTCATGTAAAAATCAACTCCTTTTGTATGGTGTTATGATTGATCTTGTCACAGATTCATAGTTGTGAAAAAATACTAATGCCATCGAAAGCTCTCAATTTGTCACTGTGAAAGTGAATTAATCACAGCACATTTAGGGCAGGCAATAAACTAAATGTGTTAAACGATAAACTTTAAATGTCAAGCAAGGAAAAAAAACATTTTATGAGCCAAACATGTACCAGCAGTTTTACAGCCCTGCAATGTTGTGGTGGTCACGTATGGAAACGCATGTTCGTGATCAGATATTTTAATCAGTCCAACAACAAAGTGAGGCAGAGGAAAACAATGTTTTGTATTGTATGCATGCCACCACATTAGCTTGATCGACGGATATTTGTGTACTTCCAAACAATTTCAGTTCTTTTCTTCTGAATTGATTAAATAATTTGTCATTTTAGTGATACACACATTGTCAATCCCAGACGGGTGTCATTTAATTACTGATGGAATGGGCCAAGCTTATGGGTATTTGAAGAACCGTCGAGTTATCAGGCCATCGTAGGCTGCATGTAGGAAACAGAATGAAAGCATTCTTGTTCTACTTCTTGAAGTAGTTTTATTTATTTTTTTCCCCTTGTTGGGGACGTATTGCCACTGCAACCATTGATTTGGTTTATTGTGGCGTGTCCTCCTTTTTATTTTTGCCATATTGTCGCAATGGTAAGTAACTATTTGGAGTAACTATCACTACGGCAGTTGGCAATTTTTCCAAGCAAGTACTACATTTCTTATGAAATGTACTACTTGATTGGGAGCAGCGTTTCAGACCTCACCGGGTTCAATGAGTCCCTTGACAAAAAATCTGCATCGTTTATTAAATAGTGCAACACAGTCCCACATTAAATGCTTAGAGCTTTCACTCTCTCATCCACATAAGCGGCATTTATCTTCATGAAGCTTACCGATGATTTTCAGGTGAAATTTACTCGGAAAATGTCCTGTTATCAAACCCGTGTATGTGCTCATGTCGTGTTTTGAAAGTTTAAGTAACTTTTGGGTATGAGAAGCGTTAGGCTTAATGAACAGTTTGGATTGCCGGGCATTGGAGATACTATTCCAGTTAGCCTGTACTTTTCCTTTTCCCAGTTCCTTAGTTCCATTTTTAAGGTGCAAAACGATAATCCAACAAATGGTTCGAGCCCTATGAATTGCATGGAGGACCCTATTTTTGCCAATCGATCAGCTTTTTCGTTTCCTTCAATTCCGCATTGACCAGGAACCCAATAGGTTAACCATGATGCGAGAGGACAATTGCTGATACTGTGCGCCACCAGTTTAGATGTGAATGTTTTTGACTTTAAAGAATTCAGAGGTGCTTGGCTATCTGAATAAATGCATATGTTTGCATTTTAATAATTTCTTTTCATACAGATTGATGCACAATCCAGTATGGCATTTATTTCAGCTTGAAACACTGTGGGATATTTAAACATTGCCACATACAAGTTTATCCCAGGACCAGTTATACCAGTCCCAACCAAATTATTTTGCTTTGAACCATCTGTATAGAAGACTGTTGAGCCCGGACGAAAACCCGATTCTTTTTTATCCCAATCAGAACGAGTAGCTGCATGGACTGTTAATTTATGATTGAAGTAGTTTCTCCTAAGCATACAATCTTCGCTTATCAATATTAAAGGATTTATCGAAAACTCTTTTAGGATACTCAAGTGTCCAATGAGATCTCCATCGAAGAAATTCATGGACCGTTTGAGCCGCAGAGCCTGTTTTTCCGCATCCTGTAGTATAAATTGATGTAAAGGAAGAATGTTGAGTAGAGCATCTAGTGCTTTTGAAGGAGTACTATGCATTGCCCCAGTTATAAAGATAGTAGCAAGCCTTTGCAGCTTGTTCAGTTTCTCTTGTGCCTTTATCTGTTTAGTCTTCGGACAACAGATAAGCGAGGCATACGTGATTCTGGGCTTGACTATAGTTGAATATATCCAGTGAATCATATAAGGCATAAGGCCCCATTTCTTTCCAATAAATACTTGACCTCTGAAGATAAAGACAGTTTAACGCCTCCTAGTTTAAGATCGGTGAAGAAGATTTTCCGTTTATTCGTAAAAGGTACAATTGTCGTTTTTTGGAATTTATATTTAATCCCTCGGTTTTGCACCACGATAGTGTGTATGATAATGCTATTTGCATTCTTTTAAACATGATAGTATCGTATTTACCACGGACTATGATGACAATGTCATCCGCAAAGCCAATTATTTCAAATCCTTTAAACTTTAGTTTTATTAGGAGATCATCAACATCAAGAGACCATAGAAGGGGAGACAAGACGCCTCCTAGAAGACAGCCCTTTACAGCTGTTACTTTCACCTCTGAGCCTCCAAGATATGCTGATATTTCTCTTTTTGATAGTATTTCAACAATCCAATTAATTATTTTATTATTGTAGCCACGATTTCTCATAGCTCTTATCATCGAGTGAAAATAGACATTATCAAAAGCACCTTCGATGTCAAGAAACGCTGCCAAAAGAATTTCCTTAGCAGTGAAGGACTTTTCTATTTTTTAACTAGAATGTGAAGGGCTGTTACAGTTGATTTACCTGTCTAATAAGCGAATTGTGCTTTTGATAATGTAAAGGGTGTATTCGATAAAAATGGCACACAGAAAATCTTCTGTAACTTTTGAATCGTATGAGTAAAAAACCTAGAAATTTGAGTAGATCTTATCCATAGTGTATTATTTACATCTGCTATTATTGGTTAGCATCTCAGATTTAACATATTCATCAATAAGTTTTTCCATTAATTTCAACAATATTGATGATAGACTTATAGGCCTAAATGACTTTGGTGAAGACTTGTCTTTTTTATTTGCCTTCGGTATAAATACTACTCTGACTTGCCTCCACTTTTTTGGGATATATCCCAATAAGAAGCTGGCTTTGAATAGTCTGTTTAAGTCAGGAATTATTATTGATTTACATTTTTGGACGTGTGCTGGAATAATTCCATCAGGACCAGAAGATTTGAAGGGACTAAATGAATCAATGGCCCATTCAATTTTAGAGTAAGTAAAAATCTTATCTACTAAATTTACAGGGACTTCGTTAAGGATTTCAGAGCCATTGCCATGTTTATTTTGTACCGCATATGCTGTAGTTGCGCCACTTTGTATGCAGTTTTGATCTTGTAGTTGATCAGTAGTAGGAAGAGACCCTGGGAAGTGAGTATGCATCATTAGTACCAGAGTTTCATTAGCGTTTTCAGTAAAGTTCCCATCCATCTTTTTAAGCATACCGAGACCATTTGAGTGGTCTTTTGAGAGAACTTTTTGAAGCCTTGCAGTTTCAGGAACACTTTCTATGTTTTCACACATGTGCCTCCAATCTTTCCGCTTGGATCTTCTTATTTCTCTGTTATAATCACTTAAAGCCTCTTTATATTGAGACCAGTTTGATGTAATTTTTGCTCGATTGAATAGTTTTCGAGCTTTTTTGCGTAATTTTCCTAGCCTATCATTCCACCAGGAAACATCTCTGTTGGTAGAGCGCTCCTTTGATAGACAGCTGGCGTGGAAAGCTTGATTAATTTTCTCTATTAAACAGTTGGCACCATCTTCTAACTTTGGAATGGTATCAATATTGTTTCGTGTAGGATCATATTGACTCTAAGATTGAGCTATATAGATCCCAATTCGTTTTGCGAGGATCCCTATAAGTTTCCTTGAGTAGATAATTAACCTTCAATTCAAATAAAATTTGACTGTGATCAGACGAAGAAATTTCATCCGATACGTGCCAATTAACAATTTGATCGGAAAGTGTTGGGCTACATAGTGTAAGATCTAACACTTCTTCCCTTATTGCATTAATGAAAGTGGGAGCGTTTCCCTTGTTACATATATCAATATTATGTTGTGAGATGAATTCAAATAAAGACTCACCTCTTTTGTTGATTCCACTGCTGCTCCATATCGTGTGATGGGCGTTTGCATCGCATCCGATGATGAAAGCCTTATTTTGGCTTTTGCAATAGGCAACGAATGCTGCAACTTCTGGAGGCGGTGCATCATCCGTATCACCAGGAAAGTATGCAGATGCCACGTAAAGCACCGTTTTTCCTTTCGTTGTTGGCACCTCTAGCGAAATTGCAGCAATGTCTCTGTGGATAAATTCGGTAAGTGGAGTTATTTTAGCATTAATATTGACAAGTAGTGCAGCCCTCCTTGGTGTGATCTGCGTATTGTCGTATATCAACTTACTCGATTGTGTAGGCATTCCTAATATCCTACTGTTATGCGCCCATGGCTCTTGTAGAAAAGCTACGTCCAGTGTATTTTTAATGAAAGTTTTGTTGAGTATAGCTGAAGCTGCCTTTGCGTGATGGAGGTTTTGTTGAATAAATTTTATAGTTGTTCCAGCCATTTTTTTTTTTTTTTCGGTTTTATAGGCATATTGAACTGCCTTTAGTTAGTCGGTGATTTGCCGTAGATGGTCATCTTTGTTTGACCTTTCATTGAATTCTGAGCAGAAGGTGGGCAGTGTAGAATTTCCGTCATTCTTTGTTCCACTAATTCTTGGAGGACACTCATTCGCTTTGTAAGAGCACCCCACAACATCAGCAGTAGCCTTATAGCAGTCTTCAGAACCGCTGTTTTCGATGCCGTTAGCTTCTGTGCATTGTTGATTCGGCTCATGCATATGAGTGTCCCCAGAATCTTCGTGGATTCCAGAACTTTTATTGGACATTTCTGCCTCGTCCACTGCCATGTTGTCTTCAACATGCACTTCTGTTGGACCATGATTGCGCTCCTTGTTATCTTGTTTTGCGGGGGTCTTTTTCCTAAAGTAGGCAACTCCAAATTTGTAGTCCACAGTGAATTTGCATTTTTCCAGATTTTTCATGGACACAGCATCAACAGTTAGGAACAGCTCAGTGTGATGCAGTTTGACCGTGTACCTCTTTAGGACTTTCCAAGCATCCACCGTTAGTCCCTCGTTTTGACTTTCTACAAGAGTAAGGATATCTTCATTTGTATCCTCTACACTTTGTGGAAAAAATCCTACTACAATATCCGGTTTTGGTATTTTTCCTTCTTCAACTGCTATGAGGCAAGCATCTTCCCATGGCTTAATGCTGGGGATTATCGCCTTTAACCAGTCCTCAGTGTCTTGATTTTTGCAGACAAGTATCATGTGTCCAGGCCTAAAAAAGCAGTTCCCGAACTTAGGCTTGATTTTTTCCTTTTTTTGCTCGGCTACTTTCTTCAAAATTGCCTTTTGAATAGCGTTCAATTGTTCCGGGGTCAGTTCTATGTTTGGAAAACCTTCATGCAGAATTCCAATCCTGTTAGAATTTAATATTTCGCTGTAAGAGGGTTTGTGGGAGACATTTTCATGCCCCTGAGGGGTTGACGATTCTCCTGCATCTCCTGTTCTGGCTCTTTCGAGTCTAGATTGTGCTGAGAACTTTGCATTAGATGCATTTCCTCTTTCTGTTTGAAGAGCAACCCTCTTTGGTGGATTGGTGTCGCTCGAGTTGGATTCACTCAGCTCTGCGGTTCTGCGGCGTTTGTTGGGGTCAGATTTAGGCATTCTAAAAGGCTTCTCAGCCAATACACGTGCCTCTTTAGGGGTATGACCCTTAATAATGAAGTGCTTCATCCTTTTTTTAGCAGCGCCATTGAGGCCTTTAGGCTTTTTATCCTTTTGAACGGCTTCTCCCATCGTTGTCTCAAGGTACTTTGAAGTTCCAGGGCCCATTGATGTACCAGGGACAATTGAGGTTACAGGACCCATTGAAGCGTCCGAGCCCATAGAAAATCCAGGGCCCATGGAAATCCCCCCCCACCCCGCCCCCCCCCCCAAGCGCCACCCCCCCCCCCCCCCCCCCCCCCCCCCCCTTCCACTCTTTTACTTCCTTCCTTTCCCTTCCTCACTAGCTATGATCAAATTAAACTTAACACAAAAAACATACTTAAATATTATGTCGTTATGTACCACACAGAAAACACACCCCACACATTACCCACAAACCACAAAGAAAAAGACAAGCAACAAACACTAAATATTTTTTTATTTATTTTTTTTTTTGTTTTTTTTTTCCGGGGAAAGACAAATTTTTTTGCAAAAAAGCTATATACCAACAGCGGAAAAACACTCCCCCTTTTTAAATACCCAAAAAAAATTAAAAAATGAGCTAAAACATGAGCATGAGCATGAGCATGATGAGCATGAGCATGATTGACCACCCACGGATGCAATTCCGTTATTGCCAGATCAGCTGTATTTACACAAAGAACCCACAGATGATGTTTGGGATTTTGCTTTGCAAACCAGCTCTCCTCGATGTTCTAGATCTCAGCCAAGTGCTGCTGGACCCGCAGCTGCTGCAGTCAACACTGGTCCAAATCAAGCTGGCCGTCGCCGACGTGTCGGAATCCTTCCCGTAGTAACACTCTTCTTACACCGATTAATTTACAAACTAAGCCTGCACACCGAATCAAAATTCGCTTTGGCACGGTTTTGGTATTTTCCTCTAAAATCTAGTTCTAGATATTGGCACTTTATTTCTGCTCAGATTTTCCGTCGTTAATATTCTTCCTCAAACGTAGCAATCGCCAGCTCAGGTTCGGTGCAAGCAGCAGCAGCCATTCATGCCGTTAGTTTTGAACGACCTGACAGCAGACCCAAGAATAGACCCTTTTTACAATTCACTTTTTCCACTGCTATTACGTTGCGACCGGACTGAAAAATATCACCAATCGACTCCGAACGACCGTAACATTATACTTTCAATCTTTTTAGCCAATTTTCGCCGTTTTTCAGCGTAAAAATTTCACTTCATTTCACTGCCACCGATAACTTTTATCCTAGCGTCAGCTTTTTTCGACTCCTCATCAGTCAGTCAGTCAGTCAGTCAGTCAGTCAGTCAGTCAGTCAGTCAGTCAGTCAGTCAGTCAGTCAGTCAGTCAGTCAAAAAAAAATGGCAATCGTCAACAGTGCCGAGGAGGGCTTTAATTTTCAACCAAAATTAAGTTTAAAGTACTCAACCGTTTATTGCACGAAGATCGAGTAGTTGCAACTTAAAATTGAGTTATTGTAAACTTCAATTTCAAACGAAATTTCCAACTTTAAATGAGTAAAATTAAGAATTATCAGTTTTCAAGAATTAATGTTCCACATTAATTTTGTAGATATTGTTGATAATATGGATCTTTAAGTATTGTAGTTCAGGGCAAAAGTGAAACAGCCAATTAAAATACTTTAACTGGTATCAAACATTGAACACAAAAACAACCTAAATTTAAGTAAATCTGTCTTTTCTGACTAGATGGGTGAATTCAACCCAAGTCAATTTTTAAATTCGCCCAACAGTTAACCTCACTTGACAAAACTTAACGTAGAGTTCTTTTTTTACTTAATGGGACCCTCCCCGGGATTTGGGCAAAAATAAGGCAAAGTTTGTATATTTTTTTGTGGGAGAAAGAAAAGGCGTACGAACTTTCGGTTGTGACGATTAAATTTAATTATTATTCAAAATTTCAAAGAGATAAAAAAAATTATGAAAATTGAAAATGGCGGCTACAAAATGGTGATTTCCGTGAGCCTCTGCGCGCAAAACATAGGGTGACAACTTCAAGCCTGCAGCCTTTTGTAGTCGACAAAAATCAAATCTAGTTATCATTTCTGAACGATAATGAAATTTTCTACGGTTTGAACTAAATTTCAGTCAATTTAAACTTAAACTTATTGCAAAGTGATCATTTGAACTGAAAAGTTTAATTTTTCGCTACTTTTTTTCATTTCAACCGTGTTCAAAAATTATAAATAATTAATTATTAATGCCAATTTTTAGTTCAAACCGAACAAAAATATAACCTTTCAAACAGTTATTTGATGGAGGGATTCGGATTAATAGTTCAAGCCCGGGGCTTAAAGTTAGATTTAAAAACATGGTTTCGAGAAAAACGCGTTCAAAGTTTTTAGAAAGCCCCCGCAGCGCACGTGAGACAGGTGTGTTCGAGACGCTGCCATTCAATAATTATTCATTGTATCAAAAAATCTTTCTACACATATATTCTACGAATATGTGGATTCTATATCAACTGTCAACGAATACTTTGTTATCATTTGGTGTTTAGTATACGTTTGTTATTAAGCTCCGTGATTTGTCCAAAAACCCCAAAAATGGCTAGAAGAGATAATGAAACAACGACTGAAGAACGAAAAATTATACTTTCTATGCGTAATGAAGGTTTGCATAAATATCACTATTGTTTACAGAAATGAACCAACAGTGTGAAGCGTATATCAGAGATACCACGATGCAAGATGGTTTACTAGTAAAAAGAGAAAAGGTTCTGATCTGGAGGAACGTATTTAGTTGGCCAACAACAGTTTATCCATCACCAACTTTCAATAAAAGAAAAACTAAATAAACTAAATTATTCCAGCCGCAATTGTCTTCTTCTTCTTTAGCATTGCAAGCTTATTGCTTTCACAATTAGCTTTTTGCTTGCTCTCAACTTAGTGTTCTAAATGCACTTCCACAGTTATTAATTGAGAGCTTTCGATGCCAGGTACCATTTTTGCATTAGTATGATTGTGTGGCAAGTACAACCCTACGCTATGCCCAGGGAGTCGAGAAATTTTCCTCGACGAAAAATTCCTAGACCAGACCGGGAATCGAACCCAGCCACCCCCAACATGGTGTTGCCTTGGAGCTGCGCCTTTACCGACTGAGCTAAGGGAGGACCCAAGGAGCCGCAATTGTATTTCATTCAAATCATTTCAGTCTCAGTTTCTGCCCTTCTTACTTCAACCGTAAAAATGCACTTCACCAACAACAACGACAATGTTATGAATTGACCATCAGCATCACGAAATGCAACCCTCTAGGATCTCGATAGCAATAGAACATCGTTAAAACTCCCCCCACCAGCAATAAACAAAGCTCTTGCAGCTAAGCCGCCTTGCAAAGTCCAACCAAGCTCAGCCGATGATGGAGCAGCATTAAAAGAAAAGTGCTGAAACAAAGAAAGCGAGAGATTGCACCCGACGATAGCACCTTCGCCTTCTCCTTCGCTCGCTCGTGAGGTGCTGAAAGAAATCACCTGCAATAGAGTGCACCCATTTTTTACTCCTCGTCGAGGTACAGGAAAAACGGGAAATCTCGAATAGGGAATAAGTGTGGTGGTAATGATGTAGTCATCGCTATCATTATTATCATCGCCGTGGCTCTGCTGTGCAGTAGATTGCGGAGCAAACGGGCGAGGATCATTTTCAGCATGGCCAAGTTTGAAATTAAATGCAACTAAATTGAATCCGTGCCAGGCACAGTTCAGACTATAAAGTGTAAATGAGCAGCTTAACTTCAATGGCTTCCAGGGAGGCAGCTTATGCCGAGTTCAATCAATTTCAATTCAATGTCCGCAGAGGATAGCGAAAAAAAAAGGAATACAACCAGTAACAGTTATTCGTTGCAGTGATTCAATTGCTAACCATCGAAAGTCCGCATTCGAACCTCGTTTGGGCGTACACCGAGTAATCAACAATGTGACATGTTCCGCTTGTTTTTGGGTGCGCTGAGTTGAACAACTTTTTGCTGTTTGTTTTAGAAAACCGAGTCCCATCAGTGGGCGCGCATCCGGGAGAACAAACATATTTTTATACTGAATCCAACGTCGGTTTTGTCTGCAGCGGGTTTGAATGGAAAATTTCAAGGTATTCTACATATGCTTGATTCGAATTTCTATGGAACAGGACAATGGATTTGGATTTGATCGGCGGATTGATTCGCAATGGGTTGGAATGTAAAATGACTCTCTAATTGGTTGTACCCAGTGGGCGTGACAATGAGTGCTGATAAATGAAGTGGAAGTTTTATTACACTGTTGGGAAAAGAAATAATTTGAAGTGATTGGATTTGAAGCTATTGGATGATAATGTCTTAAAAATTTCCCCAAAAACCAATACAGTTTCTTCGAGATATCTGGTAAACCAAGGAGATCCTTGTATCTATGTGTAACATAAGTAACATGAGGAAATGGGCCGTGACGTCGAGAGATACCATTACTTCCTTATAATTAATATCACCCAAAAACTGTAGATGTTTTTCAAATTCCTGAGAGTTCCTGAGCTTGTTGGGAATTGCTCGGAGATACCTTGAAATTATTTTACTAGCCATTTTGCTAGCTGATCCTACAGATGAATCAATCCCCCTCATTTCGTTTCCGGGTTTGTGGATTTTTGGGGGGCCTCTAATTCTGGGAACTGCTGCATTAAGCAGTTAAGCACTCCCTCTGTTGCTTTTGTCTGCTATTAGGTAGAAAACAGGCTTAGACTTCAGTCGTGGTGATGGTTGCCTGTAAGTGTGGCCTGTTCCTTGGTGTGGTGCGTGGTCCGTGTCTGTTGGGATTCTATTCCCAGCCTGTTGAATTTCCTATCGAGCCTGACGATGTTGGTTGGGGAGGATGTCTTTATCTTAATCCTATGACTTATAGGTACAAGCTAATATTTTAGGCATTTCTTCAGAAATGCTACGTCCCTCCTAAGTGTGGCGAAGGTTTTTCTTCAATCCGACAAATTTGTTGGGCTCTGACGGCTGGGTTGCCATAAATACCTATAATCAGAAAATAAGAGGAAAGATAAGTAATTTCCATTCTGTTGTGGAACAGTATCGCCACTTGCCCCGAAACTACAACCTTGGCGCACTTAACTACGAGCGTACATCTGCTGCTGATCATTGGATTGCAAAATATTAGATTGCCTGCGGTCCAGCAAACAATCAGACAGCAGGTCATCTATAGCTAAATGTTTAGCAGAAATGGAGTGTGGACAGAAACCGAAGGTGATCTGGCGAGGTAAACAACCACCCGAGTCTATCCATATCTCAAGCAGGGAAATGTGTTACTGGTGAGAGCTATGATCGTCACCCAGAAGCCAATGAACTGCTAAGCTTATCTTCGGGAGCCCTCAGATCCTCTCCCACCTACAGCCTTGCAGTAGAAGCTGGGGAGCCTTGCAGTAGAAGCTTGCAGTAGAAGCTAGACTTACGCATCGCCAAAATACTTGTTCGTAAATACTGTCAACTAGCAGACACATCGATTCATGATTATCCTTACCTCCGTGAAGCTGCTAACGCTGCACTCCTAGAGGCTACCGGAGTAACTATTCCGAATATCTCCAAGCTCCAATGTGTTGGTCACCACCCATGGCACTCTCCCCGAATCAAAATTGATTGGACCATTAAGAATGCCTTTAAGAAGGGAATTAGTATAACCGCAGCAAGAATCATTACTCAAGAGCGTCTCAAAACAAAATATCAAAATCACACGAAGAACGACGGATCAAAAATCAGAAGGGAAGTTGGCATCGGAATTGTTGGCCCCAATCTATTAGTCGAAAGGAGTCTACAACCACAATGCACCGTCTACACTGCAGAAGCGGCTGCTCTAGTAGCTGCAGCACGATACGCCCCAAAAACACCATACCTTACCTTACCAATCAGACTAAGGCCGGCGTGACATCTGCTGTACACAGAAGTTGTTTCCATTGTAATCGGTCCATGGCTGTACCTCGCCAGCCTCGCTGTCTACGGAGGGTCCGCAGGTCGCCTTCTACTTGATCGATCCACCTTGCTCGTCGCGCCCCTCTTCTTCTTGTACCTGTCGGTTCGCTTTCGAGAACCATTTTCACAGGGCTGTCGTCCGACATTCTTACGACATGCCCAGCCCATCGTAGTCGACAAATTTTTGCGATGTGTACGATAAGAGGTTCTCCCAGCAACTGGTGCAATTCGTGGTTCATTCGCCTCCTCCACGTTCCGTCTTCCATCTGCACTCCACCGTAGATCGTACGCAGCACCTTCCATTCAAAGACTCCTAGGGCGCGTTGGTCTTCCACTAGCAATGTCCATGTTTCGTTGCCGTTCTGATCAATGTCTTGTAGATGGTCAACTTTGTGGTTCGGCGAACTTTGTTCGATCTTAGCGTCCTTCGGAGTCCAAAGTAGGCACGATTGCCAGCCATGATGCGCATTTATATTTCTCTGCTGGTGTCGTTATCGGCGGCCACCAATGAGCCCAGATACTCGAATTCGTCTACTACCTCAATTTCATCACCGTCGATCTGAATTCGTGGTGGGATGGCTAACATTGTCTTCTCGTGAGCCTCTTCCCTTCATGCATTATGTTTTCAACGCATTAATCACAAGCCCAATCCTTCTAGCTTCAGCCATAAGTTTGATGTACGTTCCGCCATCGTCTCAAAGTTACGTGCTACGATATCAACGTCGTCGGCGAAGCCAACTAGTTGGACAGACTTCCTGAAGATCGTGCCACTCGTGTCTATCCCAGCTCTTCGAATCACACCCTCCAGTGCAATGTTAAACAACAAACACGACAATCCATCACCTTGCCGTAACCCTCTCCGAGATTCGAAGGGACTCGAGAGCGTCCCTGATACTCGGACGACACACATCACTCGATCCATCGTTGCTTTGATCAACCGCGTCAGTTTTTCCGGAAATCCATATTCGTGCATGATTTGTCATAGCTGGTCTCGATCGGTTGTATCATACGCTGATTTGAAATCGATGAAAAGATGATGTGTGGGCACGTTGTATTCGCGACATTTCTGCAGCACTTGCTGAATCGAGTCGGTGGCAAAAACACTAACAGTAATCATAAAAGACTCAGAAGGTTGTATTTCTGCCAATGAAAAAGCTGAATCCAGACACCCTTTCCTGCAAGAATTTGAAAGTATAGCTACCCAAAGGGATATTGTAGTCTGCTGGGTACCGAGCCACTCTGGAATTACCTGATATGAAGAAGCCGATTGAGCAGTTGATAGAGGTCGTACCGCTAGACTATTCTACCGCACTGTTCCCTCATCCGATGGGATTCTACGGTCCAAAACGCTAATACCTGAAAAATTTCAAAAAAACCTGGGATACTCATCGCTCAACTTTCTTATAAACCTGCAAAGCATCGACCGAGAAATGGATTGACAGACCTGATCGACGTGAACAACGCCTCTTAACGTGACTTCGAATTGGCCATACTTTGATGGCGAAAATACACCTCTTTGATACAACGAGCTCAGCTAGCTGCGACATTTGTAACGTGGAGCTTACTGTTGAACGTGTTATTCTTAATTGTAGAAAATACGAGAGCGTTAGCGAAAGAATAGGTCTAAGTAACAACATACAATGAGAATGAGGTTAAGCTTTTAAAATTTTTTAGAGAATGGAAATTAGACGAAATTTGAGCTTCTATAATAATGAACAACGAACCTATTATCTAACATAGGTGAATGAACTCTTGGTTTAAAACCTCTCTAATTAATAAAACTAGTAGGTATAGCCCAATGGGGTTGCGCGCAAAGGTGACGTAGGACAACGCAGCAACCTAATTCTCATGATTCTCATATAATTTTCAGAGACGTCAGGGCCATCCGCCAATTGATTTAAGTCTGTCGGGAAGCTGCGCTTTCAATCCGCTCGGAAATGTCATTGATGAAGCTATTTGAAATAAAAATCGGTGTAATTATAGTAACATATAATGAATAAATATGTTGACTAAAAATGAAATGTAAAATTCAGCTGAGAATTATGAGTTTGAAGGTGTGGTTACCATGACAAAGCAATTTTTGTACTGTTTGAATAATTAAATATAGTAAAACCATCGATATTTGTGTTGAGCATAACTTCCCAGCAGACGGTCGTGGACGGACTAACCAACCACCACTTGAAAGCTCATATAATATACTATTAGATGCAGTCAACTCTATCTGCTCCTACTTGCTCCTAAGTGTGGTACAGCCGTCGAAAATACGACGAAAAAAACCGAAAAAGGTTCAATAATTCATCCCACTGAAATAATGCAGGTATAGTATGTTCTAGAAAGTTTTGTATTTTTATATTGCAAATATCTTTGTAGAACATTGTATTGTCCTTAAAATTAAAAACAAAATGTTTCGGTGAAAAATGTGTTTTTGGAGGTTAGTTCTTATAAAACGCTCTCTATCTCCAATTGGGTGAAACATACGATTTGTTGTTTGTATTGACTTTTTCTACAATTTTGCTCAAAACATTAACTATCTATCTTAAAATCCAAAAAAAAGTTGAATTTTTATCTCACTTTTAGGAGGATTGATCACAAAAATCATGCCGTCAAAATATGAAGCTTGCCATATCCATCAACTTTGCCAAAGACGCCATCGCTCTAGCTCCATTATTTAGGGAGCTATGAGTTGAGAGCGTTAAAATCGACTTTTTGACCACTGTGCGATGGTTGAGAGGGCCACTATCTCTTTAGTTGGCAAACTCAACTCTTTAGTTGGCAAACTGATTTGGCCGTCCTGAAAAGTATGGATTTAGTTGACGGGGGAAAAACATGGTTCGCGATTGAACTTGGGCATTCTTCTTGATATTCTTGGTTCAGTTCCTCGTCGTTGCGGGTGGCCATCAGCAGGTGACGTGGGATAAATATAGTCCTGTTGTCACGGGCACCTTTTTACCGCCAGCTCGTAGGCTTCAGCAGCCATGTTTCTCGCAGCGAGGTTGACGGGAGCATCGACAACAATAGCCAACTGCACCAACGCCTCTCTGGGCAACGAATGCTCACCAATGCACTCTCCAGGGTGCTTGCTGCCGCCCAACTGCGATTCCAACAGCAGATCCTACTCTGCACAACTCCACGACTGTCGGAAAACTAAATCCGAATGCGAAGGTGTACCCAATATGTAACACTCATAGCTGCACACAGGGTTGCCACATTATTTTTCGGTCCCATCGCTAATTTTTTCCTAAAAAATCTTTTTTATCTGTGTGTTACTTAATAAAATCTTGGCAAAAATCTTTGCATCAAATTTTGTATTGTAAAAGTAGAATGGAAACTTTTCAACTGCCCGAATGCTTAGGCACTTTCATTTTGTTATGGCTTTTTAGTTGAAAGCAAAATAAAACATTTATATAATCATTAAAACATATTTATTTTCATTAGTCTATACAAAACGGCAACAATAGGGCTTAAGTGCAATTATCAGTTAACCTACATCACACTACAGTAAAACGGATCTTCTTTCTACAGCAAATTAGATGAACAGGAATTAGTAGAAAGTTCGCAATGAACATTCTTAGGGAAAAGACGGCTTCCCATCTGCTCGTTTGAAAACACAGCTTTTTTTCCAACAAGTTTCCAAATCTTCCGATTCTTTCACCTCGATGACTCGCAAGACGATTGCCGTCCTCAGCTCACGAAAATCATTTTCGATGGCCTGTTCCTCACCGTTTTCAAAGAAGTTTGGATATGGTTTAGTAATCGAAATGTGCAGTTTCTTGGGGTCAACGCTCGATGCATTAGTCAGAACTGGATCGTTCAGATCAAAGCGCTTAATGGTCTGTTTAGTCAACTTGGTATAGAAAACACAACAGATAGTGGTGAAAGCCTCATTCCTGGTATCATCGAGAGTTCCGGATCTAAGCTTTACATCTGTTGCCATTTCGATTTGTATTTCCAACTTCTTACGAAGATGTTAATCGAAATCTGAAACTTCTAAATCCGTCAGGTGTTTTGGGTAATCATCCTCACAAATATTTTCAAGGACAACCATTAGCAAGACAACTTCTGCTAATTGCACAATTTCGGGACTTTCGAAGCTTCTGACTGAAAGCTACGATTCGCTTTGTAATTCATGTAATTCATTAACGCTAAAAAATTAAAGAAATGGCTCGTGTCATCGGTTGACATTAATATGACAACAATCAAAAGGAACTAAAAAAACAACACGAGCTCCGAAAACCGTTCCAAATTCCTTTTGACAACTGACTCAAACGATCTGGTGGCAGATGGATGCAGAGCTTTCAAAGGCGTTGTATTCTCTGGAATTCCTTGGATTGTATCGGATCGGATCATTGATACAATGGTAGCTTTTTGCATACGTAGCTTGGACAAAGAGCCAGTACAATTGATAATTATCAAATGAGGACAGGCACGTTTCAGCAGCTTTTTGACAGATCGGTCAGAACCCAACATTACCGAAGCTACACCTGATCCAAAGCCCACATGCTTTTTTTTTGTAATCGGTGCCGTTGATATGGAACTGATTAACTATTGTGCAAAATATATAAATAGGTTTTTGCACTGCAAGATACTATTAAAGATAACGTTCGAAATAAGTATGCTTCAAATAGCACAAATAACTATCGCGAAGATTATTATAACTTCCCAAGATTCCTCTCCGTGAATGCATAAAAATGCTTCTACATTGGAGGAACAGTATTTTTGTAGAAATCCCTGCAGGAAATTCTACCGAAATTTGTTGCGGAACTTTGAAACAAAAATTTCTCAAGCGGAATACTTGAAGACATGAAGAAACTTTTGGAGAACTATATTTTAAAAATCCTTGCAGACATCCAAGATAAAATTTGAAAAATAATTCTACAAAAGCCTATTGCGGAATTTTAAAAGTTTAGAATTATAAATATGAGATTGTTGAATTCGTACAAAAAATTCCTCTTTGATTTCTCCAACAGATCAGAATTTTTTTCAAGCATGTCCTCGAGAGATTCCTTTAAAATCACAAAACTTCACAAGCTCAGGGATTCCTCCAAAAATTTAATCACAAGAATGTTTTGAAAAACTGCCGACGCAATGCCAGAAGAAACTCCTGAAAGAATCCATGGAGGAATGCCTTCAACCTCCTGGAGAATACCTATGGAAACGGCTTGTCTTAGAATCTTAGAGAAATTTTAAAAAATTTGCTTCAAAAAATATCCCAAATAATTCATGAAGAAAACATTAGAAGCACACACATAAACTGGCTTTCAGTAGGTCTTTTGTCACTATAGTGTCAGTGTCAATTGTTTTATTTTGCTTCATGGGCCTAAACCGCACACTGAAAGTAGAACTGGAAAGAGTAGGAAAATGTAATCATTTTATAGATTTTAAGTTTTTGTGTTGACAAACAATTGCCAAAAATCTTAAAAATCTTGGTTTATCTAAAAAATCTGTAATCTTTACATACAGATATCTGTATGGAAAAAATGAAAAAAATCTGTGTCAATCAAGATAAATCTGTGCATGTGGCAACGCTGGCTGCACATGACACGTTCCTTACTTAAATATGAAGTCTGTGTTAGGAAAGTACTGTGTATTTGATAAATTTACTCTGAAAAATCGACATTATAAGACACCATCTTGTATTTTCGTTATTTTCAAAAGCTTAATGTTAAACATCAATAAGTTTTAGTAATAATGCGTAGAAATATTCCAGATACATTGGTGCAAAGATCTTGAAAATCGGTCATGAAATGAATTAGTAATTAACGCTCAAAACCTAAGCATATTTCGTGACGCTCCAAGTTCTCGTACTCGCAACGTGTACCCCTGTATTAAAAACAAAGACGTAGTGCTTCGTCAAAAAAAAACCTGATATCTTCACACAGTACTATACAACCATCCATCTTTACCTTTATCAGTCTAGTTGGTTTCCCGCGAAAACAGTAGTCGTCCATAATCTTCCATAGATCTTCACCATTACTAATATCGTAAGGACTGTATTCGATGAAATTTGGACACACTCAATTGTTCGTAACTTTTTAGCGTGTGGGTAAAAATTATTGAAATTTTAACTGAATGTATTTCATTGTGTTGTGTCAATTGTGTAATGAGTTTCGTGAAAATTGGTCGAGTGATTTCAGTGATGGCTTCGAATGAAGAAATAGTGCGCCAACAAATTTTGGGCACTCACTTCGAAAACCCAAACTTTGGGTCTCATCGATGGATCGGAAAACAGCTCGGAATCGCACATTCAACCGTATCTCATGTGATCAAAACGTTCAAGGACCGTAAGACAACCAAGCGGAAAAATGGTAGTGGCAAAAAACGTGGCACATCAAATCCGGAGAAGGCCAGGATGGTATTGAACCAATTTAAGCGTTATCCCAACATTTCGATCAGGGATGTTGCGAAAAAGGCGAAAGTTTCAGTTTGTTTTGTGCAGAAAACAATGAAACGTTCTGGATTACATGTGTACAAGGTCCAGAAGGCACCAAACCGGAGCGATAAACAGAACTCGGTGGCCAAAACTCGTGCAAGAAAACTGTACAGGGAGTGGCTCACAAAACCGTTCTGCATTGTGATGGACGATGAGACCTACATTAAAGCCGACACCAAACAAATGCCAGGACAGAAACACTACGTCGCCACCTCTAAGTTGGCCGTTCCGGAGAGTGTACGGAAGAAGAAACTGTCGAAATTTGCCAAAAAATTCCTTGTCTGGCAAGCGATCTGCGGATGTGGCAAAATGAGTCAGCCCTTCATCACCTCTGGGACCGTCAACGGACAAATCTACAAGGACGAATGCCTCCAAAAACGACTTCTGCCCTTCTTGAGATCTCACGATGGCCCGACACTGTTTTGGCCGGATTTGGCATCTTGCCACTATGCCCGGCCCGTCTTAGACTGGTACAAAGATAATAATGTAGTTTTTGTACCAAAAGACGTCAACCCTCCAAACACTCCGGAACTTCGCCCAATTGAAAAATTTTGGGCAATCATGAAGGCAAAGCTCGTTAAAACTCCAAAACTGATAGAAAATGAACTTGAACTAAAGAAAGTGTGGTTCAAAGTAAGTAAGCAAGTCGGTCCTATCATTGCCCAAAATTTGATGAAAGGGGTCAAGGCAAAGGTGCGGGCATTTGGGTTGGGAGAAGAGGTTCAATAAACCAATGATGTCAAAACTTAACCATTTAGTAGTTCTTTATTTCCAGAAAGTTTGAAAAGAATCGGGCTCAAGGAAAATTTTTGGTGACCTATTTTGTGTGTCCAAATTTCATCGAATACAGTCTTCATGCATCTTTGAAATCTATGAATAAATAGTGCGTACAAAATTGATATTCGTGACACTTTTTGAGGATCTGCCACAATGTAACGATTTGTTCTGTTGTCGATCGCCCTTCCTCAAAACCGGCTTAATTTTCAACATCCCACAAATCTGCTTGCAAGCGGCGATAGGCGGTGGAGAATCGTGATCGCCTGGTAGTTCTCACATTTCAACTTGTCACCCCTTTTGTAAATTGGGCATTCAACTCCCTCTTTCCACTCCTCCGGTATCTGTTCTGTATCCCAGATCCTGATTATCAGTCGGTGCAGTTTGATGTCATCATTAACTTCGCTTATCGTGGGAGTTAGAATATCTTCCTCGTCCGTAGTTCCGATGAAGTCATTTCTCCTGAAGTTTTGATGTTCTGCCTCTACACCATTCATGAGTTCATAATAGTTTTGCTTCCATCTTTCGATCACCTCAGGTTCATCCATAAAGATTCCTCCAACCTTATTCCGACAGATTACGACTCGCGGCACAAAGTCTAATAATTACATTTGGATATCTATCGATTTTATCTGACATGCGATACCGATAAGTTTGAAAACAATATGGCAGCGCTGCGGTTCGGTGGTATTTGGTATTATGCCTTTTCTAGCCTTCTCAATATTGGGCCTATCTTAAGGTATTCAGTAGTATGGCCTGATGCCGCCTCAACCTTGGAAATCTTTTCTGATAGGTTGCCTAGTTTCAAATACCTTCTTTTTTTCCAAATCCACCAAAACAGCATAAAAGCTCAACCGAACCAGGAAACATCTCATTAGCTCCACTCATTCGCAACGCATTCACCGGCAGTTTGTCAACAGTTTCCCGCTCGGAAAAACTCCGTCGCAAAGTTTGTCACCTTCACCAGTTTTCCTCTTCAATGGTGTAAACTAACGGAACTAAACTTCCCTCCGCAAACTTTCCTTCAATTTAAATTCACTGTAGAATCGCGTGTATTTACAAATTGAATGGGCATAAAACCGTCTGCTCTGCCAGCAAGAGAGCATAATGAACTTCCTTTCTGTCGCTATTAGCACTGGGTTCCTCTTTCCTCAGTGCGGCTTGGGGATGTGGTTGAAGTCGTTACTTTCGCCCATCAAATGAGTTTAATATTCAAATCGAGCGACAAATAGTACGCCACTCGTTTCACCTCGATTCAATGGATAGAGAGCATCATGGAAAATCGATGACACTTTTCAACTCGGCCTATCGGAAGCCGCCAATGAAGAGGAAGGTGAGGGAACGCCGAGGCACTTCAAAAGCGCATCCAATAGTTATTGGGCGAAACGGAAGATTGGCGAATAGAGGAAGGTGAAAATCAATTTTGCCTTCAACATGTACCAACTTCCAGCATGACGATGAGTGTGATGAAGAAGACGGAAGACACGATCGATCTGAGCTACAAAGTCTAGATTGAGTGATTTATTATGATAAATGTGCAGATGAAGTACATTGGCGTTGAATGGGCCGAGTGAGTAATGGCAAGCCTGCGGCTAATTGAAATCACTTTTGTGTGAAGATGTGACTTAGACAATTACATATGAAAATTCCATCAAAACAATCCACTTACCCTGTGAAATTGATAACAACTACTCACTCCAATCTGACCCATCGACAATGAATTATCGATGGATTGGCTTTGAGCACAAACAACCATTGACCTTCTGCGGCCGCTCAGGGTTTGTGTCACTCGAATTCAAAGCCTCGTTAGCTATTATCGGCATATCGCAAACCCTGGCCACGTTCGGAGGGCTGGACTCCATCAATTACCTTGTTCAATAAATCATCCCTCTACCAGCCGTCGCCAGAAGTGGACTGTTTGTGTGTCCACCGTACACCGAAAATCCGCAGAAAACCACGTGGCCCTCATTTCAATGGCTGTAAACCACGACGACAACGCCGTCCACTCTTCAGACGATCAGAAAAATAAAAAAGAATCATCGTCTCCGACTGCGCCAACAATCGAACCAACCTGCCCCCTTCTTCCACGAAGTCGAAAACGGCGAAAAACATGAATCAACTTGTGCTTCCAAGGATTCCGCACAAACATCAGCAGTTGTAGAAGTAGTAGTAGTAGTTGTAGTAGTAGTATTACCACCCCCTTCCTATCCCACAATCGAGCGGCACTAAAAATAGCCCATAGGTTAGGTATTAAGCGATATTATTTTTGTATCGATTTTTTGCTCCTGCTCCTTGGTTCGGTTCACCTGACTACACATCACTTTCAATGGTTTGGGTTGGTGGGGCGGGGTGGGTGAATGAACCGGTAAGACCGACTACGGCTGGGTGGTTTGGTTGGCAGGCAGATTTTAGGGCAGGTAGATATCGCCATTGTTCGGCGAGGTTCTTTTGGCGAAAAAGGTGAAAAGCGATGAAAATCCCTCGTCCTCACTTTATTAAATCAATGTCACGAGAAGTTGAGTTGTTTTCGGTAACATTTAGTTTCCTTTTTTTTTTTTTGCCACTGCAATCATTGATTTGATTTATTGTGGCGTGTCCTCCTTTTTATTTTTGCCATATTATCGCAATGGTAAGTTACTATTTAGAGTAACTACCACTACGGCAGTAGGCAATTTTCCCAAGCAGGTACTACATTTCTTATGAAATGTACTACTTGATTGGGAGCAGCGTTCCAGACCTCACAGGGTTCAATGAGCCCCTTGTCAAAAAATCTGCATCGTTTATTAAATAGTGCAACACAGTCGCACATTAAATGCTTAGAGCTTTCACTCTCTAATCCACAAAAGCGGCATTTATCTTCATGAAGTTTACCGATGATTTTCAGGTGATATTTACTTGGACAATGTCCTGTTATCAAACCAGTGTATGTACTCAAGTCGTGTTTTGAAAGTTTAAGTAACTTTTGCGTATGAGAAGCGTTAGGCTTAATGAACAGTTTGGATTGCCGGGCATTGGAGATACTATTCCAGTTAGCCTGTACTTTTTCCTTTTCCCAGTTCCTTAGTTCCATTTTTAAGGCGCAAGAAGATAATCCAACAAATGGTTCGGGCCCTATGAATTGCATGGATGACCCTATTTTTGCCAACTGATCAGCTTTTTCGTTTCCTTCAATTCCGCAATGACCAGGAACCCAATAGAGGTTAACCATGTTGCGACAGGACAATTGCTGTAAAAATTGTGCGCATTCCCACACCAGTTTAGATGTGAATGTTTTTGACTTTAAAGAATTCAGAGCTGCTTGGCTATCTGAACAAATGCATATGTTTGCATTTTTATAATTTCTTTTCATACAGATTGATGCACATTCCAGTATGGCATATATTTCAGCTTGAAACACTGTGGGATATTTTCCCATTGCTACATAAAAGTTTATCCCAGGACCAGTTATACCAGCCCCTACCAAATTATCTTGCTTTGAACCATCTGTATAGAAGACTGTTGAGCCCGGACGAAAACCCGGTTCTCTTTTATCCCAATCAGAACGAGTAGCTGCATGGACTGTGAATTTATGATTGAAGTAGTTTCTCCTAAGCATACAATCTTCACTTATCAATATTAAAGGATTTATCGAAAACTCTTTTAGGATACTCAAGTGTCCAATAAGATCTCCATCGAAGAAATTCATGGACCGTTTGAGCCTCAGAGCATTTTTTTCTGCATCCTGTAGTATAAATTGATGTAAAGGAAGAATGTTGAGTAGAGCATCTAGTGCTTTTGAAGGAGTACTATGCATTGCCCCAGTTATAGAGATAGTAGCAAGCCTTTGCAGCTTGTTCAGTTTCTCTTGTGCCTTTATCTGTTTAGTCTTCGGCCACCAGATAAGCGAGGCATACGTGATTCTGGGCTTGACTATAGTTGAATATATCCAGTGAATCATATTAGGCTTAAGGCCCCATTTCTTTCCAAAAGTTCTTTTACAGATCCAGAAGGCATTGGTTGCCTTTCCTATTTGTTGGTCAATATGACTGTTCCAGCAAAGATGCTTATCTAGAGTTACACCTAAATACTTGACCTCTGAAGATAAAGACAGTTTAACGCCTCCTAGTTTAAGATCAGTGAAGGAGATTTTCCGTTTTTTAGTAAAAGGTACAATTGTCGTTTTTTTGGGATTGATATTTAATCCCTCGGTTTTGCACCACGATAGTGTGTATGATAATGCTATTTGCATTCTCTCAAACATGATAGTATCGTATTTACCACGGACTATAATGACAATGTCATCCGCAAAGCCAATTATTTCAAATCCTTTAAACTTTAGTTTTATAAGGAGATCATCAACAACAAGAGACCATAGAAGGGGAGACAAGACGCCCCCTTGAGGACAGCCCTTTACAGCTGTTACTTTCACCTCTGAGCCTCCAAGATTTGCTGATATTTCTCTTTTGGATAGCATTTCAACAATCCAATTAATTATTTTATTATTGAAGCCACGATTTCTCATAGCTCTTATCATCGAGTGGAAAGAGGCATTATCAAAAGCACCTTCGATGTCAAGAAACGCTGCCAACAGAATTTCCTTAGCAGTGAAGGACTTTTCTATTTTTTTAACTAGAATGTGAAGGGCTGTTACAGTTGATTTACCTGTCTGATAAGCGAATTGTGCTTTTGATAATGGATTATTGGTTAGTATCTCAGATTTAACATATTCATCAATAAGTTTTTCCATTAATTTCAACAATATTGATGATAGACTTATAGGCCTAAATGACTTTGGTGAAGACTTGTCTTTTTTATTTGTATAAATACTACTCTGACTTGTCTTCACTTTTTTTGGGATATATCCCAATAAGAAGCTGGCTTTGAATAGTCTGTTTAAGTCAGGAATTATTATTGATTTACATTTTTGGACGTATGCTGGAATAATTCCATCAGGACCAGAAGATTTGAAGGGACTAAATGAATCAATGGCCCATTCAATTTTAGAGTAAGTAAAAATCTTATCTACTAAATTTACAGGGACTTCGTTAAGGATTTCAGAGCCATTACCATGTTTATTTTGAACCGCATATGCTGTA
>JAHHFK020001661.1:0-57507 GCA_024533555.2 Aedes koreicus | reverse complement strand
AAATGATTTTTTTCCAGAATAGTGGAAAGTCTCCTGATTGAAGTGATAGATTAAAGAACCAAAACAGGGGTTTTACAAAAGAAGTTGCTAGTTCTTTTAATAGTACTGGAGGTATTCCATCAGGACCAGGTCCTTTTCCAGCATCAAGACCTTTTAATCAATTAAACCTCTCGAACAGTGATGTTTTCAACTGATACGTCATTTTGATGTTCAGGTAGATAGGACAAATCTAAACCCAACACAACCCACAGTTAAGGTCAAGAATATCGTTGGATTTCTTATAGATATTTTGGAAAAAGCGTGCAAACTGATAACAAATATCTCCGCTATCAGAACCATTAAATTCTTCAAACTGCATTCGCGATGGAAAGTTACACGTTTTCATTGTTTCCTACGTGAAGTTAAAGAACGCCTTTGGATCGGATTTTATATTATTTTCGACTCTTGTATTGTACCTTTCATATGCTGATGATATTTCTGCACCAAGTACTCTACAGATATCTATGTATTTATCTAAATTTGGTAAACTTTTGATTTTTTTGTATGCTCTGTGAGCTTTTTGTTTCCTGCTTTTGAGATTTTTGATTTCACGTGTATACCATACCGGTTGTTTATAGCTTGTTTGTATTCTCTTCTTTTTCTTTTTTGGAACGTAGTCGTCAATAATTACATTTAGATTGTTACAAAATATGTCTACGGCCTTGTTCATGTCTTTTTCATTTTTTAAAAGGTTCTGCCAATCTATATTTGTTAGTTTTCTGTTAATTTCAACATAGTTTATGTTTTTGAAATCGTAAACAAGTTCGTAATCTGCATCCTCTGGACGTTGCCTATGAGAATCTGAGAATAATGAGTATTCGATAGCAGTATGAAATTTTTCATTCTTCCATAGTGGGTCTAAAGCTTCATCAATACTAAAATCTTCAGTACAATTAGTAACAAAAAAATATAAATAGCAGTCAAGCTGGTTCCGAACATGATTAATTTGATGAAGTCCTAGTTGGCTGATTTTATAAAAAATAAGTTGTAAAGTTTCATTTTCACCCACAATTGGAAGCAGTAAAGATTCGTTATCATTATCGTGAATAAAATCAACTGTTTTCTGGTTGACATCTCCATAAATGTGAACCTTGGTTTTAGGCTCCAAAACTTGAAATCTAGATTCCGCGATGTTTAAAAATTTGTCATATGAAGCTTTTTTAGCCGTATGTGGAGGAAAGTAAACAGATACAAAAAGATGAAGTTCATCATTTATCATTACTTTTATCCACACGTCTTCAAATTCTTGATGTTTTTCACTAGGGATTATTTCAGCTTGGAGGTTTGCATTGACTGCAATAAGCACACCACCACCAGATTTTTTCTCTGATAATGTCAAGTCACGGTCGCATCTAAATTCATTAAATTTGCTACCGAAAACTTCCTCACTTTTGATTTCATCAGACCAACTTGTTTCAGTTCCTAATATGATATCTTATAACCGTTAATTTTTTTTCTTACTAACTTTTTTTTTTGTTTACTCCGCATTTGTTTTAAATTTTGAAAATAAAATATTGATTTAATTAATATAATTTTATTTTTCCTAAATTTATTTTATGATAAATGAGTAACAACCTCAGTAGAACCAGTCACAACAACTACGTGCGAAATATCTATAAATTCTCCCTAGAGAGGGCGTGTGTTTCGACGAAAACACGTATGTCTGCTTGTGCACGCCTCACACGATGTCGATGAGCTCCCATGGGATAAGTTTGAAGGGACGCTCGTTGGGTACGGATTTAAAGTTTCCCCTTTTTGAAATTGAATCTGTGGTACATAATTACCCGGCGGTTTGGAGAAACGATCTCTTGCTGATGCGAGAAGCTCTCGATCAGTCGGAAGGTTATTAAAACTGTTCTGGTTTCTGAAGTTGAGATAACTAGAGTTGTGGCAGCCCTAAGTTTGCACCTTTAAACTGAAGGAATAATCCATGAAAAATTGAAATTCGTTCCACAAAAAACGTATTTCTGACCCATAATGCTCTGATGAAAATCCAAAACAAAATTAAAATGATCCATAAAATGCAGCAATGTGATCCATACTTTATGTAAGTTTTAGCAATAAAATTTCAAAAATGTACCGTTATATATCTAGGCTATGATCCATAAAATTGTACCGATTACCCATAAACATATTGTAAATTATCCATAAAAGGTTCAATAACTTTCTTTAAACTTGTAAAATTGATCCTTAGAATTTAACGTTTGAGAACTAAAATATTTGCACATGATCAATAAATTATTGAAAATATTCCATAAATAAATAGCCAATGATCCATAATAGGTTTGAAAAGGAACCATAAACTTCTAAATATGGTCCATAGCAAATCAATTTTGTGCATTTATAATAATATAAATGATCCATTAATTATGCCAGAATTGTTCCAATTTTGGGTTTTTTTTTTAATTTAACTACGGGAAAATCGATCCCTGACTGTGCTACTACTCAAATTTATTAAAATGTCCGTTCCTTTATATATGAGGCTTAAATATTGCTGTTAAAGAAGGGTCACTTTGGAGAAGATTTTTAATTTTCAGATAGCTGACTTACTTTTGCGATCTCACGTTCTTTTACGACCGCAACTGTGTCATTTGTTTCCCGATAAATTTGGTAAAGAGCACTCGTGCACGCAGCCCTTAGTTTGCACCTTTAAAACTGAAGAAATTATCCATGAAAAATTGAAAATCGTTCTATAAAAAACGCATTCTTGACCCATAAGACTCTGGTGAAAACCCACAAAAAAATAAAATAGAAATGATCCCTATAATTCATCAATTTGATCCATACTTTTAACAAAATTTAGCAATAAAATATCAAAAATTAACCGTTTTATATCAAGGGAAGAATATATAAAGTTTTTCGGATTTCCCATTAACACAATGCAAATGATACTTAAAAGGTTCAATATTTTTCCTTAAACTTGCAAAATTGATCCACAGAATGTAACATATGTGCGTATCATCTATTAATTATTGTAAATGTTCCATAAATAAATTGCCAGGGACCCCTGATAGTTTGTATAACAAATCAGAGTCTTCAAAAAATGATTCATAACAAATCAACTTTGTGAACTTAACATTATTTGATCTCCCCGCAACTGCGACACATGTTTGTCAAGAAATTTGGCAAAGAGCTCTCCTGCACATAAAGAACTTCAGGTCAAATTTATGACTTGATTAAACTGTTGTTTCAGAAAATTGGATTTAAATTATGCCGGACAGACGCTAGCTGTCCAACTCGCTGTCGCTCGTCGGACCAAACTAAAAAAAAACATCCTCTGTTTGCATTATACCGGGCAAATGCTTGAATCAGCCGTTTGCCTGGAATCTAATCTACGCTATGTTAACACTTCGGATGTCGGAAACATCGACCGTTTAGTTCTTCAATCCTCAACACGGCTACGCAAAAACTCCGCAATCCTTCTTTAGCAGTAATACTATATCCGGATACCTGAAAGAACGGACATGTAACTATATTTGAGTAGTAACGCAGTTGGAGATCAATTTTACAATCTTTAAGGATCAAAATTAAAAAAAAAGTGCCTCAACCTGGAAAAATGCAGGCATAATTTATGGATCATACCACATGGTTTAGCGAACAAAACTGATTTCCTATGTATCATTATTATAAGCTTATGGTTCATTATTCATCATTCTTTGGATCATTGGCAATTTATTTATGAAAAATTTCAAATAATTTATGGAACATGCGAATATATTTTATTGCACAAAGGTTACATTCTATGGATCAATTTTACAAGTTTAAGGAAAGTTATTGAACCTTTTATGGATAATTTGCAATATTTTTATGGGTAATCGGTACAATTTTATGGATCATAGCCTAAATATATAACGGTAAATTTTTGACATTTTATTGCTAAAACTTACATAAAGTATGGATCACATTGCTGTATTTTATGGATCATTTTAATTTTGCTATGGATATTCACCAGAGTCTTATGGGTAAAAATGCGTTTTTCGTGGCACGATTTTCAATTTTTTATGGATCGTTTATTACTTTTTATATATGCGAAAGTACGTTTGCCCTAGAGTTGTTGTAGTTGGCGCTGTTGGAATCATAAGCATTGATGGGTCTTTCCAACGTGTTGTTTCGATTTATGTTGTTGGCGTTGAAGTGAGCGTTGTTCAAGCAAGGATTATGTTGGCTAGAGTTGTCGTTGATTTTTGTTATTTTTTGTTGCTTTCTGCGTTTCGCCGCTTTGTCGGCAATTTTTTGTTGCTTTAGGCGACGTAGGTTACGCTCATCATACTCGGTCCAGTCTGCCCTCCATACCTTCCTGGTACCGAGTAGGCGGCACCCAGAGTTGTCGCTTAGTTCAGTTTCCAAGCTGTGGTACGAATCGTCTGGCAGAGGTAGAGGGGCAATACTACGTGATGATGCTATGTATTATTATTTACTTCTAAATCCTCAAATTTAGATACCGCTATTCAATAGTATGATCAATAGTCATTCAATATTGTAACTCCGTTTGAAAATCGGAATTCAAAAATATTGCCAGAAAAAGTGTTTCAATTTTTAATTTTTTTTAAAAGTGATCACGTGAAGTGTTACTTTAATTTTTTTTTGTTTCTGTATTATCGAGATTTTTAGCCTCGGCCTGGTTCATCTCCCGTCGTAGTTACTCAAACACCTCTTCGGGTGTTTTTTTTCGCAACTCCGGGGGTGAGATTTGAGCTCTTGGCTTCGGCGTGAGAGGTATGGATGTTAACCACTACGCTCTTCCCCCCCCCCCCCGCCCTTCTTTTTTCTTCTTTTCTTCTCCTCTTTTCTTTCTTCTTCTTCTTTTGTCTTCTCTTTCTTCTGCTTTCTTTCTGTCTCCCTCTTTCTATCTGTCTGTCTCTGTCTGTCTGTCTGTCTTTCTGTCTGTCTGTCTGTCTTTCTTCTTTCTTTCTTTCTGTCTCTCTATCTATCTATCTGTCTTTCTGTCTGTCTGTCTGTCTGTCTGTCTGTGCCTAATAGGCGCGGAGACTACTGAACCGATCATCGTGAAAATTTGTATGCAGGGGTTTTTGGGGCCGGGGAAGGTTCTTAAGATAGTAAGAGACCCCTCCCTCTTCTGAAAGGGGGGGCTCCCATACAAATGAAACACATATTTCTACACAACTCGAGAACTAATCAAGCAAAAGAAACCAAATTTAGCATGTGTGAGTTTTTGAAAGCAAAGAAGGTTTTTATGGTAGCTTGAGACCCCTCCCCTCTCTAGAAAGGGAGGCTCCCATACAAATGAAACACATATTTCTGTATAACTCGAGAACTGATCAAGCAAAGAAACCCAAATTTAGCATGCGGAAGTTTTTGGAGGCAAGAAATGTTTTTATGGTAGTTTGAGACCCCTCCCCTCTCTAGAAAGGGAGGCTCCCATACAAATGAAATACATATTTCTGTATAACTCGAGAACTGATCAAGCAAAGAAACCCAAATTTAGCATGCGGAAGTTTTTGGAGGCAAGAAATGTTTTTATGTTAGTTTGAGACCCCTCCCCTCTCTATAAAGGGAGGCTCCCATACAAATGAAACACAAGTTTCTGCATAACTCGAGAACTAATCAAGTAAATGGAACCAAATTTGGCAGGTAGAGGTTTTTGAAGGCAAGAAATGTTTCTAAGGTAACTCAAGACCCCTCCACCCGCTGTAAGAGGGGGGCTCTCATACTAATGAAACACAAATTTGTGCATAACTCGAGAACTAATCAAGCATATGGAACCAAATTTGGCATGTGGAGGTTTTTGGAGGAGAGAAATGTTTCTATGGAAGTTTGAGACTGCTCCGCCATCTGGAAGGGGGAGGGAGGGGAGTTTACAAACAAATCCAACACAAATTTCTGCATAACTCGAGAACTAATCAAGTAAATGGAACCACATTTGGCAGGTGGGGGTTTTCGAAGGCAAAAAATGATTCTATTGTGGTTTGAGACTCCTCCGCTCACTGAAAGAGGGGTCTCTCATACAAATGAAACACGAATTTCTGCATAACTCGATAAAAATTAAAGCAAATGGAACAAAATTTGGCATGTGGAGGTTTTTGAGAGAAATAAATGTTTTTAATGTGGTTTGAGACCCCTACGCCTTCTGGAAGGGGAGACTCCCATAAAAATAAACAAACATAATTTTTAGCATAACTCGAGAGCCAATGAAGCAAATGAAACCAAATTTGGCATTTGGCATTTTGTGGTTTTTGGAGGCAAGAAATGTTTCTATGGCAGTTCAATACCCCTCCCCATTTTGAAGGGGGGGGGGGGCTCCCATACAAATAAAAAGCAAATTTCTGCATAACTCGAGAACTAATCAAGTAAATGAAACCACTTTTAGCATATGGGGGTTTTTTTGGAGGCTAGATTTCTATATACATAAAAATGAATTTCTGTCTGTCTGTCTGTCAGACCGTTATAGACTCGGAAAGTTCTGAACCGACCAACGTGAAAATTTATATCAAGGGGTTTTTGGGGCTGGGAAAGGTTTTTATGATTGTTTGACACCCCTTCTCTCTCAGGAAGGGGCGCTCTCATACAAATGAGACACAAATTTCATCATAACCCGAGAACTAATCAAGCAAATTGAATCAAATTTGGCATGTGGGGGGTTTTGAAGGCAAGAATGTTTCTATAGTAGTTCAAGACCCCTCCCCTCTCTGAAGAAGGGGGGGGGGGGCTTCAAACAAATGAAACTCAAATTTTTATTATAATCGATGAGCCCAATGTGATGGTTCGAGAACAAATCAAGCAAATGGAACCAAATTTGGCATGTGGTGGGTTTTGAAGGCAATGATTGTATGGTGGTTTGAGAAACCACCCCCTCTGGAAGGGAGGGCTCCCATACAAATGAAACACAAATTTCTACCAAAAATGAGAATTATCCAGGTTACTTAAACACAAAACGTGTATTTCTCGGGTACGAAGCATGTTTTGATAGAAGTTTGAACCCCTGCTTATTCAAGAAAAAAAAACTCATTTCGAAAAAAAAACCATAAACGTGCCAGTTATATTAAATTTTCCTTTATTTAGTTGCAAGCGTAGCAGCGCACGCACCGGGTTCAGCTAGTAAATTATACATTATTTTAATTCATGAATTTTTTTTCGGCTTTTTTTGCACTGATATTTAAGCATGGTCAATATCGGGTGGAAAAGGGAAATACTCATGTTGGTGCGTCAACTTTGATGCCAGCTATAGTCCAAACCACTTGATGGAAACTGTTCAAATTTCGTCCACATTATTTTTTTTTAGGCTATTGTGACATTTTTAATGTGCTACCTAAATTTTTCACAGAAATACGGATTTTTGAAATTGGTATGACCAAAAACGACTTCGCTCACATATGTTATGAAAACTTCAAATTCATAAACTTTATCAACATGAAATTTTGACCACATAAGGTCTAAACATTGGTTATAGTGTTTTCAAATTTTCAGCCAAAAATATTGATAATTGACAAAGTTACAGAAGGTTGAACATGGCGTTTTTTGGAAGCAAAATTTTGCTCGGCTTTTTTTGCTACTGAGTGTATGAACAATTAGATTCATGGTCAAACATAGATTTTAATGTTATTTTATGCCATTGTATTGCAGTTGTATAGTTATCTTTATCTGGGCAACATTAACGATTTTCCAATTGCCAAAAGATTACCATGTCAACGGTTGCCAGCAGGCGCGCCAACTTCATGAAATTATTGGGGGGCAAAATGTCAGGGAAAAAGTGGATTGAAATTTCAAAAAAATTGTTGAGAAATAGCTTTATAAAAAAAAACGGCGGTGATGTTCTTTGGTATAATAAGTAAATCAAAACAAAGAGTTTTATTCACGTTTTTATTATAGCCAACTCAAAAAAAAAATAACCAGTTAATATATTACACCTCACTTTTAACGAAGAACGTGCGCTGTCTATGGTTATTTTTGTTGATGAACTCGTTCATGATGGTATCCAAATCAAGATCATTCGCCATGTCCTTATGGAAATTTAATATCGAAACAGAGTTCAATCTTTGCTGTCCCATAGTCGATCGTAAGTAGGTTTTGAGCCTTCTGAGGCCGGAAAACGACCTTTCGGCAGTAGCTGACGTTACCGGAATTGTGAGAAAGATTCTCAAGAACTTTACAAACTCCGGCAAAATATCCATCAAATGCGCTTCATTTTTTATGTAATCGACGATGCTGGAGATGTTTTGAACGGGTTCAGAAGCTTCCTGGACGATCTTTAAAAACATCTCCCGTTGTAACATCAAAAAGATCAGGATCAAGGTCATTATCATAGAAACTGATAATTTTGTCTTTATTGGTATCGTCTCCCAGTATGAATTGTTCTACTTCCAACACAAACGCAAATGTTTCGGTGTCGAAGCGAGAAGTAAGCGATCCTAGGATATTGTCTATAATTTCTTTGAACTGCTTCTCGTAGGTCTCTTCAATTGATACTGTCAAAGTTGGAACATCGGTTTCGTAACGCTTCGGAACTTTTTTCTTCCTTGGTAGTTTCGGCGATTCAACTGCATCCGGTCTGTTTTCGGTAACATTTTCCCAAATCTCCCGAAAATCTTTTTTACAAAAGCTTAGGCTAGCTTTCAAGGTACCAATCATCCGGTATGCTTCTTCTAGTCGCAAGGATTTTTTCTGAAGGGCTGTATTCACAGAATCAACGTATCCGAAAATTTTCACCATTACATTTAAGATGAAATAAAATTCGAATTTTTCTAGCATTCTCAAAAATCCAGACGCCTTAGAGCCTGCATCAGAAACGTCATTTTCAGCCAAAGAGGTGAAAAATTCTACCAAAGCTAAGTAATTTGACAGAACAGATGAAAGCGACAAGTATTTCACCGTCCATCTCGTTGGACACAGTGGCCGCAGATTTGTCGAATCAACAGATTTCAATGTCTGGAAAATGGCAAGCCTTTTTGGCGAATCCCTTACGAAGTTAATCATATCTTTGATCAAATTCAATGTATCCCTGCAGATAGGAATTGTTTTGATCACGTCTTGGGCCACCAAATTTAACGAATGAGCTAAACAATGAACAAAAATAGCTCGTTTTTCATCGAAAAGGATTCTGGTCTGTACTCCGCTTTTCTTGCCAGACATATTATTTGCAGCATCACAGCCCTGGCCTCTACATTTTGAGATGGGCAGATCAAAGCGTATAAGGATATCCTTAATGATAGAATGCAAAGACGACGAAGCAGTTGACTCAGCTTCATAAAAACCGAGGAAGAACTCCTCAACCGAGGAATTAGTAGCAATCCTTAAACAAAAAGAGAATTGTTCTTTTCTGCTCATGTCCGACGTTTCGTCACAAATAATCGCAAAAAAATCCGCTTGCTTCACCAGCCCTATCAATCGTCGAAGTAGCGAATGGCTTAGAAGATCCAGCATTTCGTTTTGTACGGCATGGCTACACCATGTGTAAGATTCTCGTTTTAGCCACATTTGCAACTCGTTCGAATCTTCAGCTCCGGCAAGTTAACAAATTTAAGAAGTTGCTTGAGTCATCATGATGACCACGAATAGCGAGACCTTGCTTAGCCAAGTACAGAATCGAAGAAAACAACTTTTTTAGGCAGGCACGGTTCACTATCATTTCATTTTTTCTTCTGGTCGGATATTTGAGCGCAGACGTTTACTCCAATTTTCAACGAATGCAGCTTCAAAACGGCCTCCTTGTGGCAGAACGATCCCTCGTGGATTTTAAATTTTTCGGCTCCTTTCTTCCAGTTTTTAAAACCAGATTCAATAAAAACTGTATCTTTTTTAGTTGAAAACGGTAGGCCAAGCTTCATAAAAATTTCCCGGCAAACGGAACATAATACAACATCATTCACAGGATCATATGCAATCCATGGGAAAGTCGCTTTCCAGCCGGGCACGAAACGTCGTTTTGAAGTTTTTGCTGCGTCCACAGTTTTACCTGAACCAGATGGACCTTCTCCCGCGGTCGAACTTGATTCTGTACCAGAACCAGCGCTGGCAACGTCGGCAGCGAAATTCCCTTCAGGCCATCTTCATCGCTTTTTTTCCGGGAGCTTGATCAAAAACTTGTCCATCGTCAATTCTGAAAATTCGACAAAAAAGGCGCTTTCAAGCTTGTTCCTTTTTATAAAAAAAACCATTCATTGCTTACCTTTTAGAGAAAGCTTAAACTCGTAAATCGTTTGATGAATCAGTATGGATATGAATTAAAATTCAACTTTAATTAAACCCGTATCAACTTTTATCCGCAAGCAAAACTTACTTTTTGTTCTGTTTCGACAGTTTCAAAATAAACAGTAAATGTTTTTCATTTTCATTCACGAAGCTCAGCTTATTCAGACCTGGCAATGCGAACCATTCATTTCTGTCATTAATGCATCCTCTTGTATCAGCAAAGGTGACGTCATGAATTGTATAGAAAAGAAAGAAGGCAAAAGCGCACCTTTCCAGACCTTACCATTCATCCGCTTCAGTTGATTGATGAATTGACGCCGATGAAATGAATGAAAAGAGACCCACTGAAAAAAAACAGGGATCGTTGCGCACAGTGCAAATTTGAAATGACGGTTGGCTTAAAATTTAATTGTGAAAGATAACTGTGCAGGACAAATTTATTCTTCTAGATAAATAAAAATCTGGGAAAAGTTTGAAAATAATTGGGGGGGGGCAAAATGATACTTTGCCCCGTCTGAAAATTATTGAGGGGGCCAAAAAGTCCATGCCCCCTCTAAGTTGGCGCCTATGGTTGCCAGCCATTCGGTCTCGTTGCCGGTCAGTGCGGGGCAAATTTGGTGCAACCTCCTTTTCGACCGCCAAAAAGCATAAATCGGATCAGAGAAGTGGGATAGAAAAACCCATAAATGGTCTCCTTCTTATTCTTCTTTGGTCCGGTATTTATGTATGAATGCCGAAGCACTTTCCTCTCCGGGAGGTCTTCTCTACTTTTAATGTTATTGATGTTATGGTTGTTGTCATCCGAAAAAGGAAGCGATCCAACGACAATCACCTCTAATACTTTATCTAAAGTGGATGAAGGCGTTATGTTTGATGGAGAAGTTTTTCATCCTGTTCCGGTTTTTTTTTCATCTTCAGAATGTTTATCACTCAGGGAATGGAGATAGTTGCCTCACACCAAGTTCGACTGAATCCAGCGTTAGGAAGTGTGGATTGGACGGTGTATTTACGGGAACGAGAGTCGCCTTTTAACCACGCCGACGATCCGGAAAAGTTCTCTATAGAAAAATGGTCGTTTTTATGGCCTCAGATTCTATGGGGCTGCTTCTTGTTGGCAGTGTCTCTACACTCGTTATCGCTCAGCATTATATGTGGCTCTAACAAAATGTTTTCCCGGAAAACATCGTCATTTACTCAAGCTTAGAAGCCGGGCTTTGTGGATCGTGTTGTTTTGGATGAGTTTTTATGTCTTTATTTGTGCTACAGCATGATTAAGTTGACGACAACATAGTGATTTGCGAAGCTTTGTGATCTGAGGCATAAAATTGAGTATTTTTCCTCACTTACTTGTTGGAAGTTTTTTTTTCGAAAACAATCGTTCGTTGTTTTTGTTTGTATTCAACTTTTAATCCAATCCAATTATATGATATGACGAGTTGGGATAAGAGAAGTATTTTCATAATTCAAGCTAGCATGATTAACGCAAACTTTGTTTATGTTTCTATTTACACACCTGCGATTCTGATTTATATCCTACCGGATGGCTTCTGGCCGTATGGTTGGCAAAAGAGAAAAAAAAAACCTCCGGAAATTGCCACTCTCGGACAGGAGATTTACTCAAAACGTAAATCCTTTTTTCAATTAGTTTGATCCTTTTTGCTCGAGCGAATGACGGCCTGCCCTGGCACACTGACACATTCTGTAGCGCGCGGTGTTGCGTCGCGTTGACTCTCAAGCGCTTTCCCAGGTATCCGTTCCGTTCTTCACTTCCGCTGCGAATGAGCTTCCAACAATCGCGATTTTTTTTTACGTGATGAAGGTTGGTCGCGTTTGGATTTGTTTTGCGTGAACCTCGAGATATTTATACGCTTAATGTTCCTCATCAATTTTCGGCATTTTGCGTGACCTACCCCTTTCGCGTTCGCTCCATTAGTGGTTGGGTGAAATCGCGTTCGCCAAATCCCTAGCAGTCATTAATCATAGGAGCGTTCGTGCAGCATTTCCCCTACCTGAGAAGGTGGTGGGCTCAGCTACGGTTCTACTGGAATACCGATGGATCGATTATGGGATTCCAACCGTGTGTTATTAAGGATGAGGGTGTAAGTGAGGCAACCAGGGGTTATGTCTAAATGAATTTCTTCAGCTCTAAAATGGTCGATTTATCGATGATCTAATATGATCGATTTTTCCTTCTTTCTCCCATACTGACAAGCACATTACTTCGATAACGCCACATTGAAAATTCAGCATGAAACGAATATGTAGAAACACAGAACGAAAAACTGCCTTCAGTTTGGTACCGTCTTTTTCGGTTTGCTCTTTACGGTCTCAATTTTTATGGTTTCAAAAAACGATACCCGCAGCAGATGCACTCTTAAAAATAATGAAAATTACATGAGCTGTATTTGATAAAAGATTTAAATTTCGTGTCATGTAAATCAATAAATGATTGAATGTTCTGTAATAGATACAAATAGATTCAAATCCAAAAGATATGGATGACACATTAAAGCTGTCTTGATAAAAGTCATGCTCGTTAGGTTCAAAAGCGTGGATTATCAGGCAACATAACATTGACTACCTAGAAGTTCCATGCGAAAATAAAATAACTCGTGACAACAAACTTAACGAGACGAATGAAAGTTCGATTTTCAAAATGCTTTGATATTCATCAATGCCATCATTTTCAATATGAATTTCAAAATGTCAAAAATGAATTTCAATAAACCACAATGAATATCTATTACCCGTCGGGATCGGAAAATATGCTAGGGCAGCCCAGTCCAGGGTATGATTGCTCAACATTGCTAGCATCTGTTCTTATAAAACGATGATGACGGCCCTGGTTGTTCCATGTTCGTATTTGGATTCAAAATCACTTAATAATATAAACATCATCACAAGAGCTGATATTCAGATTTCGTCTAATGAAATTCATGCTTACCGATTGATAATCAAAACAAGAGTGACGCAGATTTTTGACCCGCACTCAGAGCCAACTTCATTCATCGCAGCAAACAAAATTCAGTTGGCATAGAAGTGACAGCGGTAACCATGAAAACCGGGAAAGTAAACATCATCATTACACTGAGATAAAATGCTTTTCACTTCTCATGGATATTTTATGAAAATCCAAGGCACTGCTTAGAAGTAAACAATATGATGAGAAATAGGGTTTTGTATGCAATATCACAGTGTATTGCAGTGTTTTGGTGTATTATTGCGACATTTTTTAACACAATTTGTTTAGGCCTGCCTCCATGTCGATGATAGGAAAAATCTTTGGTGGCCTGCTATTACTCTGAAGAAGATTCTCCTAAAGAATGCATCAGTACAGTACGATAGCAACTGCTTGCTTTAGTATTATTGCGATTCGTTTATGAAAAAGAAAGAAGAAATCCAAAAAAACTGTGTTGTGACTGAAATTTACGTCATGGCATGTAAAATTAAGTGTTCAGTTTTTGGTTCTTGTAAATTTGAAAGAGGACGTAAATTTGTGTCATGCTAGCCGCTTCGTTTAGGTGCATCTGAAAAGACCTAATTTTACATGATGTTTTTAAGTGTGGGGGATTTTTGCTAATTGGACCAAATAAGGTCTATCTTAGTTGTTACAAGTCACATACCTTTACAGTCTTCGGCAGAATTGTTGTACGGGGTTAAGCCTAAAAATCCGGTTTTATTGAGAATTTCACCGCAAGAGGAGCTTTACTTTCGAGATACCTCCTCCTATATGCTTCTTTAAAGCCGAAATTTGTACAAAATGGCCCACTCTACAGACAGTTGTGAAAACAAGTTAATAAAACCTCTAAAAATTTTGAAAATGTTCTAGTGGAAGATGTTATGACCACTTGAGAACCTTCATAAAACCTATTGGCTTCCATGAAAACCAGAATTTGGCCAGATGGCCACAGCTGTCAAATTTCACTGTAAAATCGAGGTTGGTTTTTGTTGTTCTGCTTTGTTCGATTCCCTGCTCTTCTGATTCATTTAGCAGTAATAAAAAGGTCTAGTGTTGCGGGAAATTTTGTTTGACAGCAAAATGTTTTCTACAGCGTATTATGCTCCAAATTATATGCGCAATTATTTTTATGGTGAATATTGGCACGATAAGAGCCGAAAATTAATGCGCCTCGGAAATTATGCGAATTTACAACAACATAAATCAAATTAAAACAAATATATTCGATAAATTAATCATGAATTTCCTGGAAAGTGCTTGGAATTGGGTGAGATTATCTAAAAGAATGCTGAAATTAGTCTCCGATCTGCAGTTTATTTGCATGTCATTGAAAATTTGATGCATTTATTTTTCCACATTTCAATCATTTCTTATATTTCAATATGGCGATTGGAAAAAAACACAGTTTTGCCATAAAACCAATTTTTCTTCGCAATGACTATTATAAAACTATTTGGTCTCATGGTGACTTCCTCCAATGCCAATTTGCCGTTTAATGCATTTACTGGAAGCAAAATGGTGTTATGATGCTTTTTCAACTGACCATATTATAATAAGATAAAATCGATGAGTCCTAAAGCGGCATTTCAAAACAGCATTTTACGAGTTCATATAGTCGAAATAAAACCTTTGATAGGAGTAAAATGAATTTGGGAAACAAGGTTTTAAGATTGTTGTAAACAAGGTGTGTAGGTTCTCATAAACCTAACTAAAAAATGGAGCCTATTGGCACCTCTTGATGCCATAAAAAAACCAAATGGTTTTCAAGTGGCTTTCATAAAACTTTAATAAAATTTAATGAAGCAGGATGGTCTTAGCAATGTTACTTGGGATGTATGTTCAGAATTCAGTCAGGGATAACAAATTATGTCATGCTTTTAGGAGAGGAAGGAGTTGAGGAAAATGTAAGATCCATACAAAAAATTACGAGCGTTCATACAAAAAAACGTGGCCAGGGAGGGGGGTAAAATGTTCAATTTGGCTCCGTTTCTTTTCGACGAATTGACGGGACTAAAGGGTGTTTCGATCAAAATTTGGTCGACTTAAACTTGACGCATTTCCTTTCATCATTCGAAAATCCAAACTACTCTCACGTCAAGTTAGCGAAATTGTTGAATGTGGCTAAATCAACTGTTATCAACGTATTAAAAGTGTTCGGTGAACGTTTGTCGACAGTCAGGAAAGCTGGATCGGGGGGAAATCGAAAGCCGAAGGCCACAGCGACGACAAAAAGAGTTGCAGGCTGTTTCGAGCGGAACTCCAACCTCTCGGTTCAAGATGTCGCAAAAAAGCTGGGAGTGATGCCTTCAACCGTGGATAGAGCTAAAAAACGAGCTGGACTGTCGACTTACAAGAAAGTGGTGACTCCAAATCGCGACGATAAACAAAACACGTCGGCCAAAGCACGTTCGCGAAAGTTGTACACGACGTTGTAGCTGACGAAGTTTGGTTGCGTGGTACAGGACGACGAAACTAACGTCAAGGCAGACTTTAAACAGCTGCCTGGATAGGAATTTTATACGGCAACCGGACGGGGAAAGGTGACAGATATTTTCAAGCACATTAAACTTTCAAAGTTCGCGAAGAAATATCTGGTGTGGCAGGCCATCTGTACCTGTGGCTTGAAGAGCAACGTTTACATTGCGACCGGAACCGTCAACCAGGAAATTTATCTGAGCGAGTGCCTACAAAAACGTCTACTGCCTTTCCTGAAGCGACACAATTGTTCCGTTCTATTTTGGCCGGATTTGGCATCTTGCCATTACGGAAAAAAGGCCATGGAGTTTAAGCCAACAACGTTCGAGTGGTGCCCAAGGACAAGAACCCTCCCAACACGCCAGAGCTCCGCCCAATCGAACAATATTGGGCCATCGTCAAGCGGAACCTTAAGAAGACTCAAAAAGCTGTTGTGAGCGAGAAACAGTTCAAGGCAAACTGGCGTTCTGCGGCGAATAAAGTGGACAAGGAGACTGTACAAAATCTTAGGGCAGGTGTTAAACGAAAGACCCGGCAATTCTCAGTCGGTAAAAAGGAAGCTTAGCGGAATATTTCTCCTGTATTCTGTATTAACTAAACTTGAAAAAGAAAAAGAATTTTACTTATTTATAAAAACTTTGATCGACTCACACACATTACTGTTTGACCAAATTTTGATCGGAACACCCCACTAACTGCGGTTAGAAAACATGGAGAACAATGTACTTTTAAAGATGCACCGAAGAGTGGTAGGAAATCCTTTCCTGTGAGTCCTGCTATTGACAAGAAGATCAGGTATGCCTATGATGATGATATAATACTACCATCTATTGTAGCAAGGTAACTTTCCATAGCAGTGGAATAATCTGAAAAACGATTTGATCAGGATTCTATTATTGTTTGTGATCATCAAGCTCCTGTATGAAGGGCCAAAAACGTTTGGGCGGGCCCGTAAGCAGAGACACTTACGCGAATCCCGCTAATATAGGGAAGAGAATCTCCTTTCAAAAGCAAGTTCGCACTCACAGCACTAGAATCGAGCCCTCGATTGACAGAATAAACCCAATAGATGGGGTCGAAGAGCCCGCCCTCGTTCCGGAAATGTTAACAATAGGGAGGAGGCAGTCCCATGCTCCCTATCCAAATCGTTTTACTTGGGTGCCCTGATGGTCCCTCCCTTTCCCCCGTTATGTGTTATTTAATATTTAGTATATTTTGTACACGAAAAATTAGGATATCATTATAGACAAGAATGCCAATTTATTCAAATTTTAAACTCAAATGTTGCATCCAATGGATTGTTACTGAAAAATAAATAAAAATTAGATATGTATTAATATCCTTCTAGTCCTGGAAAAGCTGAAAACAGAATAGATCATTCCAAATATCAAAGATAAAATTTCAATAAAAGATATTATTTTATAAGACATGTTGTAATATTTTTATACTGTTCTAGTAACATTTCAAACATAGCAATTGGAGTGATCGAAGAGTCCGGTTTGATGATGACAAGAAGATCAGGTATGCCTATAAGCAAAAACCATCGGCTTCCGTTAGAGATGTGGCGAAAAAGATAGGGACTTCAACGTCCAACGTGATGCGTGCAGAAGAGCGACTTGGACTTTCCGACATTCCGGAAGAAGAAGAAACCCAAAAGGAACTCAAATCAGGCTGCGTTTGTGAAACCGAGAGCCCGGAAACTATACGATACAATTTTGTGTAGAAATTCTGGTTGTATAATCATGGACGAAGAAACGTACACCGATAAAAATAAACATTGAATTTCCTGCGTTATCTAATGCACATACAGGAATGCTAGATTTGGCAGAAAATAATGGGATATTTTATGTAAATTTAAGCCAGATAACGCCTGAATGTAGCCTGTTGTATGAATGATTGCAAACATTGTTGTATGGCGCAAGAAAGATTGCAAACAATTTCGTTGTTTACGCCTCCCTTGGCTTGGAATTAAACGAGGGGAAATTTAACGCGCCTGTATATGAAACTGGATTATAAAACCCTTCCCGGGCCACAATATTTCACTGTACGCAAGGACAGGGATATCCCTGAAATGCCATTTTCAGGGCCCTGGAAGGCCATTTTCACCGAAAAAATAGGCAAGAAGGTGATGGTGTGGCAGGCAATATGTGAATGCGGCAAAATATCTAGCCCGTACGTAACATCGAAGACAATGAACACCCAGAAGTACACCAAGGAATGCCTCCAGAAGCGTTTGTTGTCGATGATCAAGTAGCATGATGGTCCAGTCATATTTTGGCCTGATTTGGCATCACGCCAAAGACACACTAGGGTGGTACAAAATCCAAAATGTCTGCTTTGTGCCGAAAGACATGATTCCGCCAAATCTCCCGGAGGCATGGCCAATCGAGACTTTCTGGGCTTTGACCAAAGCAAAGCTACGAAACTTGTAAAACCAGCGGATGACATCGACAAAATTTAACAAGGATTGGACAAAAGTTGTGAAAATGGTGGGAAGTGTAGCTGTGCAGAAGCTTATGGGTCATGTTCGAGGAAAAGTGATTGAAGAAGAGTAAAATATTATGTAAAACGTGCTGATGAATAATTTGAAATCTTAAAAAACAACATATTTTTAATATTTTGAAAGGGTGCTTATAATTTCTGAAACAGTCTATACATAAAATTTTCCCCGATAGGATAAGAGGCCCTCTAGTTATGTAGCAATAATCATTTCCAATTAGCTTGTAGATCAGGTGCTGGTATTCACTCTCGTGAGCTTAAGCTACAGCACTGTTTCCCAGTCAGAAATATTCACCATTCAATGAACATTGTCAACATTGTTTATGTGAGCTTGTTTTTAAACAATTTTACCTCAAGGATATACGATTGTTTCTGAAGAATAGAAGTATTGGCTCATGTCTGCTAGTACTTTTGTCAACCTCACCCTAATACCGTTTTCTTCTTACCAATTCCAACCCTCATAATGTTCCTACCTTTCCGTCAGGTAAGTGTTGAGAAAGACTGTAGAAAAGCGTAGCGCAAATCTCCCATCAAGGAACAAGGAACATGCCACCTGAGCCAACACCAGAACAAATGAACTACAATAGATTATCCAACCATAGCTTGGAGAATCTGTTGCAGTTCTTTTGCCTCCATGAGCGACTTGGTTAGAGAATGTAAGACAAATGCTATTTTATTCCACCCTTTTAAAAATTGACCACCCCTCAATACACCTGAGCTCTGATAAGGAGTCAACCAATTTTTGGTATCTTGAACTCTGACGCCCAATTTACCAAACCCAGGACAGCGTGATTCTTTGTTCAAAATCAGGCTGCTTTGATGTCAACAAATCTCTGCAGTGAAGGTAAAGTTTCACTGCCGCTCAGCTTTCATAACCAATCAAAGGACATTCAAAGATCGATGGTCCCGAATTCAGTTTCAAGCCACAATGTTGTGGATATTCTCTGTATCAAATTGGCTTACTTGCAGTTTGTCCAGCACGCAATTTCACATTACAGCTACCTGTTGTGGTCGTCTCAGTCGGCCGCTGGTGTGGATCAGTAGTGGATTAGTTACTCCCTCTCTCTCACAATTTGATGTTAGCAACGGCGGCGCGCTCGACAGCCTTGCCAATGATGTGGGGTTTCATTAAAAATTTATTATACACAGCTATTTTTTTTTGCTCCCTAGTCACTTCGTATGCAAGCCAGTTTGTTGGACATGAGAAAAAACGCGCTGCGAAAGCTCCAGCTCGATCTGTGAGCACGTGAGGCTGTGTGCAAGCTGGAGGGCAACTATCAACTACTGAAACTACCTAACCCATTCATGCCAAGCTTGTGAGCATTAGCAGAGTTTGAACAGCTTCTAGTGCAATACATGCTGGAAAATCACGTTTTGAATTTGATTTGATCGCGCGCTGGTTGCTATCTGATTCAGCTTAGAGGAGGGAGTCGTCGATTGGTCGGCAACATGTAAAATCAGTGAGGTGTTTAATAGGAAATTGGGGCTAAACCTCTTAGCGCGTCCGTTGCTCGATTTTGCACTGTGCACATTCGGGGATTATTAAATTATAATTTTTCTGCTGATCAATCTGGGCTTTTCCTATGTACCGTGTGCCCCCGAAGGTCTCGCCTGAAAACATCCAGGCGAACACTGTTTCGTCATCACCACATGCTGCTGGTGCATGGTTCGTGGTAATGCGTTCTATAATTCACGCACTCAACGTGGGGTGTGGCGTGGTGCCAGCAGAGTAGAGTACAGCTCGAAGTGGTCATCTGGTTTAATGGAACATATTTCTTAAGCCTCTGCGGGCATTAGGAAAAGCTACTCTTTGGTTCCCCGCCGAAGCCAGGAGGTGAATGGTGGGGGTTGAAATTTTGTTCGGTTGCGACAAATATGGAGGTTGCTTGTTTTAATCATGGATATGGTCGAACAGTCATCTAATCCAGTAACAATTATTTCCCATTCCGGACACGAACATTACTCCAAAAAAGAGAATACTACTTCTTAATCCTTTTCTTGTCACTATATCCGTATAACAAAGCAAGCTCCCATCGACCACATTACTGTCACCAAAGCGTGGCAGTTGTTTTCATTACATGCCACCGTCTTCTTCGGACGCTTTCATAGACAATACATCATGGTCCAAAGTAGCAAATTCGATGCTGTTATATTTCATCCCGCGCTACTCTTGAGAATGGAATAAACAGAGATCAGATCGAAATAGGAAAAATCCCATTACGGATCCTTCTCCCGTCCTCCCCTCATGGCTGTTCTGTCAGCCTGATTCATGAATCAAGAAAGTCCTCTCCCAGCTGCCATTATTGCTGTTGTAGATGTCGACGATGTCGTTGCCCAAAAGGAGGGGAAACGAAGCGACAATCACCTCGAATACTTTATATCCTAAAGTGGATAAGGACGTTATGTTTGATGGGGTGGTTTTTCATCCGGTTTCGGACGGACTCTCTTCCGTATGTGTGGCGCCAGTGCCCTTATGCAGTTGGAAGCCGGGACATCACCATGGGGATGGGATAGTTGATGGGGTCTGTTGTTGTTGTTGTTTTTTTCGTTCATTGGTCTTCCACCACCTAGCCGGAAAGTGTAGAATGGACAATATATTTACGGTAACGACGAGTGTCAAGATGTGACGGTATATCCTACAACCAACAGGAAACTGGAGACAATACGGATAAGTTTTCTGTACAGAGAAATTGTTGTTTTTATGGCTTTCGATTCTACGGGATGTGTCGGAGTTTTCTGCTCTCCAGTTGTTAACATTCAGCATTCTAGATTGTGTCGACTCAAGATGGTTTTTGTAGACAACTTCGACTTGAACACCGACAAGCATTGGTTTAAATTGATAATGCTTGTCATTCTGGTTACGATACGGTTTGGTGATGTTTGGTTTTTGTTGCTGCAACTATAGCGATGCAGGAATATTTTTATTCTTGTGTTTTCTTTTTGTTCAATGGAATTTTTTAAAATTTGTTTTCTTATTTTTATTTTCGTTTTTTCGTTCGTTTTACCTGACTTCAATTTCGTATTGCAGACCTCAATTCAGTATTTAAGATCAAATTAGTTGATATCTTGTTATGCCTTGCTGTGTGTACGAAAGATCGATTCACTTAAAATCTGGACGCACTGCTTATATTTTTCACAGCACGCCTAGGCGTCGGTTCTCGAATGTTTTGACAGTCGATTGTTTGGGAAGTTCTGCTCTTTTAGTGAAAGTTTTGTTACGATTCATTAAGGTTTAATAAAGGTGTGATAGATGGAAGCCAAAAGAAGGAAATTAATGTTCGACACCCACATTGAAAATCCAACTTGTTCTGGTTCAAAAATTGCGAAATCGATGAGTTCATCTAAATCTACCTCCGTGAGCGGAATACTATTGTTCGGAAGGATGGTGAAAGTACGCGTCGTAGGGTAACTCACGATCGATAACTGCATTAAGGTATTGAGAACAATTAGAGCACCCCAGACTCTCAGATGCCGACAATGCTATAAAATACAATCCCAACACCGCCCGGAAGAGCCGCTTATGCAAAGACTATCGTTCTAATCGTGCCAGCAAGAAACCAAACTGGGCACAGAAACAACCGAATCGCCAAAACACGTGCTCGGAAGATAAGGAGTGTATCGAATATAAGCTATCCACATACATTTGCGTTGTACGCATGTATTTGTGATGGTTTTTTATGCTCTGAACACTGCATGCTGTGCGTTTGACTGTCAGCTTTCTTTTGTTTACTTGTTTGTGCGGTTCAAATTCTGCGTTTTCAAAATGTCGCGTATTGAAAATTAAGGTTCTGGACACATGGCTAAGTGAGAAGGGTATTACTATGCGAAAATTGGCGAAGCGGTTTGGAATTCATCATGCGAGTGTTAAAACCATCATTAATAAGTTGGGGGAACACTATTCTTTGGATGAGCTACCAGAGGCAGAAGACCCGGTTCTTCCAACCCGAAACTGGAGCAGAAAGTGGTATCTCTAATCATGAAGAACAAATCAATGTCAATACGTGATTTGGCCAAAAAAGCAGGAACGAGTGTCGGAATGATCCAGCGTATCAAGAGGCGAAACCACCTGAAGACCTACAAGAAGCAGAAAATCTCGAAACAAAGTGCAGAACAGAAGAAGCGAGCAGCAACAAGGGCCCGGAAATTGTATTCGCGTCTTTTGCAGCGTCCGGATGCATGCGTTTTGATGGACGATGAGACCTATGTAAAGGAGGACTCAAAAACCCTTCCAGGTCCACAATACTTTACTGCCGTCGTTGGGGAGGATGTGAGCGATGCGGACAGGTCGATTCAAGTGGAGAAATTCGGTCGAAAGGTACTGGTATGGCAAGCAATATGCTCCTGTGGTTTGAAGTCAACCATTTTTTACACTACCGGAACTATAAATGCGGAAATCTATCGATCTGAGTGTCTCCAGAAGAGATTGTTGCCTTTATATGAGAAGCATAGTACACCTCCACTGTTTTGGCCGGATTTAGCGTCGGCTCACTATGCCAAAACCACTCTCAATTGGCTTGCGGAAAATGGTATAGATTTCGTTGAGAAAAATAGCAATCCACCAAATTGCCCTCAGCTTCGACCATTCGAACGTTACTGGGCAATCGTGAAGAGGGTCTTCAGGAACATGCAGGAGTTCAAAAAAATTTGGGCTCAAGCGTCCAAAAAATGCGATGCAACACTTGTCCGGAGCATTGGATCCAAAGTTCGAAAATTCGTGAAGGAATAACTTAAATTTCATCCGGTCTTCATTATGTTCAAGTTTAACCTCGTACAATAAAGGATCAATTTTTTGTATGAATAAAATATCGGTTTTCAACATAATTTGAAAGAAAGTTTGTGGATAGCTTATTTTCGATACACTCCTTACATGAAGAGGTTGGACAACGAAACATATGTAAAGATGGACTTTGGGTAGCTTCTCGGGCAACAGATTTCTGTGTTCACGGCTTAAGGAGATGTACCCAACACATAAATTCTTTTTTGCTGATAAGTTCGCTAGAAAATTTCTGTATTGGCAACCGTTTTTGTGCGGGCAAAAAACTCAAGTTTTCGTTACAAATGAGACTACAGTGCTTTTCAAAATGATACCACCCTCGATTTTCCTGTTGGCGAGTGGCATGAATGAAGCCACCCTAATCAGTTTTGTTGATACGTGACGTGAATGGACAAAAAGTAAGTCAATATTCCTTTTCAAAAAGATAAGACCACTTGGTGTAAATATTTGTTCTGTTATTGAGCATTTCCAGCCAGAATAGCAAACCGGTTGGACCCTACTCTCTCCGATCTGAATGAAATTTTGTCCATATGTTGGTTGCTACGCAAAATTACGTTTTCCATAAAAGAAATCCAATATTATCCTGGACTAATTTTCTCTTAGGGCGTATTTAAAATGTGGATTTCATTTTTTCAACATTTTTTTTTCGCAAGCGACTTATCTGAACAAAATGTCGCCTTAAAAAAAGCTGTAGGTAATGGAGTGTTCTTCACGAAAAAATACACTAAAACTAAAAAAAAATCGTAAATTCATGCTTAAAAAACATAAAACGTTGACTTTCTCAAAGGATTTTCCCTTCGATCTGCCTAATTTTTCTTATTAAAAAAGCTGAAGCTGGTGAAAAGTTTAAGATGGTCACTGCTTTAATTTTTTTTATATTTTCTTTTTATATATAATGGTTTTGAAAATGTTGAAAATGATAATTTTTTTATTAAAATATACCGAAAATAGATTTTATGCATCATTTTAAATTAAAAAGCATATAAAAACTTTTTTTGTAAGCCTAGCCGTTCTCAAGTTATTGCGAATTTTAATAACAGAAATTTATGTTTTTGCAATTTTGTGTCCCTTTTTTGATTGTTAGTCGTGATGTCCACAACAAAATGTATTTTTCACTATAGATTATTGAAAAACAGGCAATTTTTTCACAGACACGGTGGCAGTCAGACTTACCCGTTTCTGTTTGGATGCGATGGAAAAGAATCAAGTTGATGCTTTTGGAATATGTGTGTGTTTCGGATAGTTTTGTTTAGGGAGAGAAGAAGCAGTATTTCATACAATGGTGTTTTTTTTTTTTCAATTTCCATTGAATATATTACATTTCAGATCATTTGAATAAATTAAATATTTTGGGTTCATCGTTTGAATTAAAAAATACCTCAACTGCAATTTGGTTATTTGAAACTGGAATGTAAGAATAATATTTTAGAGTTCCTGGAATTGGTTTTGCTTTGTTAAAAATCGGATCGAATTTCTTTTCGGCCTCTTCGTATTCATCCGTGGAAACATAGCAAAATGTCATTTTTGTTTCATGATCCTCTTTGCGATTATTTGCCCAGTCGTAAAGTTGTCTAGCATTCGTTATAGGATGTTCGTGTTGCATAGCTTAACTTGCTCTAGTTGCCATTCTCTGAAGAGTACCTCCGATCGCATTACATAGGACTCTTGCCGTGTGAAGTTGCAAAAAAATGCCATTCAATTTCAATATTATGATGTAGAAGGAGATGTCCGCACATCACCATGGGGCACCAAGAGTGGACAGTTATGTTTGCTAGAATGAAAGATATGAAGAGAAAGTGTTGAAAGTCCCGTCAGAGTACGGTAGGTTGGAAATAGAATAGAAGTATTGAAAATTGAGCGAAAGAGCATGGGTAAAGTAGTACTCGAACCAAGGACGTTACCATTGCCTAACATCCCACTGCGGGGTAGGTCAAGGCACGGACGAATCCGCCACCTCAACAGGCAATAGTAACGATCAATATTAAGCCTATCTTTCAATATTATGCCTATCTTTAAATCCACAGAGGCTAGCATATTTTTTTTCATTTTTATATTTTGACATAAAAACCGCTGGAGCGTCGTTGTTACTAACTTCTTAACAAACCACAATAGAAGGGTGATGCTAAAGTCAAGTTTGTAGGCAATAAAATTTCGAGCAACTTTGCTGAAGACACAATTTTTCTAGCTCTATTTTTGACCATGATAGAGCTATTTTTCTGCTCTAAATCAGGGTGTCGTTAGGGGTAATTTTAACTAAAAATATGCGTTTTTTCTTTTCGACCTTTTGATTTTTTAGGCGAGAATTGGCCAGAAAACCATCAAATTCTTGTTTTAATGCATATGAAGGAACATAATGCTATATAAATGAGCCCGAATACTCCTGGGGCACACGAGCGGGGACTGCTTAAAATCGGACATGCTTTTCGTTAAAATTATCCCTAACTTTTGAAAAATAAAATATACCTAAATAGGGTAGGGAACTCCTAGATTTTCCAAATTATTTCACTTTTGATGATACGATCATAAGCTTTATCCATTGGGTCAATGATTCGATGTATGAATCATGATTGATTACCAATTTATTACTGTCTTTTTGAAAATTTAAAATATATCATCTAGAAACCATCAGTTTCTGACCGGCTGAAGAAGTTCGCTCAAATGTTGCCTTTTTGTATTTTGCAATTAATCGCGTGTACCGGAGAGCATGTCTTCATCATCTCTCTCACAACTAGGCTTGTTGCCAGAATGTGATGTTGAACATTGAGTTAAATTTATTACATATTTAGATAATCTGAAATCGCTATTTATTTCATGTTTCTTCCAGTCATTGGAGGTTGATCTATGCTTATGATTATATTGTCCATCATCTGGCACTATCATTTGCAATAAAAAATATGTTTTGGAGCTGTCCAATAGTACCCAACGATAAATAATGCTTCGCTGTTGAGCGGCAGCTATGGCATCGCTTTTGAGAGAGCCCATGTTTCCTCTCTTCTTTGTTAACCATAGATATAGCGCACCGGTAATGTAAGGTGAAGCCTGCTGTCTCTTGCATTTGTTTGTTTTTAAACCAGAGACCGAAATTTTCGCCAACTTGAGAAGAGAAACGTCCTTTTCACCCGCTTGGAGAAACAGATGTGAGAGAAATTTACTTTTGAATCTTACTTCCCCTCTTTGTTTACAAAATGACATACGTCTGTTTGAAAAAGTTTCCGAGAAATATTTTCGTTGAATTTTGGAGAGAGATATTTTCGCATACGCAAGAGAGAGGATAATGAATTATCGGCAAAAAAGGAGAGATGAAAATTTGAACGGTTCGCTACTCATCGACAACCTGCTTGAGAGAGAGCATGGTTTTCACCCAGCTGAGGGAGAATTTCGATCTCTGTTTTAAACGAAGCATCCCGTTTGTCGTCACAGTCGCTTTGACTAACATTTGCGTGAGAGTAAATGAAATAAGAAATACACATTGCCAATCTAAAGATCAATGACAAACTAAAAGTTTGTTCGTGTAGGTCTGTCTCATAACCTGCTAGGAGACGAGTTTGTGACCGTAGCAATCGACATGTTGGTTGATTGTTTTCGAGAGCGGTAGGGTAAAACGAAGGAGCGGGTTGAGGAAATTGACGTTTGCAGCAAATCGTGAACTGGCCTATTTCATTTCGCCTTCGCACACATGCACAGAATCGCACTCATACAATATTGTTATTTTATGTGCAGATTGAGGAGCTGAAGAAAACATTTTTTTAATCGGAAAGCAATCTGCATGCGTTTAAGGACCTGCAATTAAGAACTTTATTCCATGGCTATGAAATTTTCTGAGCCTAATACTCGTTGCTGAAGGTATGTTCCGATAGACCAGACGTAAGCAGAGGGATTAATGTCCGAATATTGGCAGTTCTAATTATAGGTTACATACAGCTTCATTAAATGTCTCAGATGCTGACTAGACTGCTTAAAACTTGTCCCGTACCCTACTTAGTTCAGCAAAAACACGCAGCATAGCCTGCTCTAAACTTTTTCAGAAAATTATTTTTGCCTAACATTTGAAACTAAAAAGTTAGAATGAAAAAACTGATTTTTAAGGGACACCCTAATCTAAACCAGAAAAATAAAAAAAAAGAAAAGAAAAGAAAAAAGAAAATAAAAAAAAAAAAAAAAAAAATTATTTTTAAAAATAAAAAAAAAAAAAAATAAGAAAAAAATTAAGTTAGGCATCCGCTTTTCCAAATCCGAAATGCCCGGCCCTACCCTTGACCCCTCTCCATCAGATTTTGTACAGCCACCTTGTCCACCTTCTTCGCCGCAGAAAGCCAGTTTGCCTTGAACTGCTGCTGTCGTCCTTAGCGAGTTTTTTTGGTCTTCTTTAGGTTCCGCTTGACAATAGCCCAGTATTTCTCAAATGGGCGGAGCTCTGGCGTGTTGGGAGGGTTCTTGTCCTTGGGAACCACCTGCACGTTGTTGGCGGCGTACCACTCCATGGCCTTTTTACCGTAATGGCAAGATGCCAAATCCGGCCAAAACAGTACGGAACACCCGTGTTTCCTCGGGCAGCCGACTTTATCAATCAACCTCTTTCACGTAAATTTCTTGGTTGACAGTCCCGGAAGCTATGAAAATGCTGCCTTTCAAGCCCAGGTACAGATGGCTTGCCAAACCAGATATTTCTTTGCGAACTTTGACAGCTCGTGTGCTCGAAAATATCTGCTACCTTTCCCCTTCCTTTTGCCGTATAAAACTCCCGTCCCGGAAGCTGCTTGTAGTCGGCTTTGACGTAGGTTTCGTCGTCCATTACCACGCAGTCAAACTTCGTCAGCATCGTCGTGTACAGCCTCCGGGACGCGCTGGCCGTCGGTTTTTGTTTATCATCGCGATTTGGAGTCACTACCTTCTTGTAAGTCGATAGTCCGGCTCGTTTTTGGGCTCGATCCCCCCTTATCCCCCGCGGGGGTTCCTCCCCCCCACCCTCTTCTCTCCCCCCCGTTCCGGTTTCCCCCCCCCCCGCTCCCGCCCCCCCCCCCACCCCTTTAATTCAATTTCACTGTTGGCTACTTTCCAATTTCCCTCCGGTGCCGGTTCCCCGCGGGCCGAATTTTTCCGCTCTCCTTCTGGCCGCCTACGCGAAAAAAAAAAAAAACCATCACACACACCCCTTCAAAATGAGGGTGTTAGGGTTTTTAAATGCAAAATTGAAAGAAATACGTCAAGTTGATATTGACCAAATTTTGACCGTATCGCCCTTTAGCTCCGAACTAAAGCAGTGCGCAAGCGCCGGCCGCTCCAGTCGTGAATGAGCGTGTTTTATTTGTATTGACTGTGGATTCACTTTCCATATCTACGTTGATTGCACACCACTGGTAGAAGGCACTTCCTCATCATTCGAAGGTGGTGGTTTTTGTTGGGGACGATAAACTAGGGGACGACAATTGGTTCAAATGCCAAAAGTCCATCCAAAGGCAAAAGGAGCATAAACTAATCTTTCTAGCATCTATGCTTCCAACGATGAAATACAAATTATCACATTATTTAACTCTATATGGAAGCGTTTGGTACGGGAGGTTCACGCTTTCTTCCTTCCCTTGATTCGAAGTAGTAGAGCGATTTCAAAAAAGTTAAGTGATAGCGCTGTAGCAAAGATTTCTACTACATAGCTACTATTACTCCATAGTTCATATATTTGCAAAACCGTTTCTCGAATTTCATAGAACTATGATATACATATCTATAACGGCTATATCATAGTGATTTATAGCATACACAGCTAAGCATCAAAGAACTAGAGCGAAAATATCGATAGATCAATCACGTGTGTCACAAGTGTTTGAAAAATAGATTTCGCTTCATAGTTCTCAAAGAACCGCTCAAGGCGTCAATTATTGCCAAATTAAGCCTCGTTTGTCATCTCTGGACCATCAAATGAACCGGCGATAGGATTCATCATCAAAGTAACCGAGAGCGAAACGAGATGGAAATCGACAGCATAGAACTCGCCTACTACGACGAACCCCAGAGAAGCAAAGCAAATTCCTGCATAGATCTACCTGGACGAGCAGATTTTCAAAAAAAACCTTCTCCTTCCAAATGCGAGCCTATCCTGCAAGAATCTAGTTTCGCATTCTGCACCAAAAGGCCACTCACTCGGTGACGAGAGGTTGATCATTCTGATTCATTTTTCCGAAAACCGAAGCTCAAGCCCAAACATTCCGGAGTGGGCAGGGTGCTGCCGAAACGGTGATAACAGCTGACACAAATCCTTGTCAACGAACTCATCTTTGGCTTTGCCGGTCTGGGGGGGATTTTTGGGACAGACAGCAACAGTGGCAGCGATGCATGTTTCGGTATTTAGCATGATAGGCTCAAGTTGGACCTCTTTGGGATTTAGGAAACGGGTATGTGTATGTGTGTCAATTTGAATGTATGCAAACACGGAAAAAGGATCTCTTCCGAGTCGACCGTACCGAAGGCTAAATTCAACATTGGAGCAACAGCAATAGGAGCTTTTGTGCAAATTCTGCATAAATTATTTACGACAGCCTGTGGCGAACCAGCTGCTGTCCTTTCTGGAATGTCTGCCAGAGATTGCAATGTGCACGTACATATACATGTAGCCAACGACGTGCACTATTTGGATTACTTTTTGGCACTGTTAAACGTGTCACTGGGGAACGTTCTGGAATAAGTAGGGCTCTGAGATCGTTTGTGACCCTATTAGCTATCTGGAACATGAGACTTTTCAGTATATGACACCACTGCAATTTGTACATGTCAGTATGTCGAAGGAGACCCTGAATCTACTGTCACATACTGGCATAATTAAAACTCCGAACGATGTGTTAGAATTAACGTCAAACTATCCAACAAAGCACAAGATTTGAAATTTTTTGCTTGTTACCCCCCTGAGGATTTTTTGCTCTGCTCCAACAATATTATGAACAGTGGTAAAGAAAAATGTTACGACTGTATCATATTCCACCGAGGTGAGGTGAGGATTCCGCTATCATGTGAAGGGTCGTGTGCTCCCTTTCAAATGTAACATGTGGAATAAAATGTTTGTTAGCTACTATAACCAGAAATGGCAGCAGCAGCAGCATCATCAGCACTGTCAAATGCATGCAGATAGGATTGCTGGAAGAATGTTGTTTTTCATTTCGGGAAATCCAGCATTTCTGTTGCACGCTGTAGACGGTTTATCATATCTACACGGCAAAGACGACGACGACGACGACGACGGGACGCTGGATTTCATTTATGGTGGTTGTTTGTGGGGATATTTTGTGCGAGCCATTTCTGGTCCGGATGTACAGATGTAATAAAGATACTTTTGTACACAGTTGGAAACCATGTATGGGGGCTTACACGGACGTCAAGGATATAATAGGATCCCACTTGTGTTATTGTATATCCGGTTCCAAATAGTGAGTTCTTGAATCAGGGAATGGGTGTGCAGTGTTACGGAAAGGATGGCATCCGATCTGACATGAAAGTGACGGGAGTTGATGGTAGAAGGACGAGATTATAAAAAACGAATAAGATAGCATTGGATCTAGCATTTAATATGCTTTTTGCTAAGTAGATAAACAGATTAAGAAAACTAGGTTACGCAGCAAACTTTTCACTGTCTCAAATTGAATTGAAAGCTTACGTACAAAACTACGAATTAGAATAGATGGCTTTCTATGTCGTTTGGGTTTGAGGAAAAACATCGAGTTTTAAATGTAGTTGCCGTTGGTTTTACTTTGAATCCTTTTATTAAAATTTATTATATTGTCGAGCACCTTTAAGAACTTCTTTTATCAGTGGTTTATTAGTGCACAGTGGTCCAGAAAGCGAAATTGAGCGTAAAAAATTGATAACTCAAAACATATGAGATATACTCTCAATATGTTTTCTACACATTTTCTCAATAGGGGCTGTTCATAAACCACGTAGACCGAAATTTGGCACTTTCAAACTACCCCCCTCCCCTATCGTAGAGACTTTAGTAAACTTTTTCCAACCCCCCCCCCCCCCCCCCTTCGTAAAGTCTCCGTAGACTATATCAAATTCATTTTTTTACGCAGCATACGCAAATGTGAACCGGCATTGGAGAAAATGTCATGACATTATACTGTTTTCTACAGGCGACGACACGATGGTTTTAAAAAGTTGCGACATAGATTTACGTTGCTCAGAATTTAAGGTCTGTATCCGCAATAATCCGGACACCTCAAAACATGAATAAAACATAAATTTCGCATTATATTTCCGTCGTAGTTGTTTATTTCAGATTCATGGGATGTGTTTTAACAATTCGTAAAGACAAAACATAGTTATTCGGTATTTGCATAAAATTTTCGAACTTTGCGCTTAACTCCGTCCATTTGGGTTTGAACAGACGCTTCAGAAATCGTAGAAGCCGTCTTTGTCCAAATTTGCTGGAAGTGTTTCTTGTTTCTTTCCAGAAAGCTTCCGCTTCATCAGAGCCCAATATCTCTCGATTGGTCGTAGCTCTGGGCAATTTGGCAGGTTTGAGGTTTTTGGTACAATGTTCACTTGATTTGCTTGGTACCACTCCATCACAGTTTTAGCATAGTGGCATGATGCCAAATCGGGCCAGAACAAAGGTTTTTCTTTGTGACTTTTGATGAAGGGTAGCAATCGCTTCTGCAGACACTCTTTCTGATAGATCTCCTTGTTGATTGTGCCTGTAGTGACGAAAGATTTACTCTTTTTGCCACACGTGCAAATTGCTTGCAACAAAAGGTATTTTTTGGGAAATTTCGATGCCTGCTTCGTTCTGAAATACTCAGCTGTATTATTTCTGGCTATAGCAGAATAAAAAGCCAGCCCTGGAAGCTGCTTGAAATCCTCCAGGACATAAGTTTCATCGTCCATAACAACGCATGAAAACTTCTTCAAATATTCGCAGTACAAACGTCGAGCCCGTGATTTTGCTGCCAAGTTCTGTTTGTCTTTGCGATTTGGAACTGTTTTTACTTTATACGACTTAAGTCCCAAACGTTGTTTTGATTTTTGGACAAAACCAGGCGACATCCCTATTTTACGAGCCACCGTTCGAATGGAGAGATTTGGGTTTTTCGTTAATATCCTTTTCACCTTTCGGTCCATGACAGGATCAGCGCGTCCAATGTTTTTGTCACTTCTCGGTTTCCTCTCCACCGTCAAACGTTTCGAAAATGATTTGAGTACATCGTGAACAGTTTTTGCAAGGTCCCGTATTGACATGTCAGAATTTGCCGTACGCCCGTACAAAATTCGCTCGCGCACTTATTTTTCTTTCGTCACCATCTTGAATACTAAACATGAAATGTAAACATCAATCATAGTCTTTTTCATCATAGACTCTCAGCTATACTACAGTGAAATTTTTCATTCCTACGTGCAATATTTCAAAAGTTACAATGATTTAAAGGTGTCCGGACTAATGTGGATACAGACCTTAGTTGATTGCTAGCCTATTATTGAATACATTTGTTGTTTAAAGTATGGTCCAATTGTTAGAATTAATACTAACAACTCATAACCAAAGTATACAAAATAAGTGCGTTTTTAATCATCATCATCAATAATGGCCCAAAGCAACTCCCTTGTGTATTCGTACATTGGTAGTTCAAGATCTGCAAAACGGAAAATTGACCTGGAAGTGCAGTATCGGCAAGGAAGCGGTTGGAAAAATTCTTCTGAAACTAAAAACGTTCGGATCAGTTGTGCATCGCCTTGACAGAAACAGTAAGCGCAAAACGGATGCGAGAACAGACACCAACTGGTAACTGTCCGCGAGATCCAAGAAACTCTTCAGCAGTCAGTTTCCGTTAGAACTGTTCGTCGCCGTTTCGTAGCAAAGTTGCCCGGCATTTATCACCTACACAAACTAAGCCAAACGGCTTAAGTTTGCTAAGGAGCATGGTGACAAGCCCCTAGCGTTCTGGAGAGTCATTCTCTGTTCGAACGAATCAAAATTCGAGCTGGTTAATCGAAAGTGGTGGTGCAAATCGGGTGAGGAGCTTTTTAAGGAGCTCTTAGATACAAAAAAAGGATAGTAGGTAAAAATTCATAACTCTTCAAGGTTGCACGATATTGAATAAATTTGTTCAGCAAAGTATCTTTGCTAATTAAGAGCTACATGTTTTAGATAAAATTTGTTCGATTTTTTTTCCACAGAGATGGCGCTGCAATGCAAACTTTGTTACCTCGCATCTAGATCATTAGTGTTTTCGGCAAAGTCGTAGAGCGTAAAATTTCACGAAAAAATGCCGTAGACATGAAAGCTGTATGTCTTCATATTACTGAGATATACAGGGTGTTCAATAAGTTCGAATACACTTTAAAAACGTGTTAAAAAAAATTAAAATACAAGATATGCTTTTCTGAGTAAATTTTTATTGAAGAAATGTTTATTGAGAACCATCGAACACCATCCTGGAGGTGGCTGGGTTCGATTTCCGGTCTGGTCTAGGCATTTTTCGTTGAGGAAAATTTCTCGACTCCCTGGGCATTGGGTATGATTGTACTTGCCACACAATCATACGAATGCAAAAATGGTACTTGGCATCGAAAGCTGTCAATTAATAACTGTGGAAGTGCATTTAGAACACTAAGTTGAGAGCAAGCAATAAGCGAATTGTGAAAGCCATAAGCTTGAAATGCTAAAGAAGAAGAAGTTTATTAAGAACCTTTACGACATATTAGCTGGGAGCACGCCTCCCCCTCCCCCTTTGTGCTGTGTGACGAGCTTGAGACGTTTCTCAAAAGAATCGCACGCGGCACGCACCTGGTCCATCGGCATCTCGTCCCAGATCTTGGAAATGAGCATCTTAAATCGGTCCATAGTGCTTACTTGATGTTCGCTCTGGGGATTAAGGTCCGGGGAGCTGGGAGGTCCCAAAGTCTTATCGAGAAAATCAATCAAATTCTCCCGACACCACCTTTGGACGATATTCGCCGTGTGGGCCGGTGCGCCGCCCTGTTGAAAGACGTACTGATACTTCCCGTAGAGGTCCCGAAGTGCCGGTGCTACAAACTTCTCCAGAACCTCGGTCTTATAGTACGCGGCGTTGATTTTCACGTTTTTCTAAACACCAGGAGGAGCCTAGGGCCCCCAAACCATTACCGACGCAGCGCTCTGGACCCGCGGGATGTTTATGTGGGACGGGGGGATGTTGGCCAACGTCGGCACCCACAGCAGATCATTTTGGACTTTGTGCGGCTGTTGCTAGACAAAGAGGTCGTTGTAGATTCCGTTGGGGCCTGTTCATGAATCACGTAGACTCATTTTGGCAAATCTCAGACCCTCCCCCCCTCGTAGACTTTTCTCCATGCATATTTTTGAAATTTAGTATGGAGCGTAGACTTTGGTTTGACAACAACCCCCCCCCCCCTCCAGAAAAGTCTACGGGGTTTATGATTAACCCCTTACCCCGTGAAGCTTGCGTTTCTTGTACGGTTTGTATCCCAGGTCCTTCGTCATGATGGTGTTGGCAGTCCCGACCGACACATCCAGGTCAGCAGCGTTCTTCCGGATCGAGCGGTTCATTGTTCAACGAACCCGCTCCCTCACCACCTTGATGGCTGCTGGCGTCCTCGTCGAACGCGGCCGCCCGGATCTCGCACGGTTCTTGGCCGAGTCCGTCTCCCGGTATCGACGGATGGTGGTATAGATGAAATTCCGTTTCACCCCGTGGGATTATATAGATTATAATGTTCTATATAATAGTGCATATGATGTCATTCCGAACAACTGGTAAGATCCTGCGCTTACTTGCCCCTTTTTATAACAAATACCTTCACAAAGTTACGTATTTTTTCGAATTTCATGATATATTTATGTTCATGGATGGTGAAAAACATCATTTTTGTCTGAAAAAGATTGAACTTATCAATATCTACCTCAAAAAAAAAAATCGTATTTGAACGAATTTGCAAGAATAATACTAAAAAACCTGTTAATACAGATAAATTTTACAACACCTTATATCTCAATAATATGAAGACTGGCAGCTTTCTTGACTTGCGCATTTTTTCTTGAAATTTTACGCTATACAACTTTGCCCAAAACGCTAGTGGTCAAGAATGCGAAATAAAAAAATTGCATCGCAGCGCCATCTCCCTGACGAAATTTTGAACTAATTATATCTAAAACTCGTAGTTCTAGCTAAGCAAAGAATATGGTGCAACTTTAATAAGTTATGTTTTTTTTTTCGGCTAGATTCAGATTATGGCCCAGTGTGCAGTGTGTTTACTTTAAGTTAACTTTAATTTATTTTGCCTAACAATGTCAATCATATAGACAATGAAAATCATGCAAGTATATTCATCATTTTCTAGGATGCTTTCTAGTACTGGCTGTGAGGGTGTTAGATTTGATTAGAATAGATAAAATAGATTTTAAAACACTGCACAGTGGGAAAAAAAGTACATGAATCGCGAAAGAATTCGATGATTCAGCTCCAAGTAGCACAAGGTTAGAGCACAATAGCATTTTTTATGTGAAAGTTCCTGGGGAATCGAATGGAAGGGGTCCCACTTGCCGCAAAATTCAGTGGACGGAGATATTGGTCTTATTTTACCCCAATTCCCCCGTATTTTCGAATAATGCCCAGTAATCTATGCTTGGAGGGGTCTGCGGTAGTCAAAATAGGTTTCGGCCACCGCACGGGACGGGTAACAGATATATTGCTGATTTTACACCACTTCCCCCATGTTTTCAAATATTGTTCATTAATCTATGGTCGGAGGGGTCTGCGGTAGTCAAAATAAGCCTATTCTTATGTAGAATTTCCCTAGGAATCGAATGAAGGTAGTTGCAGCCACCGCACGGGTCGGGAAACAGATATATTGGGCTTAGTTTGCCCCAATTCCCCGTATTTTCGAATATTGCTGATTAATCTATGCTCGGAGGGGTCTTTGGTAGTCAAAATAGGCCTATTCTTATGTAGAATTTCCCTAGGAATTGAATGGAAGTGGTTGCAGCGGTCGGGTAACGGAAATATTGCTGATTTTACGGAGATATTTCTGATTAACATATCGCCCAATCCTACGCAACACTTTTTATTATTATGACTGACATTTTGTTTCCGCTATTGCACGCACACTAATGAAACAAATCTGTCAAATTTTCTGTGTTTTTCGATTCAAAATGTTTTCAAACCAGGAAGTTATGGAAATTTATTTGAAAAGCTGGATAAAACAGCATGTTTTGGATTTTGTTCGGCAGAATCTTAAAGTGGAAGAAGATGTTGTTGAAAGGACACTTGGATACACCCATTCCAAAATTATTGGAGGAATGTTCGAAGTAAGAATAGATTCTGCGCACGAAAGGCGGATTGGCTCGTTTTGCCGTTCCAGGTAAGTGAAGTTTTTTTTTTAAATTCTTTGCCGTTCTACTGCCAATTAAACAAACAAGATACATATTCCAAAACAAATTGTTATTATTGCTGTCAATGTGTATCTGCAACGCCTTAGGTATCATCAGTCCCAACTCAATCTAATTCTCATGAAATTCATGCATTACGGACATCGCCGTTATCCCAAAATCGTGGCAGAAAGTCGCCGTCATTCCAACAGTTGGCTGAACACACTAAAGTCAAGTATTGCCAAGACTTGGCTCGTGGCCGCTGCGTCGAAGAACTTTTACGTGCAGCGGAAACAGCAACACGTAAAGCCGGATGTCCCGATATGAGTAGACTTTTGAGAAGTTGAGAAAAGGAGAAGAAGCGTGGCAAGCAAGGTACTAAGAGCGTCAAAACTTGAGCAAGATCCGAAAGGGCCTTCATCGGAATCATCTTTGATGATGAAAACAAGATTGGGATTAACAAAGGGCAAATATACCGGAATGACCACATTCATGCGGAAGGAACTGAAACAGAAGGCATTTGTTCCATGGGCAGATATGATAGCTCACCGTAATAGCATACTTCCGAAATTTACAGAACTCAATCATAACGAAGGATATTTGTTTTCGAATGTTTCGGTTCAGGAACTGATATCGAACGATGTTATGCGGATTATGGAGTTAGAGGACGTACGGGACAATCTCAATGAAATAGCTTTAAGTGGGATCATTGTGTCATGCATGTGGCTGCTGGACCTGACTCTGCAACTGGCTTTAGCCACTATAACCAGGCTAAGTTTCTAGGGAAAGATGATTCCTTAAAACTGGTATCGGAAAGTGGTCATGAAATCTACGTAAATCCAAATCCCCAATCCGACATGTTTTGTCGCGTTCGGTCTATGCTGGACAAAGGAAACGGATGAAATCACATTAAAGCTTTTCGACCAGTTTTTTAAGGAGGTGGATGAACTGAATGCCTCACCCATCATCTTCGACGCTGGAAACGTGACTTTGCGAGTGAAGATCAGTGCAGTCTATTCGATGATAGATGGCAAGGCGGCAAACGCCATTGTAGGAAACCGAAACACTAAAGCATGTCCACTATGTCTGAAAGATGATGAAAGAATCGGACCATCCTTCTTTCATTCAAGATTGAACTTGGTAGAAGGCCTCATACGACATTCTGCTAGGAAAGCTGTTCCGAACCATCTAGCCATTTCCCACCCAAAAGTTAAGAAGGAAGCACGCCGAATTGCAGATGAGCTTCAAGCTCACTTCAAACTGAACGTTAATTGCCCCCAAGTTGGAGGCTGCGGAAGCTCCAATAATGGCAACATGGCGAGGAGGCTACTTGCTCAACCTCAAAAGTTTACTGAAATTCTTGGGGTTGTCGTGGATTTGATAAGCAACATTCGGCTCATCAGCAGTCTGGCACTTTCATCTAAAAAGATGGACAACAATAAAATCAAACAGTTGTACACTGACTTTGAGCAACAATACCGTTGTGAATTTCTGTTTGTACGGCAGTTCCCTCCATGTCTGCATAAATATGAGCATCTACCGGAACTCATTGAACGTTTGGTAAATTTAATAAAAAAAAAAGGTATGTGGAAGTATATAATGCTAATAAATGTTTTGATATTTCTAGCCATTTACGATGAACTTCGTCGACGAGCAGGCTGGAGAAACAAGTCACAAGCGAGTACTCCCGATTGCACTTTGCACGGAAAACTTCTGCGGAGGATAACCTTACTGATATGATGAGAGAAGCTTTGACTTGGTCTGATCCCAAGATGGCGTATCTATCGGTCAAATCAAGTGGCAAAAAATCATTCTGGAAGCATGACCCAGAGTTCGAAGCGCAGATGCTACAGTTCTGTGTATCTGACGAACAGGAACACGAAAACATTTCCCAATCTAGCGAAAACGATGACGAATATAGTGAAGATGAGCGACAACTTTGAGTGAAGATTAATTATCTGATGGTAATGGATAATATACTTTTTTTGTGGTGGTCCGAAAGGGCCAATTTAACTTGTTTTATTCGAAAGACATCTGACAAGCGTATGGATAAATGGGCAATATTCAGAAAATATGGGGAAGTGGGGTAAAATCAGCAATATCTCCGTTTCCCGTCTCGTGCAGTGGCTACAACTACCTTCATTCGATTCCTAGGGAAATTCTACATTAAAATAGGCCTATTTTAACTACCGCAGACCCCTCCGAGCATAGATCAATCAGCAATATTCGAAAATACAGGGAATTGGAGCAAAATAAGCCCAATATCTCTGTTTTCCGACTCGTGCGGTGACTGCAACCACTTCCATTCGATTCCTAGAGAAATTCTACATAAGAATAGGCCTATTTTGACTACCGCAGACCCCTCCGATCATAGATTAATAAACAATATTCGAAAAATGGGGGAAGTGGGGTAAAATCAGCAATATCTCCGTTACCCGACCCGTGCGGAGGCTGCAACTACTTCCATTCGATTCCTAGGGAAATTCTACATAAGAATAGGCCTATTTTGACTACCACAAACCCCTCCAAGCATAGATTACTGGGCATTATTCGAAAATACGGGGGAATTGGGGTAAAATAAGCCCAATATCTCCGTCCACTAAATTTTGCGGCAAGTGGGACCCCTTTCATTCGATTTCCCAGGAAATTTCACATAAAAAATGCTATTGTTCATTAACCTTGTGCTGCTTTGAGCTGAATTATAGAATTCTTTCGCGATTCGTGTACTTTTTTCCCACTGTGCACTGTTTGATATTGGAAGCTATTAATTTGCGTCTTACATGACTAACATGTCCATTTTTTAGAAAGGTTATAAACGTTAGTATTACTTAGGACCTAATTCATTGTTGTTTACCTTGCAGTGGTTGCAATTCAAAACAACTGGGCCTAAGATAGCCTTATCGGCTTTAACAAGCTGGAGGCAACGGGTTCGATCCCGGTTCGATCGAGGAAACATTCGGGTTGGAAATTTTCCTAACTTCCCTGGCCATTGTTCTTGTCGTACAATATTTAAATTCATGCTTTGAAGTAGGCATGTAAAAATCTCAATTAATAACGCAGGACGTGCATTTAGAACACTAATTTGAAACCTGGCAAACCGCACGATACATAACTGTAAAATGCCTAATATAACTGAACAGCATTAAAACACTAATTAATGCATTAGTTGGCACAGAATGCTATTAATTAAGTTCTATGAAATCTAGAACAACAATCAAAGAGCTGGTGAAAAACTCTCTACAGACGTGTAAAAAGGCCATAGCAAATAAATAAACTGAAGAATCCGATATTCCACCCGAATCAAGTAGGCCAAGTTCAAAAGATTTGGCTCGCCTGATTGAAGCAACCCGAATCAGCAGGACGTGACGTTATTTTTTTGCATCCTGCTTTTCGCAGGGCTTCTACAGCACAGATTGATCTTAGGAATCAAATAGCAAACAATTTGCTGAGAATTTGTATTCTTTTCAAGACGACGATAACGACGACGAAGGAAACGACGACGACGAAGACGACGGCTGATATAGGACAAACGATTGAATCCGTATCCTCTTCCGCTGTAGGGTACTCCTCCGGGCCGGAGTAGAAGACAACTTCAAAGAAATGTGATGCCCTCTTGACAAGGAATGTGTGCGAGTGTATGTTTGGGTATTTGTATGCCACGCACTTGAGCTGAGGAGTGAGTATGCCGTTGAAGCAATTGTGATGTACGAGAATATGTATAGACATGTGAAACTGCGTGGGACGGCTGGGTAGTAAAGGGTGTACGATTACGCGCTCTGATTGATTTCGAAGGCGACGCAAGAAGCGAGGCATCGTCAAATCATATGTTTTCGTTGTTTCCTCGTCCTGGATGCGATTCACAATCTTGGTTGGCTGTTTCCCCGAAGGAGGCATGAAGCGTGAAACTTATGCGATCATAAAATATCGCTTTTGTGATTGAATTTTGCTCCGGGAAGCTATCGGTTGAGAAAGACATTCTCTGATGGGAAAGCCTACGCGTGAGCAGACATACCGAAAGGAGATTGAATGTTATATTTATATTTGTGGAAGTGATAGATTGAATGGCAGCTTGGCTGAATTAGGCGATAAAGCAGGATCCGTAACGATATTACTCACCAGCAACTTGGGAGGCGGTCTCCAGTGAGTCATAAGTTGCACAAGTGCAATCAAATCCTCGTTCCCAAACTCTGATAGAAACTCGGCAAACATACCTCACACGAAGCTCTGTGCTGCCGACAAAGTCCACTGGCTTTTCTCAATCAATTCTCAAAACAGCAAATGAGTAGGCAAATTACGGTTTGTTTATTGACTGTGAAACTTTCCTAATCAAACATCTCCAACAAACGTATCGATCTGTGTTGCCGAGGAGAGGAAAGGAGTGGATAGACCTCCCCTATCTGGACTGTCTGCAACGCATCGGTGATGATGGTGATGATGATGATGGTCGAACAAGACGGCGACGACGGTTCCAAAAGTTCAAACAAACAAGCAAACAATCAGCGTCGATGGAAATGAAAACGAATTTTGTATGCTTTTGCTTTTGAGTAGTCGCACCGGTAGTCAGGGAAGACGTGACGGCGGGGATGGATTCAACTGAAACCGAAACCAAATTTCTGGGAGACGGTCAGCTGAGAAGTGCTCTTGACAGGCAGTCATTCAGACTCGGTGAGAAAGTGGGAGGGAAAGCTTTTGGTCGCCAAACTTTTCGGAAGCGCCCTCTGAACGGTTCTTCACAATACAGAAACCAGTCGAACGGTATGATGGTGGGTGGTGCTCGACTGTATTCTTCGTGCGCTTAGGGACACTCACCCACCTCGCTATTCGGAGGATTCCTGTACTCGTGAAGCTGATGGATTTGTGTTAGCGAGCGGGTCGGCCGATTCATATGTGTATGGTACGAACAACCGACGAACAGGGAAACGACAAACTGCCAGCTCGTCGGGAAAGGTTGCTGAAGTGAAAGTTGAGTCGTTGTTGGCTCATATGTGCCGCGAAATTTCGCGTGATTTATGATGACAAATCGGTTAGGCAACCGGTGGGGCTTCCGAGGAATGTGGGTATAGGTTTGGTAGCAGTTGGTAGCCGCGCATCGGTCATCGCTGGCAGCCGGAATGACGGAATTGGTTTTTACTGTCATCTATTGTGTGCGGCTCAGGATTGTGATGTTCGTCCGAGTTGAACGATGGGTACTAGGGAAAAGTGACATGGTAATGAAAGGAAATGGAGCGATCTTGGAAAGGTGAGAATAACAGTTGGATTGCGATGTTTTATTCGAACGGATGGATTTGATTAATACTCTTGAGATACCCGTCGGTCCTTCGTTATTGCACTAGGGAGAAGATATTTGCCGCAACTGTTATTAGCTTCTACCGAAAGATGGTTTCAATGTATTTTTCATGTCTCCCGAGGGGATTTTTTTTTAAATTTCGCGCCAAGGTCAAAACTTCCCCGAAAAATATTCGGAATGGAATCCTTTATCCGTGTTTATACATTTATTCATTTTTAAGTTGATGCACACGCATCCATTAGTCACTGATTAAAACAACAGTAAGTGTGCTGTTGGGGCCACTCACATTAGTGTAACGTTTTTGTTTATTGTTTAATTTGTTGAAAATTTTTTATGGTAGAATTATATTTTTCTTTTTCTTTTTTGTCTTTTCAGGTATGTTCCTACTTTTGAATTTCGAATTTTGCTAAGAAAATTTCGACCACTTTTTTTTCGGTGAAGCAATTATAAATTTGTTTGGACTATTTAAGGTAAGCTGCTGCTTTTGTTGTTTGCATTAAATTTTTGGGGTAAAGTTGATTTGTAATTATTGTACTTTAAAAATAAAACATCTTAGAAAGCATCAACTAACCTGACGGATTCTGGTAAGTTCTGGACCACTCTGTGCTTGATCGAGTTTGGTCTATGTGTTTCTTGATTTAGTACGCATTTTATGTTCATTTCATGGATTAATGATTTGTTGCTTGACAATTTATCTTGCGTCTTATTGCAATTAGCCAGGGAAATTTGTACTAAATGTCGATAAAGTGTGAAAAGTGGTAGTGAAAGCATTCAAGCCGCGTAAAGCAAAGCAAGCGGGAGGTGATTCAAAAATGAAGTTTAATGTATCTCCCCCGGTACCTGGAAGTACACGCATATTCGCATGAGAAGAAATTTCACCTTTCAGCACTCGCACCAACTTTTGTAAGCACTCGCGCGTTGTACTTTGTACAACACCATCCTACCTGGAATCTCTCTTGATACGGATCACATAGAATGTTACTGTATTGAGCAAAGTTATTCAGTAGGTCAAGGCCTTTTCATTGGTGAAGAGTTTAGGGTTCTCTCACTACGCGGCGCTAGTGTTGTTCAGTTCACCTTTTAAATGATGACCAGTAGTTCACAATATTTCCGCTACGTAGCGCTAGTGTGCTCATTATTTTCAGGGATATGCTATACATCGGTATCTTAACCAGATAGCATGTTTCTGTCTTCGACAATGTTGTTCAGTGAAAAAAACCTTTTTGAAGGATGACCTGTAGTCCACAATCTTTCCGCACGGTGGCGCTAGTGTGCTAATTATGTTCAGAAATATGCTTTATCTAGTTATCCTGACCAGATAGTATGTTTCTGTCTTCGACAATGTTGTTCAGTGGAACAAAACCATTTGAAAGATGACCAGTAGTTCATAATATTTCCGCTACGTGGCGCTAGTGTGCTCATTGTTTTCAGGGATATGCCATATATCTTACCATATATCTGACTTGGCATCTTGATCAGATAGCATGTTTCTGTCTTCGACAATGTTGTTCGGTGAAACAAAACCTTTTGAAGGATGACCTGTAGTCCAAAATATTTCCCCACGGTGGCGCTAGTGTGCTAATTATTTTCAGAAATATGCTTTATCTAGTTATCCTGACCAGATAGAATGTTTCTGCCTTTGACAATGTTGTTCAGTGGAACAAAAACTTTTAAATTATGATCAGTTGTACACAATGTTTCCGCTACGTGGCGATAGTGTGCTAAATATTTTCAGGAATATGCTATATATCGGTATCTTGACCAGATAGAATGTTTCTGTATTTGAAAATGTTGTTCAGTGGAACAAAACCTTTTAAATGATGACCAGTAGTTCACAATCTTTCCGCTACGTGGCGCTAGTGTGCTCATTATTTTCAGGAATATGCTATATATCGGTATCTTGACCAGATAGAATGTTTCTGTATTCGAAAATGTTGTTCAGTGGAACAAAACCTTTTAAAAGATGACCAGTAGTTCACAATCTTTCCGCTACGTGGCGCTCCTGAAAATAATGAGCTCACATTTTCAGGAATATGCTATATATCGGTATCTTGACCAGATAGAATGTTTCTGTCTTGGACAATGTTGTTCAGTGAAACAAAACTTTTTGAATGATGACTAGTAGTTCACAATCTTTCCGCTACGTGGCGCTAGTGTGCTAATTGTTTTCAGAAATATGCTATATCTCGGTATCCTGACCAAATAGAATGTTTCTGTCTTTGACAATGTTGTTCAGTGGAACAAAACCTTTTGAATGGGGACTAACAGTTAAAAAGATTCTCGCTACGTGATGCTAGTGTGGTAAATATTTTCTGAAGATGCTATATTTCGAAGATCCTGACCAGTTTGGAAAGAATGTTTCTGTCTTTGACAATGTTGTTCAGTGGAACACAACCTTTTGAAGGATGACCAATAGTTCGCAATCCTTCCTCTACGTAGCGCTAGTGTGCGCATTATTTTCAGGAATATGCTATATATCGGTATCCTGACCAAATAGAATGTTTCTGTCTTTGGCAATGTTAATAATATAATCTCGCCGCTGCTTCGGTAATTTTCCGAACAGGAGACAACAATACATAAATACCTAATTTGCATCTTGATAACTGGCCTTGGTATTAAAGAGCTCAGATTAAGAGGTAAAATACCTAATCAAAATACCTAAGCATTGCAAGCAAAATCCCCCTTTTTTTCCCCCCTTTTTCCCTTTCTCTCCCCCCTTTCCTCTCGTTGTTTTACGAATAGTTCAATGGATTCTTCGTGGCATGGCCATTCTGGCCCTATCATTGGTGTTTCGATGATCTCCTTGAAGATTTCTTATGGATTGAGCCCGCTTGTCAGATTTTAAGCGTCTTGAAAAATTGTACGTAAAGTTAGTATACCCTAGCGCTAGCTAGTAAATCAAGTAAACGAAATAGAAGCCGCCATCTTGGATTCCAAAATCACGCCATACATCGATCCAGTCCATAATCACGTCAGACATCGAAAACTAACCGTATTGAAGGTTTTTTTTACACTATTTCCCACTTTTTCCGAAACCAGAAAGCGCTTTGTTGGATTCAAAAATGGCATCGGACGATGATTTTCACCCTATATACACCTTTCTCGATCCATAAACATCCAAGAAACTTAAACTGAACTTAACTTAAGAAACTTGGTGAGGTCGTTTTATGTTATTGAAAAAAACAAACGCTAACGTATACACGCCAGGATCCAGAATACCACTTTTGATTCTGGAAGTGTGACAAATCTTCACATATCCATTTGTTATGTGACGATTTTCATGCGAAGCTTATTGTATATGACCTCAGCATGTACGTGTATCAACAGGCATTGTTGAAATGGGTCTCTGGCTTTTCAATAGAGGCCTTCAATCTCCAGGGCTAAAAGTGTTTGCATACAGTAATAACATATAAATTATCGAAGAAATGCAGACAAGTTTCTTCCATAAAAGCACTTCTGGTCATCTAAACTTCCTTAAACATTTTTCAGGACTTGTTTGCCTTCTCGAAATTCTTTGAAGTTATGTAGCTCATCCTCTTGTCAAGTGTTAAATGGCTAGTAAAATAAAATATTATTAGTTAACACAATACGTTATACTAATAAACACAACGAACAAAGCAAGATCAAATGCAGATGGCTGACCCTCAAATCGTATTCAGTTCACCTTACTCATGAACAGTATTACCAAATATCCAAGGAAGAATTTAATTCAGAAGCAAAGTATTTCAAGCATCACATAATTGGAAATGGATGTAAAATAAATAACATTGATCAAGCTTCCTAGTTTAAAATTTAAAAACTTTTTCAATTTCGGTACGTTGCCGTGCCATCGCTCGTTCTTCACCTTCGCTTACGTTAACCTTTCCCATGTCTGTGACGAGATTGGAACCATCGAATTATATCCCCACCCGTCTCTATGTAGGGAACCGCCTGGTGCAACGGTGGCTAATCGAATCTGGCACATCCGAATCCGCATTCGTGCTCAGCAGCCTTTTGTTGCTGCAGCCAGGAACGTTTTCCAAATCCGAGCTACGAGGGCTGCATGCACAACTGGCTAGACCTTTCCATTACCTAGCCGTATGCCGTGCGAAAAGTTCTGCCCCTACAGTAAATTCAACCTCATCCAATATTTGACCCAGCTTGATGGAATATCTTCAATACCGGCTTGCAAGCAATTGACTGTATGTATTTAAGGACCCAGAGAGAATTTCCCAGTTTGTTCTTTGATACGCACGGGTTAGCTCGGAGCGCACCAAACAAGAAACACGCGGTATGGTAAGGTGTAGCACAGGAGTTTAATTCCGCCACCTGGAAAAAGGTGGTATCGCCCCGGGCGTAACGTTCAAGCTGGGGCAGGGGCAAACTTTTTGACAGTTAATTTACATTAATTAAAAACTTTGCCCCTTTTGGCTGTTTGCGGGTACAACGTTCTGCTTATACTCCCCCACTGTTAGGACAAGGAGTTCGGTGCAATTTGCTGGTTGCACGCAGCTGCTGGCAAGAGAGGTAAATTGAAAAGCTTCTTACGGTTTGTGGATTTACTGTTCAGGCTGTAGGAGATCATCTTTCGCAAACAATTACTGACTTTCCGCTTGGGTAGAAAGGAAAGCCAAGTGGTGATGCTAAATGGTGGAAAAGTGTCAAAGTTATAGTTTGCCAAGCGGAAATCGAGGAAAGCACAATGGTTCTTGTGTTATGATTATTCCTGGAAGCTCAACTCCAGGGTGTTGTGTGATAAATTGTGTGCATTTGTAATAATTTACAACACTCAACAGGAGAAAATTAATGCTGGTAGGGAAACGTTATTCCATCCCAGACTGCAGTTCATGCTCAAGCTTTTTGGGGTTGAAGCCGACATATGAATTTTAAATCTCAATAACTTATTAGATTATGGTTAAATTTCAACTTTATGAGGTTTACATTTACCCAAATCCCATCCCGGTAAGACCTCAACTCTAATCATGATAACTCATATCCCAACATGAGCGCAATCCAAACGCCACTAAACGTAAATTATTAAGTTATGAGATTTCTCCCTGCTTCTTCACCGGCAGCCGATCGTGACCAAGCACAGTGGCTCTTTGCTATACCCAAGCGAAGCTTGAAATTCTATCACGTGGTTTTCCAATTTCCACGTGCTTCCGACATAAAATACATCCGCCGAAAACACGTTCTAGCAAACTGTCTACTGGCTGCCGACATCAGCAATGGAATGAAATCGTGTAGATCACACTTCTCACACTCCCTCCACCAAACCACTTTCCGTTATTAGATTCCTATCTATGATGCTGCCACTTATATAGGAGTTTCCTTGAAATTTTCCTACTTTAATTCGATTCCTGGAATCCCGCGTTGGATCTTTCATATCGTTTTTCTCACCATGGTTGATGTATTAAGTTTATACGGGCATTGCACATATACATTAGAGGGCTAACTTCTGGAAAACTCAGGTGGTTGATTTCCTGTTTATTGAGGTGGATTGCTACTATGAAATGTTTGTAGAAACTAGAGCATTCTTATTGTCATCAAACATCGTAGCAAGCTCTGCCCACGAACGGTTGGTTTTCCGTGAGCTGTCACGTTTTCATTTTCTGTTTTCCCCGCGGTTGTGGTTCATACGTTAAGATATTTTTGTTGTTGGTGTGATGGAACAGGTCCTGAACCAATGTGCTTTGGCATCGAGCTGTGCTTTGAACAGATTCAAGATGACCTCAACTTCGGCGCACGTAAAATCCTCTTCAAAACTCCGATAATAATGCTAAAATTGGTGCCAATTTGTGTTTGTGTTTGAGTAGTGAATATTTCAAAAGCCGGAAAAAGTCGTCAGGAATATTTTCACGGGAAAAAAATCACTGACTCTGTTGATCAGTGCTCGGCGAAAAGGAACTGAGTCTGATATAATTCGGCAGTATTCACGAATTTTTGGAGGAAGAGATCTCGCCTGTCGTAGGGTTAAAAGTTTATTCAGAAGTGGATAGCGGCCAAAGGTGTAAAATGCTTGATTTCGGACTAGCCCACATGCAAATACAAGTTGGTCTTTACCATAACGATGGCTCCCTGCGAGCAGTGAATGATCTGTCAACAAAGGGCTAGTTAATAATTCAAATTTCAGTTTTTTGAACCTAGGTATCTATACGATTTCACTGCGCAGGTTTGTTTACAATGTTGTCGTCTTTTCCGAACAATGTGGGGCTTTCATAGTTCATCCATAAGGGTTATAAACAAAACACTAGGCCCCCTGTGTCCTTCGTTATCGCAGATATCCTTCCAAGGAATATCTCAAATAATTTTTAATACCTTGTCCCAATATCCAAAGTAACAATTTTAGTTTCATTTCATCTGTATAGCACTCCTCCTAGCTTTGTTGATAAAACTACATTCAAAACTATTTTGTCTACCAACTTTCTTTAAAGCCGAAATTTATACAAATTAGTTCACGGTTTCAGGATTTTTACCTTTAAACGTGATTCAGCTCACGGTGTATGTTTGCTTGTTCTAGAATTCATGACTGCAGTTCACGGATTTGGGCACGGATTTCTTTTCCGTGTAAGACCATAAAGACTTGGAAAATGTCCTAGTGAACCACTTGAGAACCTTCATAAATCGTATTGGCTGCTATGAAAACTTCATTGTGATATCGTGGTTGGTTTTTGTTGTTCTGCTTTGTTCGATTCTCTGCTCTTCTGATTCATTTAGCAGTAAATAATATCTAATTAAAAATTTCTTTTGTTGCGGGAAATTTTGTTTGATAGCAAAATATCCAAAACAAATTGACTTTTTTTTTTGCTTGGCATGATAAGAGCCGAAATGCGCCTCGAAAATTATGCGAGTATACACACTTAGATTTTTTTTACAGAAATCTGTAAAAGTTTACCGAATTCTCAACAGCTGAACGTTCGGTAATCCGATTTAACGGATTTCGGTAAAATTTCACAGTTATCTGTAAAAAAATTACCGGATTTCGGTAAAATTTTACCGAAATCCGTTAAATTGGATTACCGAACGTTCAGCTGTTGAGAATTCGGTAAACTTTTACAGATTTCTGTAAAAAATCTAAGTGTGTACAACAACAGAAACAAAATTAAAACAAACATATTCGATAAATTAATCATAAAATTCCTGAAAATTGATGGAATTCAATAAGGTTATCTAAAAGAATGCCTAAATTGGTCTCCGATCTACAGTTTATTTGCATTACATTGAAATTTGATGCATTTATTTTTTCACATTTCAATTATTTCTTATATTTCAATATGACGATTGGAAAAAATCACAATTTTGCCTGAAAGAATTTATCTTCGTAATGACAACTATAAAACTATTTGGTCTTGTTTTTTTTGCCGTTTTGAAACCGTCAATGCTCATTTACCGTTTAATGCATGTACTGGAAGAAAATGGTTTTAAAATGCTTTTTAAACTGTCCATAATAGATAATATGAGTCAGTCTTAAAGCGGCATTTCAAAACAGCATTTTTCGAGTTCATAAAGTCGAAAAAATAGGAATAAAAAAAATTGTTTATATAAAAACAAGGTTTTAAAATCGTTGTGAACAAACTGTGTAGGTTCTTCTAAACCTGACTAAAATATGAAAACTATTGTCACCTCTTGGTGCCATAATATAACCAAATTGATTTCAAGTGGCCTCCTATAAAATTAAAGAAACTTGATAAAGCTGGAAGGTTTTGGCAATGTTACTTGGGATTGGAACCGAACTTTTCGCAGAAGACAATCTAAAAAATGGAATATTCAATACAAAAGCTCACTGCCAGTTTTCTGCATAAATGTGGGACTCCGTTTTACATTTTGTTTCCGAGAATTGTTTCATAAATCTAGTCAGGTGGAGCTCTCGCCGGGAGGTGTTTCGGCCATGGATGTCCAGCTTGTGCATTTGGATTCATTTTTGACGTCCAACAGAGCTATAGTGATCCGCTTTTCTATCTTTGTTTGATGGTTGCTCGGATTTGTCGATCACTACCAGAGTTGCATCCACCGTACGCCCTCCTCTATGAGAATAAGCATGAGCATGAGCGTATTGACAGACATCCTTGGTTTGCTACTCAGTGATGGATCGAAATTTGCTGAAGCTGCACAGAAAACCAACAGAATGTCACGTGGGAATAGTCAATCATTCTCAATGTGCATCTCCTGGTGTCCTTATTAATGGGATCAAGAACGGCGCTGGCCACGTCCTTGTAGATCAATTAGAGAAGGGAAGGAATTTTAGTTTGTTGATACAAAATGCCGTATATTCAACTAGACCAACTCGAGTCAAATAAATTGTAGTGGGAGGTTTTTTTGTAGGTTCATCTCTGTAGATGAGACAATAGTGACTGAAACTTTTTATTATTTTTACCATTTATAAGATTTACCATTTGTAAGATTTTACGGAGTTGTACAAAATAGATGATAAGAATCGATCAAAAACCCACAGTAGGGATGCTATTGGAGCCACTCACGTGTGATGGAGGTTTTTCATTAGGAAAACAATTTAAACTAGTATAACTACAATATTTAAACTATGTTACTACATTTGGACACTGGAGCCTCTTAAAGCATTTCCTGCGTTCTGACAACTTCAATTTGAGATAACTCAATGCAGACGTTTACCAAGTCTTCCAAGTGGCAGAACGACAGGCAATCGGTGGATAAACGCCTGTCAGCTCATAGCAAGATGCTTATAAGCGAAAAGAAAGATTCGATGAGTTACCTCCCTCCCACCGTACATCTTCTTTTACGCAATCCAAACTTATGTTCTGACAATCCATTCACGCTTTTCAAATATTTCTGAGGAGGATCCTTTCCAAGAGATTCCTTTCTTGGTGGTATTCAAAAGCCATACATATGCCTGTATATGTTTTGTTTATGCCTGTTAAGTGAGCGTCGTGCAAACATCTCTGCAGAACACACCTGTTAACGTCTTGGAATGCTTGCTTTGTTGCTTTCTGAGCCACATTTTAGGTCCTATCCGCTCCAGAAGTTACAAAAATTCACATTTTCATCCTAATGAAAGATCACCATCACACATTGTGAGTGGCCCCAATAGCATCCTAACTATTGGTGTAAGTCGGTTTAAATCAGACATCGGTACTAATATTTTACCAAACGCCGCGTGAATTCAGCTTAATATCCCAGTGATTTCTCGTGCAAGTGCAAAGCTGTTCACGGCTTCCAATAAAGCGAGTATCACGTCCACACATTCCTACTTTTTCCTTATTTGACCTGCATTCGGGTGGAGCCGGCGCCGATATTGCCTTAGCTTGGGGACACCAGTTATTAAACATTGAGGATGCTTGAGGATGTCCCAAGCATCATCTGTTGATTCCCTGTTTAATAACAGCTGATCTGGTAACAGATCATGCTCATGTTCATGCGCATGCTCAACGAAAAATCACCATGACACTTTGTGAGTGGTCTCAACAGCATCCTTAATGTTGATATAGATTGGCTCAAATCAGCTTTCAAGCGCTTTTTTAAAAAAAGCCTTGTCATCACACTTTGTTGTCCCAATAGCATCCTTACTGTTGGTTCTTATTGGTTCAATGCGGATATCGAGCATAGTTTAAAAAAAAATTGGCATAGAAGTAAACCACCATAACACTTTGCGACTGGCAGCATCATTTTTGTTGGTTTAAAAGCGTAAATTTAGACATTTTTTAAACATTGATTGGTTCTCAATGGAGTAAACCGCCATCAAACGTTGTGAGTTTCTTCAACTACATCCTCACTGCTGGTACCAGTCGGTTCAAATCGGGTTTCAAGCGTTATTAATCGTGTCTTTATTATCCCAATGGAAAACAACCTTCATGTTTTTTAGGGGCCCACACAGCATCTTTACTGCTGGTTTGACACGGTTCAGAGCGGCTACTAGGCGTTATTTGAAATATTGAGTTGTATTCTCAGTGAAAAACCACCCTCGCACTCTTTTGAGTGGTCTCAAGCCTTGTCATCCCACTTTGTTGCTTCAATAGCATCTTTACCGTTGGTTTAAATCGGTTGAGAAGCGGTTGTTAAGTGTAGTTAAAAAAATAAGTTTTCTCAATGTAGCATATCCCCAACTAAAAAACAAGATTATTCTCCCAATAAAATATACCACCATCACACTGGCCCCAAACTGCTTCCGTACTTTTGGTATATGTATGGTGGTTCGAAGAACGTCTGACTCTTGATCGGAAGCGAAGATCCGAAAAAAAAGCCGTCAGGTCAACGAGAAATGCGCAGAATACCAAAACTCGAGATGGATTACGAACGTTTAAGGTTCAGAAGTCCCTGAACCGTGACGAAAAACAGAATACGGTCGCAAAAAGGCGTGCCCAGAAGTTAACGAAACCACACTTCTGCGTAATTGATGACGAGACTTCAACTAGATCCCAGGAAACCTGTATTTGACTACCAAGGATAAGTGTGATGTTCTCGAGAACCTCCTGACACAGAAGATGTCGAAGTTCGCCAAGAAGTTCTTAATTTGGCAAGCGAAAGCGGCGTATACCTTTCGTTACCGCAAGCACCATGAATGGACAGATGTATTTGGAAAAGTGTCTCCAAAAGCGGCTTCTCCCTCTCCTGAAGGCTCGCGACGGTCCGACAATCTTCTGGCCGGATTTGGCATCATACCAAAGGACGTGCTAGAGTGGTATAAGGCGAATGATGTCGATTTCGTGCCGAAAGTTCTGAACCCCCCAAACACTCCGGAACTGCGCCCAATAGAAAAATACTTGGATATTATGAAGGAGCATCTTCTGAAACGACCTAAAGTGGTGAAGAATGTAGAAGAAATGAAGAAACATCGGTCAATATGCAAAAAACTGTCGATTATGAGGTCGTGCAGAACCTTATGGTTGGGGTTAAGGCCAAGGTTCGCGCATTCGGATATAAAAGCGAAATAAATTCAATGAATAATGCCAAAACAAACTTTACTCTTTTTACTCCCTGAAAATTTGGTGATAATCGGATAAAAACTCGAATTTCGAGAATGAATTTTGTGTGTGTGGATTTTGAATGGTACAGTGTACCATTGGTACACCCTTAAGCTTCCTAAAAAGTACAAATCAGTTTCGTTGCAAAAAACACTGAAAAGATTTGTTAGTCCTACCTTTATTGATGAAGCACCTCCACCGGAAGTAGCAGCATTCGTCTCACACTGCACAAGCCAAAATAAGGCTTTCATCATCGGATGTGATGCAGGCGCTCATCATACGATATGGAGCAGTACCGGAATCAACAAAAGGAGTGAGCCGCTATTTGATTTCATTTCACAGAATAATCTTGATATATGTAATAAGGGAAACTCTCCGACTTTTGTTAATGCGATAAGAGAAGAAGTTTTGGATCTTACACTCTGCAGTTCAATACTTTCTGATCGTATAGTAAACTGGAATGTATCGAACGAAATTTCTCTTTCAGATCATAAACAAATTTTGTTTGAATTCAAGGCTAGTGATTTACTGAAGGAATCCAACATAGATCCTCGAAAAACAAATTGGGAACTATACATCTCTAGTATGAAGAACCAACATAAGCCCATTACTAATAATTTAGATACGGTTTCAAAGTTAGAAACAAGTGCTAACTACTTAATAACTACTATTAATCGTGCTTACAATGCCAGCTGTCCAACAAAGGAGCGCTCGACCAATAGAGAAGTTTCCTGGTGGAACGAGCAATTTGAAAAGCTACAAAAAAAAAGCACGGAAACTGTTCAATCGGGCGAAAATAAAAAATCAAATTGGAGTCAGAGGTTTTGAGTGAATATAATAGAGAAATAAGAAGATCCAAGCGGAACGATTGGAGACATCTGTGTGAAAACATAGAAAGCACTCCTGAAACTGCAAGAATTCAAAAAGTTCTCTCGAGAGATCATTCATTCAGAATTTCTTTTTAAAAAACCATTATGTAAAACCCAATTCTCCTATCAAACAGGAAAATCAACAGTAACAGCTCTTCACACTCTGGTTGCTAAAATAGAAAAATCATTTGCTTCTAACGAAATTCTCTTAGCAATGTTTCTTGGTATTGAAGGTGCATTTGACAATGCATCCTTACATCTATATAGGGAAACTGCCCCCATATTAATCTCATTGTTCCTATATTCATCCTATGATGAATCAAACAATTGGGCAGTTGAAGGATCGGTTTCGTTTTCTAATAATGTTTGCTTACGTTAAATAACTACAACAAACATTACTAACTAATCCTGTCATGTGTATATCGTTTTATTTCAAGTAGGATGAATATAGGAACAATGAGATTAATATAGGTACATCTTCCCTAAATAAAAATGAGTTGGGGTTTCCTTTGTCACGATTTAACTCGCGAGCAGAAGGACCGATGTATGCACGGGTTTTTGGGGCCGGGGAAGGTTCTTAAGATAGTAAGAGGCCCCACCATCCTCTGAAAGGAGGGGGTCCCATACAAATGAAACACATATTTCTGCATAACTCGAGAACTGATCAAGCAAAGAAACCCAAATTTAGCATGCGGAAGTTTTTGAAGGCAAGAAATGTTTTTATGGTAGTTTTAGACCCCTCCCCTCTCTAGAAAGGGAGGCTCCCATACAAATGAAACACAAGTTTCTGCATAACTCGAGAACTAATCAAGTAAATGGAACCAAATTCGGCAGGTAGAGGTTTTTGAAGGCAAGAAATGTTTCTAAGGTAACTCAAGACCCCTCCGCCCTCTGTAAGAGGGGGGCTCTCATACTAATGAAACACAAATTTGTGCATAACTCGAGAACTAATCAACCATACGGAACCAAATTTGGCATGTGGAGGTTTTTGGAGGACAGAAATGTTTCTATGGAAGTTTGAGACTCCTACGCCATCTGGAAGAGGGAGGGAGGGGGGTTTACATACAAATGCAACACAAATTTCTGCATAACTCGAGAACTAATCAAGCAAATGGAACCACATTTGGCAGGTGGAGGTTTTGGAAGGCAAGAAATGTTTCTAAGTTGACTCGAGCCCCTCCCTTCTCTGAAAGGAGGGCTCATATACAAATGAAACACAAATTTCTGAATACCTCGAGAACTTATCAAGTTAATGGAACCCAATTTGGCATGTGGAGGTTTTCGAAGGCAAGAAATGTTTCTATTGTGGTTTGAGACTCCTCCGCTAGTGGAAAGTGGAAAGAGGGGTCTCTCATACAAATAAAACACGAATTTCTGCATAACTCGAGAACAAATCAAGCAAATGGAACCAAATTTGGAGGTTTTTGGAGGCAAGAAACGTTTCTATGGCAGATCAATACCCCTCCCCAGGGGAGGGGGCTCCCCCTATAAATAAAAAGCAAATTTCTGCACAACTCGAGAACTAATCAAGTAAATGAAACCACTTCTAGCATATGGAGGTTTTTGGAGGCTAGATTTCTATATACATAAAAATGAATTTTTGTCTGTCAGACCCTTATAGACACGGAAAGTTCTGAACCGAGCAACGTGAAAATTTATATGAAGGGCTTTTTGGGGCTGGGGAAGGTTCTTATGATTTATGCCTTCCCTCCCAGGAACGGGGCCCTCCAATACAAATGAAACACAAATTACACCATAACCCGAAAAACAAACAAACAAAACAAAATAAAATTTGCATGGGGGGGGGTGTGGGGACGAAAGTATGTTTGGTGGATAGCCAACCCCCCCCCCCTTCCGGGGGGGGGGGGGGAAAAAAAAAAAAACAACACTCTTATTTTTATAATGAACGCCCCGCGGGGGGTGGTGCAACAACAACAAAACAAGCAAAACCAACATGAGGTGGGAGGTGTTTGGAGTCGAAGATTGTATGGTGGTTCGAGAAACCCCCCCCCCCCCGAAGGGAGGGCTCCCATACAAAAGAAACACAAATTTCTACCAAAAATGAGAATTATCCAGGTTACTTAAACACAAACCGTATATATCTCGGGTAAGAAGCATGTTTTGATAGACGAGTTCGACACACCGTCACGTAAGGTCGGTACAGTGCGCGCTCCCGAAGTAAACAAGGTGTTTTTTCCGAGTTTTTCGCGATCGCCGCGGTCTAACAGTACAAAAACCAGTGAGTGAAGTGGAAAGGAAGGTGTGAACAGTGAAAGTTTGAAGAAAATCGGTGGTAAAACGGCCGAAAAAAGTGGTTTTAGTTGTGCCCCACGTGCGTTCGAAGAGGTAAACAAACAATCGTCGTCCGGCTGCCGGGTCGTTTTCATTCAATTCGCATTCTGTGTGGGTTGCGGTGCGTTGGAAGAACGACGTTGTCGGAATATTAAAAGTGGTGAAAAGTTTTGGAAAAAAAAAACGATATTTACACTAAATCCGAAAGTGCTTTATAAACGTTAGAGGAGTACTACAGTGCGTTCCAAAAGTGTATGCCCACAGTGAGGGGCAAAATTTTGTAAACGCCAGGCGGAATTATTTCGTTGAAGGGGCAAAAAAGGTAGGATTGTTCTTTTATCTATATCCTTTTTGTCCATTTGGGGTAGGTAACGGGTGACCGTTGCCATCTGCGTGAGTTTTCACGCAAAATAACATGGCGGCCGCTAGTAGCGGCGACCCGGGAGGGTCAGCTAAACGTAGACTACCAACGTTCATGGACCCAACGAATCAATTCGGTGAGCTGACATTCCTCCAGTTGACTGGAAAGGATGGTGCTCCACTCCCTAGAAATCCAATCATTATCGGAAAATCAGTAGAAGCTTGTGCTGATGGAACGATTGAAAGCGCCAACTCAGAAGCAAGAGGAACCAAGTACACCCTGAGAGTTCGTGATCCTGCCCAAGTCGCCAAGCTGCTCAAGCTGAAAAAGCTTATCGATGGCACTGAGGTTGAAATTGCTCCCCATCCGAACTTGAACGTTTGTAGGTGTATAATTTCCAGCTGGGATTTAATTGATTTGGAGGAAAAAGATGTTCTACAAGAGGTTATTAGCCAAAAAGGTATCCGTGTGCAACGGATCACCAGAAATGAAGGTGGTAAAAAGGTCAATACGCCCGCACTGATAGTGACCCTCTGCAAGACCACGTTTCCGGATAGCCTCAAAGTCGGTCTGCTTAATATTCCCACCCGTCCGTACTTTCCAAATCCCATGCTGTGCTATGGCTGCTTCAGCTATGGTCACACCCGTGCCCGATGCCCAGGACCACAACGTTGCTTCAATTGTTCAGGCGATTTTCATGGAGAAGATGATTGTGGTGAGAAACCACTTTGCCGGAACTGCAAGGGTGACCACCGACCAACCAACCGCCAGTGTCCGATGTATAAAATGGAGTTGGAAATCATCAAAATTAAAGTGCGTGAAAATGTGACATTCCCAGAGGCAAGGAAACGTGCTGCGCTACAGTCCGGAGGCAGTTACGCTCAGGTAGTAGCTCAACAAAACGTGTTTGAAAAAAAGTTGAATGAACTTGAAGCGGCCATGAAGGGAAAAGACGCAGAACTAGCCAATATGCGGGAAGAGAGCAAGCGAAAGGATGAAAAGATGAAGATAATGGCCAACATCATCAACCAGTTAAAACAACAAATCGCCAGCCAAGATAAACCGCAACACAGCAAGGAACAAATCGAAAAGTCGCACCACAGCAGAGAACAGCAATCAACGCACTCAACGACAGGCCCCACAACCCGATCAAGGAATAATTCTCCAGCTGTTTTGGAAACAAAGCGCGGTCGTCCGCCAAAGCATATTTACGGAAAACCCGCCACATCACCGGACATAAGCCCGCCACCGAAGAAAACTGCCACCAAAACACACGACCTCACCCAAATGGAGTACTCCGACGAAGAGTCTGACGCATCTGAGACACCTCAAAATAAACGTAATAGATAGCTCAACTCCCCAACAACGCATGGAAAACGATGAAGACATAAGCACGAATACGGACAACGAGACAAATCGGTTCGGAAGTGGGGAATGTGTAGTACCCCTTCCGACGCAAGTGCAGCAGGTTGAAGGAGCCATCCGGGACGACATACCCCAACCCGTTGATGGTGAATTCACCTCTGTAGCCGAGGAAACTTT
>JAHHFK020001660.1:0-39572 GCA_024533555.2 Aedes koreicus | reverse complement strand
CATATTGCAGTAAGATTTCCCTAAGAGCATATAAAAAACAGATTGATCTTATTAAAAAATGGGAATATTTTTGATCAATAATTATTAGTGGATTGTTTTTTTAGAAGGCCTCGGCATTTTCAATGTGGCCAAATCTACGATGCTACAGTAAAAGTATATTTGGCATAATCAATTGAGCATTTAGCCTAGACAACGTAGCTAGGCTGAAGTAAAGGGGATTTAGTATTAAGCGAATTGACGGTTTTCTCGATAATGTCGACCGTTTTTTAGAAGGTCGCTTTTTACCACCTTACCATACCTAATTCCATCAGACGCGTCGAACGAGGTTTCTCACAATCCTCGAAGGGCAACTTTACCTGTTTACTCATCTTCATCATTCCGCATCGAACGCTGAAGAGCTGCAGTTTAGTTTTTTTTCGCAGTTCGTGTTACGTTTTTTTTCTCTACAACCGTTAGCACCACGTGGTTATTGAAGTGTGGAAAAAAGGAGGAGTATATCGAACCGCCGAATTCCAGCCGAGTGTTCTTTGAGAGAAGCAGGCATTCCCGGCCGAGTCCGTAGGATGCTCTGTCCAGCCAGTAACCTCGTCAAACACCCGAGGGAAAAGGTAAAATCCCATAGCATCATCGCAGCAGGGAAGGTCATCGCTCCATCCACAGCCGGTGCTTTGTTTGCGAGCAACAACAGAAAGTGCCATAGCGGCAAAAGGCAATAGCAAGCACATCTGCTAGTGTTTTGTGCATCTATCTACCATATAGTAAAATCGTTCTGTGTATGGGGGCTCAAAAAAATATGTATCTGATTTCTTTTTTTTATTAAATTTGTTTTAATTTTTTTTTATGTAATTCAATTTAATACTGCATGGATGATTCTACGGGGGGCAACTTGCCTCCCAAAGATGTTTTTAGGGCGCGCTGTTATCAGCCTTCTTCTGTCTCTCCTTGGGTTGTCTACTTTCGGCAGATAGTGAAAGCCCTAGTCTTTTTGGGCATTATAAGAAATTTGACGCGTCGTTATCCGGGGACCGAATTTCATCAGGTCAACCGAAACAAACTGCGTGTTACTGCACCTACGTATAAAATTGCAAATGAAATTGCTAGTGACGAAGGTTATAATGTCGAGTACTACGTCTACATCCCATCTCGAGATGTGGAGATAGATGGTTTTTTGCTCCGTGTACACGAAGCATGCTGGTAATGTGAAGCGTTCCATACAAAAACGCTCCAAACAGACGTATGCAGGAATGGTAAAGTCGCAAAACGTTTGTATCAGCCGCTCAAATGAAAATCTTTTTCGATTGTTGTCTTCCGACGAACTGGACTCTGACGTAGTCAACAAACAACAACAAACTGGTGATCACTTCTTTCGTGAACATTTTGACGAATTTGCAATAAAACAAATAGAATGTTTGGATGCGGCACTTGAAAATAAACATAAACAAATACACTTTCAGAAATGAGTCTTAACCCAATACTCAAGTTTGAACATTTTCGCATTATTTTCTGCCGCACCCTGTAGACTCGTTCAAGTATTTGATTTGCAATTCTGATTGTGATATATTTTCTGTCTGTGAAACATGGCTTTCTTCTGAAGGTGAATTAAACTTCCACGATTTTAACATTATTCGCCTGGACCGAGATGATTCATATGATGGTGAACTTTTGGGGATCAAAAAGTTCTACCCCTTCTATAAAATCTCACTCCTAATAATCTCAGGCATTGAAATCGTCGCCCGCCAAATAAATTTAAAGAATAAAAATCTTTGCATAGCTTCCGTCTATGTCCCACCGAGGACATCAATAGACCGCCGTCAACTTTGGAGTTCAGTTAAATTACTTCCATCTCCAGTTCTGATTCTGGGCGATCTGAACTCCCACGGTACTGCTTGGGGCGAACAATACGATGACAACAGAGCGGGTATTTTCTATGACTTATGCGACGATTTCAACTTGACCATCTTGAGCACTGGAGAAGCGACACGAATAGCAAAACCTCCTTCCAGGGAGAGTCGATTTGACATATCTGTGTGCTCTAATTGTCTGTGGAAGATAATCAATAGAAGTGCCATTGAAAATTCCAATATTGTGAATGGTTCGTCCAGAGAACAGGATTTACTTCGGGTAGTAAATTCCCGTTAATTCGGCTGTGTTGGGACAGAGTCTGGACAAACATTTTTAGCGAAGTCGAATATCCATTGCATGTAGTATTCTTCACTCTCATCGGAGGATGAGCAGTTTCGCATGTAGCGAGCCTTTCTCCAAAGCGTTGTCATCGAGGTTTCTCTAGATAGTCCCTCTACAAACGAACGCCAGTAATTGCGTTTCTTTGCTTTGAGTGAGTTTTTAAGCTTTTTTTCAAGCTTGAGGTACTTATCAAAAAGCTCACATGTTTCATGTCTACGATAATCTTTAAATGAATCGGATTTCTCAAGATACAACTTAATGCATTCGTCATCCCATCCAGGGGTGGCGGGTCTTCTTTTGAGGGATGCACTTGGAGCACGTCGTTTCTGAGCTTCTAATGCACTTTTGTACATCAGTTCGGAAAGGATACGATACTCTTCTAATGGTGGAAGAGGATCGGTAGAATCAATGCCAAGGGTTACCGCCGATGCAAAATGTTGCCAATCGATATACCTCGTGAGGTCATAAGGAACATGGATTGACTGGTCTGTTTTTTGAAAACTATTTGTGATTGAGATAATTATTGGTAAGTGATCACTACTATGGGGATCATTGATTACCTTCCACAGACAATCTAATGATAGTGAATAAGAACACAAAGATATGTCAAGTAGACTCTCCCTGGCAGGAGGTTTTGCTATTCGTGTCGCTTCCCCAGTGTTCAAGATGGTCAAGTTGAAATCGTCGCATAAGTCATAGAAAATACCCGCTCCGTTTTCATCGTATTGTTCGCCCCAAGCAGTACCGTGGGAGTTCAGATCGCCCAGAATAAGAACTGGAGATGGAAGTATTGTAATTGAACTCCAAAGTTGACGGTGGTTTATTGATGCCATCGAAGGGACATAGACGGAAGCTATGCAAAGATCTTTATTCTTTACATTTATTTGGCAAGCGACGATTTCAATGCCTGAGATTATTGGGAGTGAGATTTTATAGAAGGGGTAGCACTTTTTGATCCCCAAAAGTACGCCACCATATGAATCATCTCGGTCCAGGCGAATAATGTTAAAATCGTGGAAGTTTAATTCATCTTCAGAAGAAAGCCATGTTTCACAGAGAGCAAATATATCACAATCAGAATTGTGAATCAAATACTTGAACGAGTCTCATTTAGGTTTTAGACTGCGACAGTTCCATTGTAATACGGTGATCATATCTTGATCCTCACTCGACGAATTATTCATCGAAAGATAAGAATCCACCAATAAGGCGCCATGATACAGTCAATTGCTTGAAGTAGTTTCCAACTATAGGAATAAACAGGTCAATAATTCCTCGGAGCGGTGAAGCATCCGAAAGGCCAAGAGCATTTAAAATGTTATCCACAATGTCTCTAAAATTAATCTTTCCTCGCTTGGACGGGATATTCTTTGAATTGCGAGAAGACGTAGTTTTTGGTTTTGGCAACCTCTTACGGTTACTGTTATTAGGTAGCGGCGGGTTGGTATAGCTACAGCTAGGAACTGATGCATCAGCTATTACCGGTTTACTCGGTTTTTTTAATTGACCCCCGCTACCTCCATTTTTTGCAAGCTTTTGAGAGTGGATTTTATTTGTTTCCGGCGCACACCCGAAGAACTAGTAGGCTTTCTTTTACCGGGGGCGTGTACCTCCGGAAATCCACTCTCATCGGCTTCGTCAGTGTCAATTTCGTCGGAAGACAAAATCAAAAAAGGATTTTCATTTTGAGCGGCTGATACAGACGATGCAGACGCTCCGTTTTGCGACTTTAACATTTCTGCAAACGTCTGCTTGGAGCGTTCTTGTATGGAACGTCTCACATTTCCAGTGCGCTTCTTGTACACGGGGCAGTTCTGCAAATCGTGGAGAGGCTCTTTGCCACAGTAAGCACACTTTGTTGCTTCCTGTTGACAAGCATCCTCTAGATGTCTTTTGCCGCATTTGCCACAGCGGGGCTTGTTGTCGCAAAAAGTAGCCGTATGACCCAACTGTTTGCACTTGGTACAATCACAGAGAACAGACGTTCATCTTCGGTCTGCTACTTGTGTAAAACTTTAAACCGACATTTCAAATGTATGTCGTTATGCTCCTGGTAGGCGGCGCTGCAGTTGTGCGATAACTGTCATGTCAATGTTTATCAATAAAAAGCCTAGCACATAACCTGAAAAGTTTTGTTTGTTTTTCTCTTCACTTGCTTTTATACCGGCTGCCCATATTAACTTTTACACACGTTTTCCAAGAAAAGGTATATGGACATCAATGTCTGTTCTCTGTGGTACAATTAGTTGGTACAAAAAGGCGCACTGGGAAAAAAAAACTATCAATTTCTACAAATTTTGGGAGAACTGATCCGGCGAAGATCACTTGTAGCGAGTCCGATGGTGAATACGTCTTTTTTCCATCTACCATTGATCCTGCATGCAATTGTTTGCATTCCAGAATCTCAATGGTAGACGAAAGAGAATCTGGAAGTCGCCCCTTACCTTCCATAACGTCTTCACACGTCAGGCTCGCTGCAGAAACCACACCATCTATCACCACATCTCGAGATGGGATGTAGACGTAGTACTCGACATTATAACCTTCGTCACTAGCAATTTCATTTGCAATTTTATACGTAGGTGCAGTGACACGCAGTTTGTTTCGGTTTACCTGATGAAATTCGGTCCCCGGATAACGACGCGTCAAATTTCTTTTAATGCCCTAATTTCTTTTAATGACCCCCCTTCCTTTATGCTTTCACTTTCTGCCGAAAGAAGACAACCCAAGGAGGGGCAGAAAACGGCTGATAACAGCGCGCCCTAAAAACATCTTTGGGAGGCAAGTCGCCCCCCTTAGAATCATCCATGAAAAACAAATTCAGGGACAAAAAAACAAAAATTAAATAAGACAAAATAAAAATCAGAGGATTTTTTTTGAACCACCCTATGCAGAACGATATTTTTTTGAACCACCCTATGCAGAACGATTCACTATATAGGAGAGAGATACACAAAAAACACTAACAGATGAGGCAACAATAAAGGAGACTGTGCTACTTGCCCTTACGCTGCGGCTTTGCCGGTGTGGCACTTTCTGCTGTTGTTCGCAAACAAAGCACCGCTTGCTGACCGGCAGTGGATGGAGCAATGACCTTCCCTGCTGCGATGATGCTTATGGGGTTACACTTTTTCCCTCGTGTATTTACGAGGGTACTGGCTGGACAGATCATCCGTCGGACTCGGCCGAAAATGTCTGCTTCCCTAAAGGAACGCTCGGCTGGATATCAGCGGTTGATACAGTGCACTAATTTTATTCACCGCGTGGTTGATAGCGGGTTGAAAAAAAAACAAAAGAGGTAGTGTGGAGTGCGAAAAAATACTGAACCGGAGCTCTTCAGCGTTCGATGCGGAATGAATGAGTTGTAAATTTAATTTCACTGCGGATTATTGAATCCTACGAATGGAGTAATTCATTATTATTATACAGAAAAATGGTTTATTAGCTTTTGGATATCTAGATAAGTTAGATCCTTGATTCACTTCCCTTGAGTATGTTAAATTCTTTCTTGCAAGACATGAAGATTTAAGATAGGTATACTGTATGATTCGTTTGTTTATCGGTGTTTGAAGTTTGTTTGATGTTTTATCAACATCTGTCAAACACGCTTAGAGTCGTGTATTTTATAATAAAGCATGCACAAATCTGGATAAATCGGTACAATTTAGTTTTATTTGACTCTAGCTTGACAAGTATTTATTCACTCTGAAATGCATAGAATTTTGTAAAATTTTATGCAACTAGCTCGCTCAATAATTATATTAACATTTCGTTCTGATAAGTTTATGTCATTTAGGTATGTGATGGATTTATTATTTCTGCATAATTTTCTAAATGTTAATATTATAAAGTATTCAAATATCCATTATATAAAATTTATCAGCATTCCAGTATTCAGTTCGTCATTGATCTAGGCATCGGAAATAACCAATTTTATTTCGCCAGTTTTTGAACATACGTGGATACGCCATCAACTGTATGATGTATGATATGTACTAACACCACCCATTGTAGCACGGAAACTAAGTCCGACAGCAATGGGCTCTCTTCTCTGTTAGACTTGATCAAGCTTTAATAACCACTGATTATCCTAATCATGCCGTTGTATGAAGGGCCAAAAAGGGGTTGGGTGGATCGATATGCAAAATCACTTATACGTATCCACAGGGATATAAAGAATCTCCTTCCAACAACAAGACTGAACAATTGGTCAAAAGAGCAAGCTATCTAACATGAGGATGCCCCAATGGGCGGGGAGAAGAGCCCGCCCTCTATTCACAAACTGTTAGCAATGGGGAGTTGGCATTCCCACTCTCCCCATCCAGAGTGCTTCAATCGGGTGCCCTGATGGTCCCTCCCATTCCCATGAAATATTTATATAATGGTGTATTGTTTATGTAAATGGAAAATACTACAAGCATTCGTATCTATAATATATGATCTTCATTCGGTTGATCCTGAAATGCAAGAAATGTTGTAAAGTGCTAAAGTGTAGAAATCTGTGTTTCGCGCTTAAGCAAGTTTTCGTTCGTTTTCAGCGATAGCAGCATTTCACCACAATCTTAATTTGAGGTATCCTAAAAAAGTTTGTATAATAGATTATAATAGCTTTATTGAAATTTTACAAAACTTTACAATTTATACATTTTAATTTACTGTTGCCATGGTCACTATTTGCTACTTGATGCTGATTTTATAACAGCAATCCGCTTTTATTTTTGCTGACCTTATAGTTATTGCTACTGAGTTAGGCAAGGGAAGATTTAACTGGAAGGGAGTTAAAGATAAATGGGCAAAAAAACAATATGTAATCTTTGAATAATCTATGAAGTAAAATAAATAAAACAATATTACCAAACATAATGATACTGCAAGTTATGATGAAGTAATGCAAAGATTGAAATGTAAAATCAAACACCAAATGGCACACAGCGCTGCATGAATCTGATCAGCTCAGAATTGGTAAAAAGTCCATTTGCAATCCGGAAGTGAAAAATACATTTAGCAATAAGTGCAAAAGCCTACCACAAATTCCGCAATTTTCAAAAGCCTACCACAGATGTAATTTTCTGCGTTATATACTGGACATATATGGAATGCTAGATGTCATAAATTGAAGGTATATTTCGTGTTTAAATCAGATACCGTTTAATCAGGTTTGTTGTATGAAAATGTGAAGGTCATGATATGATGTAAATAATACGATGTTGTAAAGAAACACTACATACTGTACATATAATAATAAAATGCCGTTATTTGCCTCTTCCGTTGCGATGTTAGATGATTGAAACTCTAAAATAGCGAAAATTCCAACGTGATATAATGAAATAAAGTTGATAACCTGGCAGCCTATCAAAATAGCAAAGAATATGAGTATGAATACTGCCCAAAAACGGAAACTCAAAAAATCCAAAACGAAAAAAATTAAAAATAAATGACAGGAAATTCTTCGATGACTCTTTTTTTTCTACTGAGCCCCTAAATAACTCTCCACGTCTGTAAAATAGAAAATGTAGGATCATAAACAATTATATTTGTAAAGTCTGCATGTCTGCTGATCCTGCTGTAATTGTAGACGGACTTGCATTATCATAGCCACGGGGGAAGAAAACAATTCAAAACCATTACACAATACTTGGGAATTCCATGGATGATCTGAAATTATATACCGTATAAAGAATACTTCCATTTTTCGTGGTAGGGTAAGATTTCAGCATGCTATTTTTCCGGGGTCACGCTGCCTACATCGCCTTGGTGCGGCTGCCACCTAATGTATAGTTGACGCGATACAGCGTTTCTTACTCAACCGCTGGATGCCAGGACAGACGCTGTTTGAGCCGCACCTCCTTGGTGGACAGACGCTCGACACGCACCTCCTCAATCTAGCTGAAGTCAGAAGGACAACAGTGCCCAGGCTGCACTACCAGCTAAGTACGCAACCCTTAGCTGGCGGTCTTTGTCATCTCTTGACCCGTGGAAGCATGAGGTAGGAACTTGTGAGGACCTAGCTATGTTGCGGGGACGCACGCTCCATCCCAGGTGTCTACTCACCATTTTGCAGCCCATATTACTGCAGTATGAAATTATTACTGAAAAACTAATTTTACAAAAAAGGTCGCCAAAAAAGTGTTTCTCGAAACATGCGGATAGAATGACCCACTGCCGGAGTATAATGCGCCCTGCATAACGATGTTACGGGTCCTCCCTTAGCTCAGTCGGTAAATGCGCAGCTGCAAAGCAACACCATGGTGGAGGTGGCTGGATTCGATTCCCGGTCTGGTCTAGAAATTTTTCGTTAAGGAAAATTTCTCGACTCCCTGGACATAGCGTATGATTGTACTTGCCACACAACCATACTAATGCAAAAATGGTACTTGACATCGAAAGCTCTCAATTAATAACTGTGGAAGTGCATTTAGAACACTATGTTGAGAGCAAGCAATAAGCTAATTGTGAAAGCAATAAGCTTGAAATGCTAAAGAAGAAGAAGAAGATAACGATGTTACGATTTAACTCTAAGCATTGTTGTTTGCATACCTGTAGGCGGTGTCTTTAAATAATAATTATTATTGAAGGAAGTATGATTAAGGGACTTTCAAAAAATATTCCCTCGCACCCCCATTTTTCCCCCCCACCCACACCTTATGTTACCATTTTTTTCTATGCCACACCGGACCCCCCCCCAAAAAAAAAAATTTTTTGTTTTTTTTTTTTTTTTTTTTTTTCCCCTTTTTTTTTTTTTGCCCTCCTTCCTCCCCCGACCCTCCACCCCAAAGGAACATTGGTGAGGTCGTTTTATATTATCAAAATTATACCTTAACTATATAGGGAAGCGGTACCTATCTTGAGCTCAATAAGCAGACCTCCAGTGGAAATCGGTGAATATGCACTGAATACCGAACACTAATTACACAAGTTATTCACAATTTATTCGTCCACTTACCGTTAATCGTTTAGCAACGCACAAAACATTCGATTCTGATAATTTTCTTCCAATTTAATACGGAAAAGTTGCCACTGCTATGTACCTATTTTAATAATATCACGAAAAACCTTAATCCCATCTGTGTACATATGTTAATCGTACTGATTTTAATCATGAAAAAATCTAAACAAGTTAACGCTCTCCACTACTACACCCAAAATTGAATTTCTCGCATGAAGTAGATCATTTGACAGCACTTTAATTGTGTTGGATAGCCTGCATATGCTCTATGAATTGAACTAGTGTGCGTGTTGATGTGTATGCTATACACTATGTGAGCAGTGCCGCCAAATTCAACAGAGATGGAAAAATATTATTAAATGTGGGATTTTATTTCTTGGTAAATATTGAAAAAATCTACAATTAGAAGCATGTTATTATTTATTTAATCTATGGAAAAATAAAATAGTTTAACTTTGGGCGATTTGTAGCACTCCCACAAAACAGGTGATATTGGTGTACTGCCAAACCCATTTCATTCGAATAAGAGTCATGATAAAATAGTTTGGCAACATCAAGCGATTACGTCGATTGTAAACACGGTTCAGAATAGGTGCAAGCGTATTTAAATTATTGTGAAAATTAATCCCATAGTTTTCTCGTATTTTATCACGTATTCGTAGATTCTCGTGTGGCAAGTGTAATAAGTGAAGTGTGATTTTTATGGTTTGTGCAATTACGCAACGAAAATGTGTGAGAATATAGTGCAATTAAAGAGAAAACTTGGAGTCTGGCTCGGGTATATTCCCTAGTACGGTTAGATCAATACGACGAATTTGTAGTGCAAAGGTAAGAAATTGTGTTGAAAATCTGACTGCTCATTATTTTTACGAAATTTAAGTCTCCGAAACGTTTTTGTAGCTTTTAATTATATTCAAGACCTAATTTTATTTGCCAGGATTATATATTTTTGGGTACTGCGTCCGTTTATTGGAGAAATTAAACATCTTTTTACGTTTGAAGTTGGATGACAGCAGAATGTGATGAATATATGTACTATGGTGAACATAGGTTCCGCTTCCCTACCCCCGCCACAACAAATATTTTTTTTTCATAAGTGAGAAAAGAAAACCCCTCCCCATTTATTTATAAAAAGAAGATTTTCCTGCGCTTATTGTATATGAAGATGACTTCAGGAATATACATGTATAACCACCCATTTTCGAAATGGGTCGTGGATTTTTTATAGAGCCGCCACCCCCCTCCCCCACAACAAAAAAATTTTTCCACAGAGATCACAAAAAAAATACTGAAGAAAAGCAGACAAGTTTCTTCCATAAAAGCACCGACGGTCAGTGGGAGATTGATTGTACCCCCACAAGTATGTTTAAGGGACTCGTAACACCAATTGGAATATCAACGCTCGTTAGGAGTTATCAAATAGTACGACGCATTTTGCCCCAAAGCCAACTTAGAACTTCAGACATCAAAAACGATAATTTGTGATCGCAAATTATTGTGTTCTCTCCGCACATCGTAAAACTCACATCGCAGCAAGTTGATTCGATTATAATTCACTTGGAATTTTGTTATTTAAATCCGTAAAAACTTTTAATACTTTAACTCCCTCTCCATGGCTGGATTTTGTACCTTGACGCTGGTGGGAGGGCTTAATCTCATGTTAATGATGCATTGGTGATAGCTGATTTATGATAGATGTCGCTAGGTCATGTCATTGTATGACCTTCTTCTAATGGACCATTCATGGGAGAGCCAAAGGTCCAGCCACACAAAGTAGTAATAATATCACACTCGCTCCTCTTTCTATTAATAGCCGCGTCATAGCACGCATGTATACAGGCACTAAAGTTGAAAGTGATATCGGTGGGTTGGGCCGCAAATCACTAAAAATGTAATCATAGATAGATTTATTCAATTTTGAAAACGTATAATATTCAATTTGGGGTGGAAGTTTGAACTGTGTCGGAGAATTTCCTATGCAGTGGACTTCTAAACCGTGGCCATAAGTATTGTGGTTTTGTGGGATGTGGAGGGCCCGTTTAGGAACTCAGAGTATCGTATCACTGGGGTTTGTGATAGGTGGGATTGTTCAGAATGAAAAAGGTGCGCTACCGGCTGGCTTTGCCGCAATTTACGCTTAGACGAGGCTAAAAACAGTTTGTAGACCCCTGACATCAAGTAGTTAAGGGACACGACAGGATTTGCACTTTTCATTGGCGTGACAATTCTTTCATTTTTGTTTATTCATTGATTGTCATTAACTAAACACCAAACATACCTAAATTGCAATTCTAATTCTAATTCTAATATAAATTATAATTTAAAAATGTGCGGTATACGACAGCCGACTTTCAAATTATAGCAAATCATAGAGAGATGTTACTTTGATATAGCAACTTGCAGCGTAAAAACAACATGAAATTTACAGTGGCATCTCAAATAGCCTGGTTACATTGATACGAACTACAGGAAATGGTTCTCTCTATCTTTTCGGTATTTGCCGAATATCATTGTAATGCGGAATTGTAAATTAACGATTTTATGATCACTTTCACTTATTTAACACTGTTTAACATTTTTTTTATGCGTATTAGTAGAAGGATTGTGCTTGGAAAACTAGGAGAATTTAAAATTAACACTTCATTTGATCACTTTTTAAAATTAGAGAATAAAACATTGAAACACTTCAAATTATCACTGGTAAACGCGAGCATGTTTCTTTAAATTCCACTAGAGAAGGCTTGTCTTTTGACAGATATGCTTGTTTGGGGCTATTCATAAACCACGTAGACTTTTCTGGGGGGAGGGAGGCCCCTGACCAAAGTCTACACTCCATACAAAATTTCAAAACAATTTATGAAGAAAAGTCTACGAGGGGGGGGGGGGTCTGAGATCTACAAAAATGAGTCTACGTGGTTTATGAACAGTCCCTTTCATCTTCGACTTACAGACTTCTTCAGTGTCGAGTGCTCGACTTATGATTTTCTTTTTCCAGTATTTTTAACCGGTCCAAAACGCCCTACCTTAACCACCTACCCTAACCTATCCTTGTTCGTTCCCATGGAATTCATGTGGTCTGAATAGACTAGTTCGCCATTACCCCTCCTTAATCATCGGCTTTCGACTGACTTGCGCTCTTATTGTCCCACCAAATGCTGCAAAATGAAAATGAAAATGAAAAACTTTTAATAATTTAACTCTCGATATTCTGCTAGGCACCTGGGGATTGAATTCATCGAATCCAAATGTTGTTCCAGAGGAAAAGGTCACCCACAATAGATACGTTGCGTTGACGTAAATTTGATAGAAAACCTATGGGAAAACTGTCAAATTCACGCAAACGCATCCGTAACGTATCATTTGTTGGCCAGCAATTCTGGCTTGCGTTCTTGTGAGGGCTAATGGAACCAAAAATTCAACCGCGTCGAGTGCGTATGCCCAACAGACAACCTGATCCTGAAGAGTTGATACAGCGTCGGTCGACGCGCCAACGCACTGTGGGGCGGCTCCATACAAAGTGGTGGCCGAAATTTTTTGACGTAGGACTACGTCTGTGTTTTCAATACTGGGGTACACGTTCGAATTGCGAAAATTTGGAGCGTCACGAAAAATATATAGGTTTTGAACGATGATAACTAAGTCATTTCACGATCGATTTACAAAATGTTTTCACCAATCGATCGGGCCATTTTCTACGCTTTGATTCCAATATTTAAATCTATTGATTTATAACATTCAACTATTGAAATTATCGCAAATATAAGGTAATGTCTTCAAATGTCGATTTTACCAAATACACAGTACTTTTCTAGCACAGATTTCATATTTAAGTAACGAACACACTACCAAAATGTCATGTAAATTTCTGTCCCCTGAGACCGACACATGCAAGCGTCCTTTAGCACATAAAATGAGTTGAAAGAGAGAAGAAAATAAATTCAATCAAACATATCTTTCGTCGAATTGCGTATGTGTCAGTTTCAGGAGACATAATTTTACACGAAATCTTTCTTTACGTTCCCCGACTTTTCACAAACATGAATTATGTCTCGTGTAAAATTCATAATTTCTAAGTGTGTAGGCAGCCATGAATGTTATATAACGGGTACACCTTCGCATTTTGAATTAGTTTTTCGGTGGTCGTAGAGCTGTGCAGAGTAGGATCTGCAGTTGGATCGTAGCCGGCAGCAGCACTGGCAAGCAGTCGTTGCCCATTGAGGCGTTGGTGCAGTTGGCTGTTGTTGACAATGCTCCCGTCAACCTCGCTGCGAGAAACATGGCTGCTGAAGCCTACCATTTGGCGGGAAAAAGCCGCAAGTGACAACGAGACAAGAATCAACTATCCCACGTCACCTGAAGATGGCCACCCGCAACGACGAGTATCTGAACCAAGAATACCAAGAAGAAAGCCCAAGTTCAATCGCGAACCATGTTTCTCCCCCATCAACTAAATTCGTCCTTTTCAGGACGACCAAATCAGTTTGCCAACTAAAGAGTTTGTTTGGTGAAAATTTTCTCTTGTGCTGTTTCAAATTAATTTCAATCACCGCGCCCCGGCTGAACATAGCATTAATTAAACGCCGCGTCCCGGAGTAAATGAAAAAGAGCGTTGAACAACCAACGAACGAAATTCTAGAACGGATAATTCGAACCGAACTGCGACACTTCAGACCGACCATGTGGTTGAGTTCGTTGTAGTTCCTAGTTGTGCATAGCGGATTAGTTGCTGGTGATAGCAAGTAATTAAGGCATATTTCTGTTAGGGCCAGTTCATAAACCACGTAGACTTGGTTTTGAAAATCTCAAACCCCCCCCCCCCCCCCCCCCATCGTAGACTTTTCTCCATACAATTTTTTGAAATTTTGTATGGAGCGTAGACTTTGGTCAAACTACCCCCCCTCACCCCAGAAAAGTCTACGTGGTTTATGAATAGCCCCTTAAGTATCTCGTCAGGCTAGCGTGCAGTAATTAAAACTAGATTATTGTGGCGCAATAACTGAATTTCGTCCCCTTGGTGCAATTTGAATCACATTGCCTTCGTTCAGGTACCGCCTTCTATCGTGCACTAGCATCCGACGCCGTTTTACCTAATAGCTCTTAGCAGAACATTTTGATTCAGTCTTTACGACAGTCGTTAAGCTGTGCAGTGGTCTTCGGATCGCAATTGGCGGCGGCGAGCAGTCGTTGCCCAGAGAGGCGTTGTTGCAGTTGGCTGTTGTTGCCAATGCTCCCTTCAACCTCGCTGCGAGAAACATGGCTGCTGTAGCCTACGATTTGGCGGGAAAAGCCGCCCGTGACAACGACACAAGAATCAATCATCCCACAAGATGAACCAAGAAAGAAAGCCCAAGTTCAATCGCGAACTGTTTCTCCCCCGTCAACTACATCCGTCCTTTTCAGGACGACCAAATTAGTTTGCCAACTGAAGAGTTGGTTTAGATGATTTTTTTCTCTTGTGCTGTTTTAAATTTCCATTACCACGCCCCGGCTGAACATGGCATTGCGTTAAACGCCACTCCCGGAGTAAACGGCAAAGCGCGTTGAACAACCAATGAACCAACAGATCCATAACTATCTTCTACGCGTTAGAGATAGTGGCCATCGCGAACTACAACTGGGGGGAAATCAGAGGTACCAGGCACCATATACTTGCCCAAGAATGTACAATAGAATTTTCTTGATCCTTTTCAGGACTGACTTAAATCAATTAGCGGATCGCCCTGACGTAAAAAGGAATTCGATTGCTGCGTAGTCCTACGTCAACTTTGCGTACAACCCCATTGGGCTGTCCTTATAGTTTTTTTTTGGTTTTTCCGCATTTTTTTTATAGTATTCTAGTATGTTTAGTATACACTGAGTCATATTTATGTATTTTCATCGCATCCGGAAGGTGTAACTAGTATTTAACCCAGAAATGAGCTTCGTATTCCTCAGGGCTCGTAGCGAGTCACTTTTTAGTGACTTAGTCACTATTTTGATGCTAGTCACTAAAAAGTCACTATTGACATAAAAAAGTCACTAAAGTCACTATTTTACTTAAAATGGTCACTAAAGTCACTATTTTCGTTCCTCCTTTGTTGAACAAGAAAAATCAAAACGATAAAAAAAAATTTCTGGCAACCAATTACGCTAACTCCGATAGTAAACACTAAATTGCGTATTTTTTAACCAACGTGTAGATCTGACAGTACAACAATCTATATCGCTTTCTCTTTCATCCGCGCTTTTGAAAACTTCTCTTTCTAACCTGAAAAACAACTATAGCCATCGATTTCGTGTGGTGTCTTGGGTGCGTGCAGAACGTTGAAAAGTTTGCTGCGTCGAAATTTGCAATTTTCCGCGTCGTGCCGAATTTGTAGTTTGTGCCGAATTTGTAGTCCTAGTCCGTGTCAAATTTATAGTCCGTATCGTATTTGGATTCCGTTCCGTTTTTATAATAACCCAGAACTATTCTGCTGGATCGCCGTCGTCGCAACACAGGAATTGAGCTGAATATTCTGCTGTGCGTTTCGTGTGGAGCCCCGGTCTACGATCACTGTTAATGTGGTTATGTTCCAAGTCCGGTGACTATCTGGTCATTCTTAGGTTGAGGTAAATGAATAATAAATCAAATGTGTTGAAGCATACATGTAGTAATTGGAACATAAATTATTTCAGCCATCTCTGTGTGAAACCAGCGTCGAGCTTTTGTTCCGGTTCGCAGAATTATTGAATTCCGGTAAGGTAAGCATGCTTTGCTATAACCAGTACAATGATTCCCTGTAACCTCAAAACTACCTGCACAATTTATATAAAATTCTAAATTTTGTTTGTATTCAAAATTAATTATCTTCATTCAAACAAAATACAGTTTTAAGCCTCAACATTAGAAATTTATTCCTATTGAACAAGTAGATTTGAGGTTAAATAATCGCCACTAGTAATAGTGGAAGTAGTTGGGATAAAATATTTGAATAATGTGATTACTTTTCCAATTGACTGAGAAACCAATTTAAACAATTATTTTTCACAAATATGTTGATCCTTTACACTTATAGTCCAATAGTGGGGGACCCGCCACTTGTGGATGTTCCCTAAAGCATCAATGGAATGCACCTCTATATTGTATGTTCGGAAGTAAGTTAGAAAACCTCTACTACCGAAAATGGATTTTGCTCCGAATCTAGGCAAAATACCTAACTTCGGAAGTAGTGCGCTCTACAGCGCATCATCATGCGATTTGAGCGCCCCACTTCCGAAGTTAGGTATTTTGCCTAGATTCGAAGCAAAATCCATTTTCGGTAGTAGAGACTTTCTAATTTACTTCCGAACATACAATATATAGTCAAATTTATCAATTGCTTCCCTATACGAACCGTGTAGTCATATTAATTCTTTAATTTCATTAATCTTTTTATTTTTTTTTTCGGAATTAAAAACCAATATTCCTCGATGAATTAAAAAAGGGTACTTTAAAAATTTCTTTTGAAAACCAGTGTATTGAGTCAAATCTATACGACTACTAACGCAATCAATTATGAATCATAATTTACTACGTTCAGAAATCATAACATACATATTCAGTTGAGGCAAATAAAGTTAAGGTTTGCAGTTTTTATTATGTAAGAGTGAAATATCTATTGAATGACACATTAACTATACAAAAGAAGTTATCAATTAAATTAAATTATTAGGAATAATAGCTACTTATTTTACTACCTAATACCTCCACTATTGGTACCGGACGCTTCGCACAATACTTATTAATATAAATATTATATTTTTTCTGAAAACTTATAGTCATTTTCTTTGTAGATCACCATGGGCAAATGCCAGTTCCGCCTCGAATGGTTAAAGAAAACCGACTCCAATGACTGCGCTGTTTCTGAATGGGCCCGTAAGCATAGTGAAACAGAAGCGTTTTGTACATTGTGTAACAAAACGTTCACAATAAATAAAGGCTTCCAAGCGATCGATCAACATTCGAATACCACAAAACATAAGGAGGCGTGGATGCTTCTTAACGGCTCAGATCAACTGAGAATTTGTGTTGTACCTGAATCTGATCGCACTAGGGCCGGACCTGCAGAAAATATCTCGGCCAAACCAGCGGTTGGGAAGTTGCGGATGTTGAGCACACGAGATGCAGCAGCTAATGCCGAACTCATATGGGTCCTGAAATGCATCGCATCTGATTTTCCTGCCGTTTCCTGTGATGGTATCCGAGATACATTCAATGCAATGTTTCCCAACGCAGTTCCCAGCGATTTTTCGCTGAGCCAAACCAAAGTTCGGTATCTGGTATCCGATGCATTAGCGCCGCATTTTCGAGCAACACAGCTGAACGAAGCCCGCGATTGTCTTCTTACGTTGTGTTATGATGAGACAACGAATTCTGCAGGGCGGAAGGAACTACAAACGATCATCCGATATTGGTCCGAACAGAAGTCGCAGATTGTGTCAGCTCATTTGCAAACATTTTTCATCGGTTCGGCTACAGCTGAAGACATTCTACAGAAACTGAATGCAGCACTGCATAATGCTGGCATACCGAGGAAGAATCTTTTGATGCTTGGTAAGTTCGCTTCTATGCGGGGCATTTATTTCTAAATAATTAAACACAAATCATTGTTAAATATTTGACGTAATTGCAAAGACATGACTTTGAATAGGGAAGATATTTTTTAAAAATGCGTGGATCATAACTTGATAGAATTTACGCTTGAGATGGTTGGGGGTGTATGTGACAAAATTGAAGTTTCGAGAAAATGGGCTTCAAAAGTAAGAAATTTTTTTTCCATACAAATTATATGGGACTACTGAAAATAGATTTTTCTAGGAATTCTTCAAATTTTTCTATCAGCCGTAGAAAAAAAATCTAAAAATAGCGGAAAGATGCTCGGATGTAGAAACCAAATTGTTTTTGCTGCTGCGTAGACTGCCACGGCCGTTAAAAATCACATTCCAAGTGCTAAAAATAGCATTAGAAAGCTTGATATCTATAGTACTTTTGGGATATTTAACTTAATATCGACCAAGATGTCACTTACACCCCTTTGCTTAAGGGCCCCTCACTAATTAGATAAATTTCTCTTTTTTGAGACAATCATACCTTTTGGAACATAATTATACTGCTCACAAATTACCTTACTCAACATATCTTATCAACTTCTATTACAGGCAGTGACGGACCCAACGTGAACAAGAAGATTGAACGGCTAATGAATGATCAACTGCTTGACGAACGAAAAAAGTCGCTGTTGAATATTGGAACTTGTAATATTCACACGCTTCACAACGCCTTCCAAAAAGGTATCGAAGAGTTGGGGACCTACGCATCGGAACTTATCATTGCCGTATATTACTTTTTCAAAGGATGGCCGTTAAGGTTAGAAGATTTTGAGAAAGTGCAGGCTGAACTGAGATTGCCCACTAACAGTTTCATCAAACACGTTTCCTCTCGGTGGTTGACGTTGGAAGAATCAGCGAATAGAATCATTCAACAATGGCCGGCATTGGTGAAATATTTTACCAGCTTCGTTCCTAAGAAACGCGCTGCGTTAACAAAAACACCATCCTATGGCAGGATAATGAAATTTTTGAACAACCCGACCATGAAAGCTGAAGTACTGTTCGTAGCATCAAGTGCACGCATCTTCACCAGGTTTACTGGTAAGTAATACCTATCTTAATAAATCTAGTTGTCGATAAAATCAAGGATCGGATTCAGATCCATGTGAAACATCATCTCAATCTAATAAATCATTCAATACAAAATGGTAAATTTGTTGAATAGAAACAGTGTAAAGGGTTTTTACGTAAATAACTAAAAGGTATTCGATATTATATACTATTTATTCCATTAAATGGGTTCTTTAAATATGCCTCCTAGGGGCACGTAATGTCGTGACATGCGGACCGGTGCGCCGGATTTAAAGTACAAGCATTGTACTTAATGTAATTAATCTCGTAATTAATGAACTTTAAAGTTGGACTGAAAGTAATTAAAAATATTTTTCTGTACTGAACGTAATTAAAATACTGAAGATGTAATTTAAGGTACTGATAGTACAAATATTGGACTTTAATTACGAAATTACGACTGTAATTAATGTACTTAATAATAAGTACGGCGTAATTAAAGTACTGAAAGTTGTAATTAATGTAATTAATTTTTGCCTGCGTCGGATTTAAAGGTTATTGCGTGCCCCTCGTATGCCTCTTCGATGTCTGGTAACAAATCAAAACATTCGCCATATACCTATATTATATTCAAAAATATAATAAACTAATTTATTAATGCAATTAATGTAATAAATAACTAGATTCTTCCTCTTTCTGGCATTACATCCCGATTGGGACAGAGCCTGCTTCTCAGCTTAGTGTTCTATGTGCACTTCCACATTTTTATTCACCGAGAGCTTTCATTGCCAATTATACCATTTTCGCATTCGTATTTCGTGTGGCAAGCATGATAATACATTATGCCCAAGGAATCTAGAAAACTTTCAACACGACAATTTCTTGGACCAGACCGAGAATCGAACCCAGACACCTTCAGCATGGTCTTGCTTTGTAGACACGCATGTTTCCGCTGAGCTAAGGAAGGACCCTAAATATAGCTTGATTATATTTCTATTTCAACAAAAAATGCAGTTATAGCTGCGGGTCTCAAGTAAAACAATTGAATTTTAAAATCTGTTACAATGAGGCTTTCATTCGAGCAATACAAATAAATTGTTTTCTAATTACTTAATTACAAGTTGTTGTCACGGCAAACGTTGTATTTCATCAAATAAAATAAAATTAATGATTCAAAATTGATAAGCTAGTTGTCGAATTAGTTTGGAATATGTACTTCAGTGCATTTATTTTGATTGTTTTTTGTCTTTTCTTTCGGGTACGATTGCTGTGAAGTACTTGAAGTACTTGTTACTTGTTGTTTACAAGTCTGTTGTTTGTCCTAAATTTCTTGAGAGTAGGAGCCGTGCCGTATTTTTTTGAAGAAATTTATTAGATTTTTTTTTTATTTCTTTATTATAGTGACTTTCAGGAGGCTGGTTCGTCAATTTATTAGACGAATAACGGGAAAGCGGGGAAAATTTCTCAAGTAAATCCCGATAAGAAATTCCAAGGAATCAGGTATCCCCGAAAAAAAAAAGTGGATAGAAAAACAATTCACGAAGATATTTTTATGCACTATTTAGAAAAATTCTAGAAGATCTTAGCAAGATTTTTTTTAAAATTGATAAATGAATATCGGCTTAGATTTCTAGAAAATTTTCAAAAAAGCTTCGGGTAAGAACTCAAAAACTTGTTTGCCAAGAAAACTTCGGAATAATCCCACACCGAAATTCCCTAATGAATTGTATATACATTTCTTAGAGGAATCCCTTCTAAATTCTGAAATTTATTTATTCTTGTGTGAAATGAATTGAGTTTATAGTATTCATCCTAAGTTAATACCAAAACTTAATACTAGTTGACCCGACAAACGCCTCAAAAGAAAAAGCAATGGTGTTATTTTATAAAGTTTTGTATTTTTCTTTCCGATATTTTCATCAGTGAATGTTTCTGCACCGCACACTAGATCATTTGTTCTCTAGATCTAGCTTTCCTCTCAAATTTTTAACTTTTTAGCTTATTTTTTTATTTGCTTTTAGTTTATTTTTCCTATTATGTAAACACTGTAGAGGTTGCTGAAATATGGTTGTATAGGTGATGTGTTTTCATCGTAAACTGATTTTGTTATGAAATGTGTACGATGACAGCAAGGATTTTCTATGCGAATGTTAAACGTTTTTCGATTTATTCGCAAAGTCGGCTCAAATCGATGCATCCATTCGCGCGGTAAATCGTGCAAAAGAATTCTAGGTGCATTGTTATTATATACTATAGATCCTTAAAAATATGGTACTCTAAAAACAATATGATGAGAAAAATATTGATAAGTAATAAAATCATTGAAGTAGGGTTATATTAGTCTCAAAGATTCAAAATGATTTCAGTGATTTGATATAATTACTATACATACCTTTACGTTTGAATTGATACAATTATATTTTACCTTTAAAATCCATAGTTCCGAAAACTTATACTACAACGAATCTATTTGTAGGTTTCTTCCAGAGAGAAGAACCACTTATCCATCTATTGTATTCTGAGCTCGAACGGTTAGTACGTACCATCGCCAGCAGAACCTGTAAGTCAGATGTATGGCCTGCCAATACATCACTTCCAGCGGATATTTTTGATAATATTGAGAACCTGCTGCCTTTCGAAAATGTTGTTGTTGGAGATGATGCAATGACCGAGCTGAAAACAATGAAGGATATTGACAAACTCAGCTTCTTGAACAAGGTCAGAAAACATTATGTTGCTGCTGGTAAGCACGTTATCAAAAAGTCTGGTTTACAGAATATGTTCATCAAATACTGCCAATGCCTCAATCCATCAGCACCCGACGTCAACCGAAGTTCGAAATATATCTTGCAAGTGGCCAAGTCCTTGCCGGTAGAAATTAACTACGATTTACTCGTCGACGAATGGAACCTTCTGAAGCTCGAGGTGGTAAGGGGAGAAAGCGATATCGGCAGAATTGATGACTACTGGAACACATTTTTTGTTTTAAAAACAGCCGGTGGTGTACAGAAATATCCATTGGTCTCCAAGGTAGTCAAAGCGGCTTTGGCAGCTTCCCACGGCAACGCCGATGTTGAGCGAGGTTTCTCGGCATCCGGCAGGATCCTTACGGAAAATCGGGCTTCAATGTCTGAAAGGACATTGAATGCGTTCATGACGGTCAAATCCGCAATGCGAACGTTTGGAAAACAACCACATCTGGTTCCAATTTCAAAAGAACTGCTCATGATGGCGCATAAAGCTTACGCAAACTATAAGCAGTATTTGGAGGATGAGAGGCGGAAGAAAGCAGCTGAAGCGGATGAGAAATTGAAGGAGCAAGAGCGGAAGGACGCAGAGAAACAAACATTAAAGCAGATGAATAACCTGAAAGTATCTATTGAGAAAAAAGAGGAGGAACTGAAGGAACTACGGAAAGAAGAGGAAAAGAAAAAGCAAACTGCTGATAGGTATGCTTACAACAACCAAGAGTAAACTTAAAATTGTGAATCTAAATAAAAAAAATATTTTTTACAGATTGTTTGCAGAAGCCAACTGCCGCCTCAAAAAAGCGATTGAGAAACGTGACATGCAGGAGGTCGTGTTAGCTCAGGCAATGCTGGAGGGCGTTTCTACAGTGCGCAAGCAACAGGCCACACAGAAAAGGGCCGCGGATCATGCAGAAGATATTGTAGCGAAAAAGAAGGGTCGCCTAATTACCAGCTTTTTCAGCAAGAAAGCTGACAAATAGCAGAACAACATACTGATGGTCCCCATTCAGTATGTGGTCGAACTGGACGGCCAAAGGGGACCACAGCCTATGTCTGTCGACCAAATAAAGTTCATTTTAGTTGTCCATTTTAATATTCGGAAGTCTTTTTTATGGTCACTATTTAGTCACTATTGGGTCACTATTTGGTCACTATTTCTAAGATTTTAGTCACTAAAGTCACTATTATTTCCCTATAAGTCCGCTACGAGCCCTGGGATACACAAAATTGTATTTAGAAAAATGTGATGCTTTCGAAGCTTTTCATAAATACTTAGAGGAATATTCATAGCTAAAACAACTTGTCAAAGCAAATAACGCGGTTATTGGCGAAATGTTGTAAAGGGACTCTCACAAGAAACCTCAATGACGACATGTGTAACCGTTCATCTTCTAACGAGAGTGATGAATACTCCAACCGATGGATATTCGATTTCGTGAACATGGTCTGTCTGGGTTCTGTCCCGCAAAACATATGTTTCGAGAAACGTCTCCAAGCGGTGGCTCTCTGGACAGACCATTCACAACGCTGGAATTCTAAATGGCTCTTCTTTCATCAAATAACTCCTCACTCAAATGCAATATGATAAAATTCAATCTACTGAAAACTCTATCGCAAAAAGCAGCTTGCTGGACGTTTTTAATACCTTACTTCAAAACAAAATTTTACCGCCTGAGTGGAGACAGGTCAAAGTAATAGCCTGGCTAACCAGCGTCTGATCATATCTCATACCGTCATATGGTGTGTTGGAAAAAAATTGTTGGAGAAAATGATCCTTCGTAGGCACGATCATTGGGTTCCGCAAGAACAAAGGAGTCCAGCTGCTTTCCACAGATATTCAACTGATCTTTGCACTTGGAGCAACTGGCTTCAGTTTTTTCTGGATATTCAAGAAGCTTTTGATTCAGTTCCATTTGAAATCCTGTCAGATAATCTGCAGAGATGTGGACTTTCCGGAAATTGAAATGTTTTTTTTTTGAGCAATTTGTGTCAGAAAAGCAAATGAACTTTTCACTTGGACATCTGACAACTTCCAGAACTAGTTATATGAGTTTGCCCCAAGGCACATGCCTCAGCTCCCATCGTTATAACTTTTGCGTGCTTTTACGTTAAAGCACGCTGACAATTGTTTGGCAGCACAATGCACGCAAAGACAACTTGCTGACGACAGTGTTCCCTAAGAGGCTCACATGCCGTTAACTTGCAAGGACCATTTCAAAATTTCCTATATAACCTATCTTCTTTGACTAGGAATCCAGAGATCGAATTCTCACCGAAAAAAAAAAAAATGAACTGGTAGTCTTTGCTCGAAAGCGGTATTCAGTCCAATTGCAGCTTAATCTTTAATTGCAGCTAATCGTTATCTTTGATATACCTTGGCGTCTGGTTCGATTCAAAGTGCAATTGGAATGCCCACATAACGTATTATAGGATCAACTTTCTTCGTTCAATTCGTGGCACATATCTGTGGCAACTCTTTATAGAACATGGCTCTTTTTGCTTTCTCTCGGCAAGAAAAAGTAATGGAACGAATTCTATATCGTTGTCCGCGTATCGCTGTTGACTGTATGTGCTCTACGCATAACATGAGACGTGAAGTTCTGCCAGGAGTATAACCCTTCCAGAATCGGTTCCTGGAGCTCTCGCTCAAAGTATTGATCAAATGTGCAGTGTAAAACGCATTTGTAATAGACAACTTTGAAGCAATGCTTGGGTTAAACAAACAATCTCAATTTATGAGAATTTCCCAGACAACCACAAGTCGTATAACAGTCTTCAAATAATATCGTTTATTCCTGAATTTAAGTCAAAATCGCAATTAATTCTGGCCTTTATCGTATTATGTTTAAGTTAAATCGTAAACAGTGCAAATTTTCGACTTATAACATTTGCATTTAAAAAAATGGATAAAAATTGCCATTTTTTCATGGGTTTACCTTAACCCTTACTGACGAAACTACCCATGCAGCATCAATCAAAGTAACCCATGAGCCAGCAGACAAAATTTGACATCTCTATCAGTCGAACTCTAACCGTGATTGCAAAAACAGTGAAACAACTCCTTTCAGAAGTGTGCGCGTTCAAAGAACGGCACCCCGCCGCGTCGAAAACGGACATCGTGCGGCACTTTGTGGACGGCGGATACGCCCGTTCCGGCATCTACAACATCTTGGCACTATTAGAAAACAATCAGAGCATCGAAAGAAAGCCCGGTTCCGGACGGCCGACGAGCCTGAGCGACAAGAAGCTGCAAAGGATGCTGAAGAGGAAGACCGAGGGAAAAGTGGCTACATCGCTGCGTGCGCTTGGCCGGGAGGTCGGTTCAACCGGCCAAACAGTGAAAAAGTACCTGGCGAACATGAACATATATGTCAGGAAGCGGAAGTCGCGTCCACTGGTTTCGGAGCTGCAGTCAATTACGCAGCGGCAGCGGCTGAATAAGATGGTAAACTCGATTTTCCCGGCGAATCGCAACGTGGTGGTTGTGATGGACGCCGAGACCTATCTCACCCTGGATGGCAACGACTGGCAGAGCACTTCGTGTTTTACTTCCCCCACGAAGGAAGTGAGCTCCGAGGTGAAGTTCATTTCACACACCAAGTTCCCCAAGAAGGTGCTGCTGTGGCTGACAATCAGCGCGAAGGGGATGTCAAAGCCGCTCTTCTTTCGCTCCGGACTGGCCGTGAATGGAGAAATGCCTGCCGGAAGTTGCATCGTTTATCAAGCAATACCATAAGGGCGAAGTCGCGGTGTTCTGGCCGGATCTGGCGATGGCCCACTACTCGAAGCGATCGTTGGAGGAGATGGAGCGGCTGAATATCAATGTGATACCCAAGTCGGCAAACCCGCCCAACATCCCCCAGCTGCGTCCCATCGAGAATTTCTGGGCCAACCTGAAGCGTAAGATCTACTCCAACAATTTTGTCGCGAAAACTGAGGAGGAATTGATAAATAAAACGAAGAAAGAACTCAAAAACATGCCTTCACGCATGTTTTCGTCCGCCATGGCGAATGTTCCGGTTAACTGCCGGAAGGCCGCTCGCAATGGCGTAGACTTTTTTTGCAAGTAAGCTTAAATAATTACCTTCCATGGGAAATTAATCAAAAGCAATTATTTGTCTTAGCTTTTTTTTATTACTATCCGAAAAAAGTCCATTTTTTTAATGCAAACGTTACATGGTGTGTCATTCATCGGATGTACATCGCTAAACTTTTTAAATCGAATTTGTTATTACCAATTCAATCGCATACGATATCAAATAAACTCGTTTAAGAAAACAATGGAATTTGCACGTATATGGCCTCCACTTTTGCACGTATAAGCCATATTTTTGAATTCTATACGATTTGTTTACTTACATATATGTTTGTATATCATAAACACAACTTTGAATATACACTCCTAAAAATATGCACGTCCAATCTACGTGAAAAATCATGTACCTGGTGCAACTGCTTCTGTTTCCAATGTTACATGCTGGTAGTGAAACTGATGTACAGTCCTTGTCATGTTTACTCAAGCTGGTGGAGAAAATGACAAATTTTTCACGTAAACATTCTGTTTATGGTTGCATGAGTGTGTTTCCGTTCACATCAAATAGGTTACGTGATTTTCATGTTTGAAAAAAGATCAATATGCCGTCGTCAAGCAGTTTGATGAACGAGTTGCTCGCTGATTTGGAGTTGCCTGGCGGTTTGCTGCAAATATTTGAAGGTATTGTTTAATAATTCATAATATTTAAACGCCCACATTGAACAGTAATATCACTGATTTTAATTTCAGAGGGTGGAATTACTCATTTTGATCTCCTGACGATTTCGGAGGAACAGTTTCGCTTGGCGCTGGAGCAAACAGAGCAAACCGTTTATTCTAGTAAAGCGTTTCATCTTTTCGGCCTGATCGAGTCCTGGAGACAGCGAAATGTAAGTGAAAGTTGATTGCGAAAGCTGTATATCAATAATTATTCTTTCCTTATTTTTCAGAAATCTGCGATACGCAATATCATTACTGCGTGCATATTTTCCTCATCCCTTGAGACAGAAAACCTAATCGGTGAAAAATCCGGCGATTACTCAACAAGTAGTTCACAAGATCAGGATGTCAGCATATTCATTTACTCTGCGCGGTGAGAATTGGTGTGAATTTCTGCCCCTAGTGAAAGGACAACAGTCACCTTGTGTAACGTGAGCCGCCATACAAATAAGGGCTGAAATCTCATGTCACACCAAAATACTATTGTCTTTCTACTAGAAACAGGGAATCACATCAAATCTTGCTGCACAAGTCTACCATATTGAGAAAAATAAACGACTTCTAGTAAATATTAAATAATCGCGTAAACATTGCATGAACATTTGTTCAAAACAAAATTGAATTCACGTTGTTTATTTATTTTTTTAGTAATTTTTAGTTAAAACCCACATAAACATTACGTAAGCATCCTGTGTAATCAAAGTGAAATTCACGTTACTCTTGTTCAGTTTTTCTAGTAAATTTCACAGCAAAATCACATAAACATTACGTGGAAATCAGTTCTTACTTAACTCAAAATCACGTAACATTTACCTTAAAGCTCATGTTGAGAACCAAAAAAAAATATTTTTAAGCTACGTGATTTTCACGTCACTGCTACCTGATAAGAGATATGGACGAAAGCTACCAACATTTTCACGTAGATTGGACGTGTATATTTTTAGGAGTGTAGGGTAACTGCCCCCATATTAATCTTATTGTTCCTATATTCATCCTACGATGAATCAAACAATTGGGCAGTTGAAGGATCGGTTTCGTTTTCTAAAAATGTTTGCTTACGTTAAATAACTACAACAAACATTACTAACTTATCCTGTCACGTGTATATCGTTTTATTTCAAGTAGGATGAATTGCAAAGTGATGAGATTAATATAGGTACATCTTCCCTACGTGCATTTTGGTTGTCTGGGTTACCACCGCTACATATCGTCGGATATGTGTCTTATGTGCTATCCAGACTGCGGTAACTTCTATCTAGGACGGCTATTACATTCCATCATTCCTATTGGTTTAAGGACCGGCACGTAAGTGCCTCCGTGTGATGAGTAGACTAATGTCCAACCACTACCAGTTAGATGCACATCTCTATCGAATTAACCTCGTGGACGGCCATCTTTTCCGGTGTGGAAATGGATATGATGACATCGATCACGCAGTCTGGCAATGTATGGATATTGACGCCGCCAGAACACGACTTTTTTTTTCGCGTTAGGCTGCATGAACTCAACTCATACTATGAGTTTGGAGGTATTAGCAGGAGTTCTTCCTTAATCAGATCGTTTTGAGGAGCTATCGTTCCGGTTCCTCATCCGCTGTGAGGTGCTAAATCCATTGGTAATTGAAAATTTTGAAAAGCTAATCGAACGAAATCCTCAAACTAAGTTCATGACACTGTACCATTGGTACATGACTCTGTAGGTGAGCCCTTCTTCGAATGTTCCTAATCGTGATTATTCCCAAGACTTCTCTAGTTCTACTGTAGTTTTTGATCTAACCATGAAGCAAGAAGCTCGTGGAATACCAGATCCACCCCGTTCGGAGTACATTCCATCAATTTTTGCAAGCAAGTTTGGCCACATCAGAAGTGACAGAAAGTTTTACACCGACGGGTCAAAAACAAATGATTCCACTGGATTTGATGTTTTTAACGAAATTCATAGCGCCTCCTTCAAACTTCAAAATCCGTATCCGTCGCAGAATTGGCGGCTATACACTATGCATTAGAGCGAATTGCCTCTCTTCCCTCTGATCAATTTATCATTTTTACGGATAGTCTCAGCTCACTTCAGGCTATTCGTTCAATGAGGCCGACAAGGAACTCACCGTATTTCGTTAGCGAAATACGATCTCTTTGAGTGCCCTATCAAACAATTCCTACACCATCACCTTGGTTTGGGTCCCTTCTCATTGCTCCATTCCGGGTAATGAGAAAGCGGACTCACTTGCCAAGGTGGGCGCTATGGCAGGCGATATTTATGATCGACAAATTGCCTTCAACGAATTTTTTGCTATTTTCCGTCAACAGGCCTTGATCAGCTGGCAACAAAAATGGGATGCAGGCGATTTGGGCAGATGGTTACATTCCATTCTCCCACAGGTATCGAAAAAATCGTGGTTTAGAGGGTTGGATATTAGCCGGGATTTTATCAACGTAGTGTGTCGTCTAATGTCCAATCACTACTCGTTAGGCTCTCATTTCTATCGAATAGGTCTCTCAGACACCAATCAATGCGGCTGTGGTGGAGGTTATCAGGACATCAACCACGTTGTCTGGCATTGCCTAGATTACGAAATTGCCAGACCTGATCTTTGCGCATCCCTACGGGCCCGAGGGAAACCAGAGAAGGAAGATATTAGAGACGTGCTGGGTAAGCTGGACTTGGACTATATGGGGCTAATTTACAAGTTCTTGAAACAAATAGATGTATTCGTTTGACCCTCTCTTAGCTGTCGCTTTAACATGTCCACCTCGTCCCCTCCCCCCGTAATATCGCTTCTATTGTATCGTTACAGCTTAACGCAATGCAACATCTACGCCAGACCTACAGCAACAATATAGCATCGCCAATCTGCTGTTGAAAGCCAACGTTAAGATTCCTACTTCGCCATTCCTTCCTGAATAATTGTAATCCCTAACCTCGACCAAGCCGCGAGTTTTTCGGCTTTCCAAAACTAACCTAGTAAGTTAATATCGTTGTAAAAATGAAAAAGAACTCGGCTCCGTTATGCCTAAGGCACTTGAGCCTTATAAATAAACAATTAAGTTAAAAAACACGACTTTTTAATACCCCCTCTAATAGAGTTCCTACTAGAGATATGTTAGGATCTCGCGATCTCACGATTAAAAGCGTTTAATTTGTTTGTTTTTTCTTCTTTATTTATTAGTTTGTGTTTGTTTGATTACCGTAACCGACCGAACTCAAAAAAGCATCCCTGACCATATCGCTCCACGATCTAGTGCTGGCGACAAGTCACTTTGAGACTACAGAATTCCATTGTCATGTTCCTTTGCCCAATCCATCCCAAAACAAAAAATGTCAACCCTTCTATCCTCGGGTAGACGACGAGTAGTAACGTAGTATTAAGTCACTCATGTTATCAAAAAACCAATGAATCATCGGCTTCGTAAAGCTAACGCGATTGCGCCTTCCAAATAAAGTAACTAAATAAAAAAAAAGTATACACTAACGACGTTTACAAACAAAACCATTATACACTGAGGCAAAAGAACTTAAGAATTCTATAAGAATCGCTTATGAATTGCGACAAAAGAATCTGTTATGAAAATCATTAGTTTAACCTATGATTGGGAAGGGGAATGTGAGATATTTTTACTTGAGATTTTATTAGTTGCGTATGAAAACCAAATCAGGTGTAGAAGACACAAGCATTTACTAATGAAAATCATAATGCTTAGTTATGAATTTCATGCAAACTTGTTGTGAATTTCAAAACCATGATATATGAATCTCACAGTTAAAGTAAATGTTTATCACAAAAATCATTAATTTATCAATATTATCACCTTAAATAATGGACAAAGTTTGATAAAAAGATGTCCTTGTTGTAAAATATTTAATCATTTGGAACTCTCATTTTTTATTGTAGAAAATAGGTTAAGAATTACAGCATAGGTTTATTATTTTGTTTACTTGGCTGCTGCTGTCATCTTTGGCGAAAGGATGACCGCTTGAGTTTCAGGTATACGAATGGATATCCTGTTAAAAAGAACATTGAACTTTTACGTATACAGGGAAAAAAAAACAAAAACTTACATCGATTGGGTTTCCGATTTTCTGCTGTTTCTTTCATGGCCTGATCACGTCCAGTCGAATCTGGAAGCTGTCTTTCCCCAGCAAGCAAATTTCAAGGCGTTTTGAAGGAAATCAATTGAAATGGCATATAGAGGCGTGAAGTAATAATAATTAGATGAAAAATAATTACATTTATCTGCCGCCAATCTACAATCCAGCCCGAATTTTGATTCGTTTTAAACGGAAGCGAATAATTAGAAAACAGTGCACAAAAAGAACTTTTATTCAGCGTTAGCAAATCGACTGAACGTAGGTTTATCTGCGGAAACAGTGCAATGCACACAACCGGTAACTCCGATCTCAAATCTGCGATAAAATGCTGTTCGTTTAATACGAAGCTTACAAGGTCCGCCATTTTGTCGAACTGATTTTTGACTGAAAATGATGACTTCAACGACGCTCTGGAAATCATAAGTAGCGCTTATGAAATGCATAATTGATGGTTATGCAATTCATAAGTAGCTTATAAAATAAAAATCATCCTATTTCATAAGTCGTGTCTTATGAAATTCTTAAGTTCTTTTGCCTCAGTGTACAATAAGACAATAGTATGATACAAAAACACAACACATGTATGGAACATTTTTCAACACTGAAAGATATTCATTGTTTGTTTGTTTGTTTATTAACGACACTTTACACAGTCGTGTGCATTCGTGTCGGAATAAAAAGATATTCATGACTCTGAAACATCCAAACTCCAACTTACATATCAATTAACTTTGGAATCACGACACAGCATGAGATAGAAAAAATGTATCGACAAATGTATGACAGATCGAATCCTTTTCACACCTTCTCACATAACCATTTGCATCAGACCACAACAGTGTCTTCCTGGACGCCATTTTCTGTGTATGTCAGGTAAACTGTGTATAAAAGATTAGAAAATCTATTCTATCCCAGGCCTAGCATAGATTTTTCGAGGTTATTCAGCTTGCTAAACTTCAAAAATTAAAATTAAAAAAAAACCGCTCTATTTATTTTTGCGAAATAAGTCGTGGAAAAGAAAGTGTTACATTATTCAGGGTGTAATAGACAAAAAGTTCTGTTTTTATATGTAAATTTTATTCAAAATATTATTATTGTTCTATGGATTATACTTAACATTATTAAATTCTTTAATTGTTTATGATAATGTGCGTACAGCGTTCAAATTAACAGTTAACCTAAGGTGCTACGAAATTTATGTATGTTGAATTTAATTTTAGGGAAATTTTAAATTATTAAACTGTAAACAACTAAAAATGCGCAAATCTGTTTTCTCTTTGTATCCTTATAGTTATTAAAGAAAACGAATTGCCAAAAAAAAAATCATCTTTTCCAAACTAGCTGATCAAGAACTAACCACGGTCTACTTCTTGCCAAATCTTTTCCGTAGCACTCGCACGATAAATGGCGTTGCGCCTAGAGTTATGCTAATTCTAACCGGTGCGAATACTTTATGGATTGCGTATGCGATCACAAACGTGCTAGCTCCAGTGCCTGCCTTGCTAGCCAATGCTGAGTCACCCCAGCCGAAACGCTCCAATAAGGCTACCATGTCTATTCCGCTGTAATGATAGACAAAAAAAAAAGAATTTCAATTTTGCCAGTTATTTGTTTTGTGTTAAACAATGATCACAACGACGGCTACCACCATGACATCCATAATAGGTACACGTTATATGTTACAAACCTAGAAACCAAAAGGTAACAAGCCCCTAGGGAAACGAGACTGATTCCAACGTGAAAAACAATCACGGTGGATCCGTACTCTTTGACTGCTTTTTTGAGCTGTTCTTTACGAGTCATGGGAGGTGCTGGTGATTCGGTAGTCGCTGTTGATGCCTGTTCCTCAGTCGTTTGTTTAGTATCTTTTGGAATTTCTTTTGCCAATGCAGAGTGGTTCAATGAAAACTTCCTTATGTTATCGTTATTACTAAATCCTACAATTTGCTTGAACAATAATGAGTTTGTGCGTTCTAGCAACCCAAATGTACCTTTAAGTGGCCTGTCCTCATAATTGGACCAGTCCGATCGCACTTCCTTGCGTAGGTTGATGTAGTGAGAAGCGTGTAAATCTTGTGCAAGGAATTTGCCCTCCTGGGCCCAACCACCGCCGGGCATGTTAAGATGAGTAAACTTGTGCATTCCTCCAAATGGGCTCGGAACGTTGCTTTGCATAGCGGAATTTAGACTGACCGCACCACGGCAATCATACGATTGAACATGTGGATCTGCGGATGTGGTGTTGTCTACCGTAACGTCGATGTGGTTTGCCACGTAGGATGACTGGTGCGTCAGAATGGCCGTCGAATTGATATCTCGAGTACGTTGCGGTGAGAAACGCGTAGTTTCCGCTGGGTCGATATTTGCCGGCAGGGGTAGTGCTGCGGCCGCAGGGTAGTCACGCTGGGCGGATACATGGAAGCTTTGGGTGCGCTTTGGCGATAGATTGGCTGTGGAAATAGAAATGTGAGTATGAGAAATAGCGGGGTATGATTGTTGACCTAATAAAGATGGTTTGACATATGGATTCATAGGCACGAAGATTTTGATTAGTTATTCATGCGCACATTAAAGAATTCTGTAGTTAAGTGACATAGTTAAAAGAGCCTCTCAGATTTGAGGTTAAATGATAGCGTAAACAAAGAGGCAATATCCGATTTCCGTTCGAACAAAAGCTCACTTTCACGAGACTTTTTCCGATAGATTTTCCTTGAATATATATTTGGATGCAGATTTTGAATTAATGCCACTTTCGACTACTAGGGCAGGAATTTTGGACAGAATTGTGTATATTTACAGTACGACGAAAGTTATATCAAAATGTGTAAGCTTCAGTATGGCTCTGCTGATCAACGCACTTAGTTAAGAGTAATTGAAATTTAACTGATCAGCGAAAAATATGTTGTTTCCAGCAGACAGGTCAAGCTGGTAGTAACAAATGAAGTCATCTGGATCTCTTGATCTTCTTACAGTACTTCAATGTTGTGAGCTTGGTTATCGAAGGTATGCGATTAACGTATGTTGATGATATCAAAATCGATGTTATTCGGTCGATGGCCGTCGCTATCTTCAACACCAGTTTGAAATATTTGCCACATGATGCGACTTTAGCCGATTGCTTAACCTTTAATTAAAAAGAAGCACCAATCATGTTTTTATATGATCTTCACGGCACAACAACCGAACTTGTGAACCTTATCAATGTTTTGGAATTCATTCTAGATCCTTAACTAACGTACAAACAACATTCTCGTGTATCGGCGATAAGACGTCAAGAATATCTGGATTTATCTTCAGAATCGTTAAGCACACCGATATCTCTTGCCTCAAGCCATTGTACTTTGAGAAAAATTCCATTGTTGTACTGACAATTAAATTATGGTTATGATGACTATTGCACATAATTGTTACAACAACCATGAAAATGGTCGAATTCACCATGTTCTTGTTATGTCTGACTATGGTTATGGTAACAAGGACTATTCAGACATCATAGTATCCGACCATGATCATAGTCGGTTCAAAATCATTATACTGCCATAGTCATCCTAACCTCCAATAATAGTAAAATTAACTATCAAATTTCTCTCTGTGTAGTGGTATTTTACGTTGCTTCTGTTCATCACCAAATGAACGAGGTTCCTTGGATCGTATGGGCTGCAGAAAATTGTACTTGTAAATGTATGGCGGAACTTATTTTAAATTGAAAATATCAATGTAGAAGCACTTTGTTCAACGTTTTATTTATAGATAACATTCACTCAGAAAAAAATCTAAACTAAATAGTTTAAAGTTCACACTAAATCGATATTCGCCTGGTTGACGCATAGCTCCGTATAAACGGCACCTATACTCTTTTAGTATAAACTTGAAATATAAGGGGCGTAGCATAATATTGATATATATATATATTTGCGTAGTTTAACGTAGATTTATTTGAAACAATGAATCAAAGTTTTGCCGCCCCGGATTTGTTTTTGTTCTGTCAACTAATAACCTGCAAACTAATGGCTTCAAACAAATTTAAATCTGTCGGTTTGGATAAGAACCGATTGACTTGATTGAATGAATTGTTTGTGCAGATTTCTAGTGTTGTATGTGGGACTTGGGCCTACAGTAACGTTGAGCCGTTGGGCCTACAGTAACTGATTTAATTAACCGATGTTAAACAATAAGTGCTCTTTTTCGAAATGGTAATATTTAATTTTATATAACCTACTACCAAGTAGAAAGAGAGATCCGATTTACTGCCATCAATTAGTTCGACCATCGAATGTTGTTGTTTGGTGAATTTAGAGCACAAAAAAAACAACTAAATTGAGGGCAAAACTTGCTGCATATACACCTCGAAAGCACATTGTTTGTTTTGGGAGAAAAATATCACACTGAACACAACTAGCAAATTTAGTTCGGGAATCGAGGAAATGTTGACATCATGAAATGACAACACAAAATCCGGCCAAAGGAGGGACAATAATGCTATGTATAGAATTCTCTCACACAATTTGGACTAAGTTTATACTTTATGAAACGTTAGTATAGTTTTTATACCATGCGACATGTAAACCCCGTGAATGATAAAAATGATTACTTTTTAAACTATCGACGATTAGTATAATCTCTGAGTGTTACTATTACTCCTACACAGAAAAAAATCTTGTAGTGAAAACTACCATTTTACCCGACTATGCCTATCTTTAAAACTACCATGAATTTTATGGTAAAACCACAGAGAACAGACGTTCATCTTCGGTCTGCTACTTGTGTAAAACTTTAAACCGTCATTTCAAATGTATGTCGTTATGCTCCTGGTAGGCGGCTCTGCAGTTGTGCGATAACTGTCATGTCAATGTTTATCAATAGAAAGCCTAGCATATAACCTAAAAAGATTTGTTTGTTTTTCTCTGCACATGCTTCTTATACCGGCTGGCCCTCTATACTTTTACACACGTTTTTTTAAGAAAAGGTATATGGACATCAATGTCTGTTCTCTGTGCTAAAACCTTCAACATTTGTGGTATATTTGACAGACCCCATATCAATCGCACCCTGGTCAATCTAATCGCAGGCATGGTAAAATTAAACGCATTTATAGTCAGGTGAAATTTTTTGGTGTTTCCGCTTAATTTAACCCTCGAAATGGTAGTTTCTTCTGCGTTTTTTTTTGCGTGTAGCAATGTAATGAAGACGATTTTTTTTTGTGAAATGAGTAATATTTCAGGATAAATTGATGAATTTCTGATAATCTCTAGACTAGAAATATAGTTTAGCTACCACCGGCGTGGCGCCATTCCTTGACGGTTGAAACTATTACCCCATTTAGAATATGTTCAGTGGTCTGGAGTTTGAACTAAAACAATGAAGCCGAGAGAATAGAGTCAGTTTAACGTCGTTTTCTCATGTTCGCACTGCGTAAGCTTCCTTGCAGAGATCCGTTTCAATTTCCAAGCTATGAGTATTGTTGACAGCTGATTTATTTGGAGCCTTTTCTTACCAGGAGGAAGACTTCAAAGGCGCTGCTTATCACGGACACATTATACACACTATGAACAAATTATCAGCCAACAAACAACGATATTCTTCTTCTTCTTTGCTTTGACCCTTCTTCGCATTTATTGGTAATATCGGTGATCTGATAAACTAAAATAATCCGACCAAATGATTTCCTTTTATATGATGCGTTTCGGCCTGTTATATTATGATTTTGAAAATTCCCTGTCCTTCAGTTCAGCAAGGGGTATGGCGCGTTCTGCTGACTTGGTCGAGACAGATTTCATGTGTGAGCAGGCTGCCACATCTACGTTCCAAAGTGCCTGAACCGAATTGACAGCTTGTAATGATCACTTGAAAATGCATTGGGGGTCATTGCCCTGATATTCCAAAATGTCTCTTGTCTTCTATAAATAAACATGAAACTGGAAATCGGAAACTCATCGGGAATGCTCTCATATGCATCCATCGAACCATTCTGAACGGCCGTTGTGAGAATATCACCATGAATATCTCACAAGCGCATTACATGCTATCAATTGCAAATGCCTTCTTTTCCATATCCTATAACCGCTAGCAATACCATATGGCACATGCATTGTGGGTCTGGATCTGCACTACCGAAATAAGCTAACACCATGACAACTACCCGGAGTTTCTGGACGAGTCTCAAAACCGGTGGTAAGTGCTCTAGAAAATCAGCAAGACAGGTAATTGTTATTTATTTTGTTCCTATATCCCTATATTTTGACTCTACATCAAAATAACATTTAGGTAATAAATAAAGATCCAATATCAGCAAAACTTTTCGAATAAGCAATCGAATAACTACGCCAAAATCTACTAAATATTTATTAAATAACATATAACGGGGAAAGAAAGAGAGCACCTTAGTGAAACAATTTGGATAGGGATCATGGGACTGCCTCCTCCCTATTGTAACATTTCGCGGTCCGAGGGCGGACTCTTCGACCCCATCTATTGGGGTTATTCTGTCAATCGAGGGCTCGATTCTAGTGCTGTGAATGTGAACTTGCTTTTGGAAGAAAGCAAGGATCTATATTCGAGGGTTTCGCGTGAGTGAATTTGCTAACGGGCCCGCCTAAACGTTTTTGGCCCTGCATACAGGAGCTTGATGATCACAAACAACAATAGAATCCTGATCAAATCGTTGTTCAGATTATGCCACTGCTATGGAAAGTTAGCTTGCTACAATAAGGTCGGTATCGTGCAGGGGGTGCGACTCTATCTCAGATGCAGGATTTTTTCTGTTGTGCTTTTGTGCGATGTGCGCACGCTTAGTAGATAGAAAGAAGATTTCAAAGATTTTGATGAAGATTTTAAAGATTTACTGCAAAAAGATGCAGCACGATGCAAGTTGATGGATTAAGATTCACAAGCTGAAACAAGATTCTTCAAAGATTTATTCGCTAGCATTGGATTTTTCGATCATCTTGAATCTGGATTTAGATGTGTCGCACCCCCAGGTATCGTGTTCGAATGAAATTTCTTTTTCTACCTCAATCACATGTTAAATTCCGTTTATTGAAATGGAAAAGTAAAAAATAAAAAAGAAATTTCTGCAGCAGTATCCACCTGAAAAGAACGGAAAATAAAATTGGAATTTGTAAGGTTTCCATGCAAACTAATGGGAGCTGTCACTTTTACTTTCGGAAAAATATTCCGCTCGATTATTCCGTAAGTGAATGTGACGTTTCGTTGCATGCAGATCAATTGTCAAAATTCCGCTTGGTAATATTGAACAAAATTCCGTAACCTCTCTACTTTTTAAGTCGATACTGGCCTATAGATGGTAGTATTACATAATCATCATCATCATCAATTTCGTTGGGAAAACGAACCCCTGATCACCTTGTTGTTGATAAATTTTTTTGCAAACACCTCCGAGACTATGGTGTACACTCTGAGATTTTTCTAATCGTTGATAGTTTATGAAGTAATCATGTTTATCATTCATGGGGTTTACATGTCACATAGTATAAAAACTATACTAACGTTTCATAAAGTTTAAACTTAGTCTAAGTTGTGTGAGAGAATTCTACATAGCAGTGTTGTCCCACCTTGAGCGCAATCATGTTGTCATTTTATGATATCAACATTTCATCGATTCTAGAAAAAAATTGCTTGTTGTGTTTCGTGTGATATTTTTTTCAAACAATCAATGCGCTTTCGGGGCGAATTTCGTCCTCAATTTTGACGTTTTCAAATCAGTGAACTGAAACCACCAAGCAACAGCTTTCGATGTTCGATTTAATCGATGGCAGTAAATCGGATCTCTATTTTTTCTTGATAATACGTCACATGAAATGAAATATTACCACGTAGAAAAAGAGCTCCGATGTGTTAAATGTCCTCATGTGGCATTGCCCAAGTTCCACATTTCCACCCGAAAAATTCACTCGACTAGAATGTTTTCGATTATATGGTCAATCGGTGTTTATTCCCACCAACAGTTGGATAAAACATAAACAAATCCAGGGCGGAAAACGATTTATTCTGAGTTTCTAATAAATCTCGTTTAAACTACGCACATATATTTCAACATTTCAACATTTGGTCGTGGTGTGCTTCTTTCTCACACCCTACTAGAGGAGGATTTGATGATAACAGCCGACATGTTTTTGTTGTTTGTTTTTTAGAAAAGGGAGGGGAAAAAAAAGAGAGGGCGGAGGAAAAAGATGGTTGTAGCAAATAATCGACCAGCCTCCTTTTTCTTTTCTCCCCCCCCCACGCCCAAAACGCACCCCTCACATAATGTTATTTTATTGACAGAATAGGGAGGTGAAGAAAAAAATTTTTTAAAAGGAAAGCAATCCGCATGCTTTTAAAAAGTCCCTGCAATTGGGAACTTTATTCCATGGCTATGAAATTTTCTGAGCCTAATGCTCATTGCTGAAGGTATGTTCCGATAGACCAGACGTAAGCAGAGGGATTAATGTCTAAATATTGGCAGTTCTAATTATAGATTACATACAGCTTCATCAAATGTCTCAGGTGCTGACTAAACTGCTTAAAACCCGTCCCGTACCCTAGTTGCCGTTTATACGAAGCTATGCGTCAACCAGGCAAATATCGATTTAGTGTGAACTTTAAACTAGTTAGTTTAGATTTTGTTCTGAGTGTTTCATCACGCGCCTACAGTTCGTGGTGGACGGCTACAAATTTAACTTTCATCAACAGTGCAGTCACGCATATTTGAGTAAATGTTATAATGAACATCCTGAGAGAATTCTACATAGCAGTATTGTCGCAATCATGTTGTCATTTTAAGGTATCAAAATTGCTTGGTGTGTTCAGTGTGATATTTTTCTCCAAAATCAATGCGCTTTCGGGGCGTATCTGCGAATTTTGTCCTCAATTCTGCCTTTTTCAAATCAGTGATCTGAAACCCCCAAACAACAGCTTTCGATGTTCGATTTACTCGATGGCAGTAAATCGGATCTCTCTTTTCTCTTGGTAGAACGTCATATGAATCGAAATATTACCATGAAGAAAAAGAGCTCCAATTGGTTAAATGTCTGCACAAGTTCCACATTTCCACCCCAAAAACATCCACTCGACCAGAAAGTGTTCGATTGTACGGTTTTTATTCCCACCGACAGGTTTAATAAGGATCGGTTTCATTTATTTTTAGGTTAGTTTTACAAAACAAAAACAAATCCAGGGCGGGAAAACAATTTATTCTGGGTTTCTAAATAATCTCGTTTAAACTTCGCACATA
>JAHHFK020001659.1:0-24286 GCA_024533555.2 Aedes koreicus | reverse complement strand
GGTGATTGTTTTGGCAGCGTTGGATTCCCATCGCTATTCCTTTTTTCTCCGGGGATTCAGGTGTATTCCTCTTGTTTCCTTTCCTTTTATTGTTTTTGACCATTTCGAAATCCATTTGCTCTTCGTCATCATAATTTTGTGATTTTTTTTACTTGTGCAATAGTGTCCTTTCCGTACTTTGCGACTGCTAGTTTATCGATATTTATCCGAGGAAGTTCCACGTAACAATCTTTTAGCGTGATCTCCGATGTACCAGACTTATTCAATGACTGTCCGGCATTTGGATTTGTTCCTTTTGAGGTGCCTGCTTCTTTCGATGGGTTTTGTTTTCCATTGTTGTTCTTTGGTACTGGTTTGCTTTTACTAGCATCTATTTGTGCTTTAAGTGCTACTACCGTTTTTTGGAGACTTAATATTTGTTCCTGTAGCAGTTTTATGGTACGATCCTTTTCATCCTCTTCGTTGCGGAGTCTGCCTTGAATAACACTGGAAAGGCATGTATTTCCCTTCTCTTTTCTGTATTCAGCCCGAGCCTCGCTGAAGGATAAACCACGATTAATTTTAAGGCGAATGATAGCTTCTTCTTCAAGATATATCCGGCACTGTTTCGAAACTGGAGAATGAGCATGATCACAATTTTGACAATGTGCTGGCAGAGTACACTGTGTTCCTTGGATCAACTCGTGTGTACCCGAACAAGTCAAACAAATTTGTCTGTATTTAGTTGTGTCACAGTTCTTCCGGGAATGCCCGAAATTGGCACAGCGGAAACACATCATCGGAGATGGAAAATAAATCCTTACGCCAACCCGTAGCCTTCCAAAGTAAACATATTTCGGAAGTATGGTTCCTTTGAACGTTAACACTATTAACGGAGTGTTGCGAGATTGATTTCCATCTCGTTTTGTAATATGTCTGGCATCACATACTCCTTGAGACTCTAGGTTGCGACAAATATATTCTTTACTGAGGTCGACTGAGTCTGGTTCAAACACCACCCCTTGAACCGTGTTAAGAGTGGGATGTTCGATGACTTCAACTGGCGTTTTATCCGGGAGTTCTCGAATCTGCATCAATTTCGTAACAATTGATTTGTTCTTGGTACGCAAAATATATCTTGCTCCTCTAGCTTCCTTTGAAGCTTCGACTTTTGCTGCGTCTGTTGAGCCTAAGGCTAGTGATATTGCATTTCCGATTAGAAAGTGGTCGTTGGGAAGACGAGGTTCGGACTGTAGAACGATATTTTCAGTTATGCGGACTCTCATCATTAGTACTATTCGCTGGCTTAATTCATCATCACCTAACATCCATTCTGGAATTGGGCCGGTATCGGGAGGTACCGGGGGTGGAGGCCGGAAAGGCTGTGTCATGGTATCAACCAAATTACAGACCGTTTATTTTGGCCGTTTTTAAGTCGATTTCCCAATGTGTCGTGCAACTATAGTCTGATTATTATCAGAAGTTTGTTTTGGTTTTAAACAATGGAGGCTTTGTAAGTCTCTCCAGAGTGTTTCTCTGTCAGCCTGTATCACTACCACTGCTCTCTCAGTACTTTACAGAATCCGTCTTCTTCACTATTAGTCTGTTATATGTTATCACTCGCTTTGTATGTATGACCTAGTTTCTACCGCGCTAGTGGCCACACAACGACTATCAAGATTCACTAAGAAGAAACCGCAGCGGTAGCCAATGTACCACTAGTAGATAGTCAATTTTCTGGACGCTAAATCAATCAACTACGCTTTCCATAGCGTAGATCATTGGAGAACTCGATCTCCCTCGAAATGTTTCGTAGGTAAGGTGATAAGGAGCGGCCAAAAACCTCGAAATTGCTTGGAAGCTCACGATTAATAACGCTCGAACAAACTCAATCATCAACTCACGCGTGCAGTACCAAACGATGTTGCTAATACACTGTTCTCTATATTTTCGAATCGCAGATCGTACCGCTCCGACGCTTACACCCTCTTCCTTGGCCAATTTTCTCAAGGAGAGTCCACTCACAGTGCACCATTTGTGCACGTTACTTTTTTGTTGTTCGGGAGTAAGATCGCGCATTTTGATAGGTAACACAAAACTGAGCACTTTTTTGATGCTATGTCATTCAGAAATGTGCAAACAAAATGACGCAGCCAAAACATGTTGAAATATTTCATTATATTCAAAGTGACCGTTAAAATAAGGTGAGCTTATACTTTCTGGAACAGTCGTTAGAATCCAAATCCTCCGAATCACCAACGATTGCATGGACCTGGCCAGGTGAGCGATCGAGGAGTGTCTTCGTGGAGGTTAGTACGTGAAGAAACGTATCGGTTACTGGTTTCGTTTCATGGTGGCATGCAATGTCTTCAACGAATTGTTCCTCATCGTAGCTCCATCCACGAGGTGTGCAAACGTCAATGCTAATGCTCATGCTAACTAACTTATTTTCGACACAGTCCGTAGCCACTTCTCCAGCATTCTCAAAACACCCTGTTTTGGCCCGATATGGCATCTTGCCACTACTCAACAGTTACGAAGATATGGCACGAGAAAAATGATGTCATTGCGGTATTTCGTGACATTAATCCTCCAAACTGTCCAAAGCTCCGACCGATCGAGAAATGTTGGGCAATAATGAAGACTGACGTGGACAAAAGCTTTCAAAACCAGAGGAGAGAAGCTTGTCCAAACGTTGATGGCAGGAGTCAAGTCAATGGTCCGAAAGTTTGGGTGTGAGGGTGAAATTTAAATCTTTTACTGCAGAAGTGTAATGGAATTTTCTTGACGAAAATAAATGTTGAGAAAAAAATTTGTTTGAATATCTGTTAAACCCTTCGTTAAACGTTCGTGTGATGATACAAAAAGGCGTTGAGAACAACTCTTATCAACTAGATTTTTTTTTAATAATTAACAGCTCCCACGAAGAAACTAATGAATCGAAACATTATTTTTATCCCTGATAAATTGCCATTCCGAACCACAGTGATTGACAAAGCTATCCCCGGATTGCTGCGACCGTGCCGATATGTGAGTCGGCAAAACGAATTTACGAAATGAATAGAATATTCTGTTTCGCAGTAACCTTTGCTCCAAACGAGACGGGGAAAGGCGCAACCTGCCACCACGCCTCCCCTACCAACAACAGTTGGGAAGTTGAATTTCGTCGGAAAAGAGATTAAATTAATATTTTAATCAACGATATTTTATGTCGGTTTTTAAAAGCTTAACAGAATTGAAGCGAATCGAGTTAAAAGTGAGCTGCGATTAAATCTATCGCGATGTTGGGACCGGAGCGGAATCAAACTGGATCAGAGTGCACCGATTGCAAGGAAGGGATAATAAGTCTGGATGTTTATGGAATGATTCAATTTTCCTGAACTTAAATTTCTTTCAAGCCAATGCCAATGTCTGAAGAGCTTATGAATAGCAGCGTAGCGTCGGTTTACTTCGATGGAACGCTGCGTGGGAGAGGAGGCGACGCGTCATCCGCAGACCTAACCTCACCTAACCGAATTCCAGGTGATGGCGGCGACAGGCGGTTGAACTTCCCAGCCTCTGGCTTCGTCGAGAACTTCGAGGAAGGATGGGATGAAATTATTTTCATTTCATTGCTCGCATAATACGTAAGCCGTTGATTTTTTTTTCAGAAGAGGACTTTTCACGCACATCCTGCATACGCAGCGTGGCAGATGAGGACAGTTGCGTTGCGGACGGAGTGTGAATCGTTGCCATTCATGGGACATAACGACGAACGATGCCAGAGCTGGGATGGATGAGGATAATCATTACTGCTGACATGGCATCGCTTGCTGTTCTGGTTCTGGTCTGATGGAGGAGGCAAATACACAAAAGCTTCCGCGCAAAACTTCCATCCAAAAGGCTACTGCGATGGATGACGATGTCCCGCGTGATGGGTGCGGAGGGCATCTGCTTTCCGATATTCCCGGAGAATGATGATCCGACGATGAGTTGCGAGGTTGACTTGTATCTTATTAGAGACGGCGGAGAGGACGGAGAGAACAAGGAATCCATCAGTCCAACGACCGCTTAGGCGGCTAGATGCCCGTTTATATATTTTTATTTTCAATTTATTTTAGACAAGTGCTACGACAATAAAATCTGTCAGTCAGAGAGATGAGCGCGGCGATTAATATGAAGCAAAAAATGATGATCATTTCAATCTCCTGGAGACGCATTCCGACAGTGATTTCAAGTGTCATCCAAGCTGATGATTGTGATTTGATGGAGAATCAGAATTTTAATTGTTTTCTGCTCGTCATGATTTTGAGTCTGGCTATTTAAATGTTAAATTTCCACGACAAAAATCAACAGAGGAGTTCCATGAACCCTTCACCGATCGTTGATTGTGGGAATCAATTTCCCTGCACTCTTTAGTTGCACCCCATCTCGGGTCTTGTAAAATCGCACTAGCTCCGAAATAGAATTATAATAACCACCGCAGAATGATGTTTCTGCGAGCATAATGGCGCTGCAAAAGAAAAAAAAATTGAGTAAATCTTAAAACAAAAAAAATCCCCTCATCAACTTTGAAGGGAAAACTTCAGCCAAGCGCAGCAGAACAAACACAGCCTCATTATATTATACAATTAATCAATTCTGGCAGCTCGCAGGTTAGCAAAAGAAAAAGAAGATGTTTTTCGCTGCTGGCCACAAGCACCGGCGTCCGTTGAGGGGCAGCCTAAGCCTTGCGCGGAGGAGGGGGGGGGGATCGGAAAAATTTCAACTCACTTCAACGCAGCTTTGGGAACGAATTCAAAGCCCGCAATTCAGCCGTGGGCATTTGCTGATCTAGTCAAAGAGCTACCTCGTAATTGCAGGGGGGGAAATCGCGACGATCCCGTTACGTCCGTGGTGGGGTTTCCATTGGCGGGATTGGGGATGGGAAAAAGATAATGCGTGCACAGCGCGTAACACGGTTCGTCGCTTCCGGGCCGGAGTGTGTCTTCTTTCGCAATTCGTTCAGGTGTTTTTGTATTTGTTTTCGACGGGATCTCTCGCCCGGAACAACGCATAAGTAGGCGTCGGGTTCGATGTTCGAGTGGTAACTAAGGCAGTGAAAATTACCATCCGCACCGCGAACTGCGCATTCTGCGTTTGGCGGATTAGGAGATGCGGGTTGAGTGCGTCGAAGAATGCCATGAGAGAGTTTGGTGCTGGGCCGCATTTTCTTGTAAGTTTAGGCTTTAATGATCCCATTTTATCGCGAGACGGGTAGAAACTACAGGTCTTTGAAATTCATGTTCTGTTTTGCGGGTTCGTGTGAAAAACCTGTCGTGTTTGGAACAATCAAACATGGACATTTTTGAACGACGTGTTACAAGCATATTAGGGTTGAGGTAATTAGAGATCACATCAAGGGATGGCACTCCCAGGAAAATTCTAGTGAAATCTTGGCTAAAAATCGTTTCCTCGAATGATAATTGACTTTTTTAAGAGAGGGTTATTCCAAAAGTTGAATTGACGTTTGTCACTTAGTGAAGTGAGAAAAGTCAACCGCAGTAAGACTATTCTGGGTAAATCAAATAGAGAGACACATCACTGCAGGTTGACTTTCTCACTTCACCAAGTGACAACCGTCCTTTCGACTCTCGGAACAACCTTTAGTATATTGTGACATTAGCGTGGTAAACACTTTTCGACAACTAATTCAAAACGTCGTATTTGATTCTTATAAAAAATATGGAAACACAGATTCTATTGAGCAGAGCGAATTGAAAAAACGACTTCTTCGTTTGATGTTCAGAAATGGAATGAATGAATTATGGAGAGTGTGAGCTGTTTAGTGGAATACCTGTAACTAGAAAATAAGCCGAATGATTAGTAATTTCCATTTAATTCCAATTACCTCTGTTGCTTATCTTGACAGATACGCGTATTTCGTCTACAATGTGCAGACTTCTTCAGTGTCGTGTACTAATTCTCGACTGAAAGAAAACCTTCGCCACCTGCCGTAGTTATCCTATTGTCTAAATACAAACACTTCTACCTACAGCTAACATTTTGTACCTAACCTATCCTGAGTCCAAAACAAATATTATGCTTGATATCTACCTCGCCTTTTCATTATACCTAACCTGATTATTCCGTAGCAGCGGGTGCTCCACTGCGTCGGCTTTGATGTCGTTTAGGTATTAAGTTAAAGAGCCATGTGTGCCCGTTACCTTGGTCTTTGTTTAGTAGATTTGTGTTTTTTGTTTGTTTGTTGATTTCTAAGCTTTCTGCGACGTTTGGCTGTGTTTACACTTAATTTTGTATACTCCTGCTCTGCCTAATACATCTATTGAATCTTTGGTGGAGCCTAACGACGATGCCAATTGATTGTGCCTGCTAGAGAAAACTAAGTCCAAGCCAAATTCCCTAAGTCGAGTTTTCAGCTTTTGTGTAATATCTTTATCGAAGGGGACAGACACACGTTTCAGGGGTTCAGGTGAATTGGAAAGGGTTGTTTGTGATTTCCTATGAAGAAGTTTTTCCTTTTTTTTGATGATAGCTTGAATTGTCCTCTTTTCGTAACCGTTGAGCCTAGCAGTTTCGAGGGTACGGGACGGGTTTTAAGCAGTTTGGGTCAGTCCCTAAGATATTTGATGAAACTGCATGTAATCTATAATTAGAACTGCCAATATTTAGACATTAATCCCTCTGCCTACGTCTGGTCTATCGGAACACACCTTCAGCAACGAGCATTGGGCTCAGAAAAATTTCATAGCCATGGAATAAAGTTCCCAATTGCAGGGATTTCTTAAACGCATGCGGATTGCTTTCCGATTAAAAAAATGTTTTCTTCAGCTCCTCAATCTGTGATGTGATGTGATGTGTGATAAGAACCCACCATCAGTGCAAGGATTACCTATGGCTGCAGGACTATTCTCCGCACGTTGTTCTGAGAGAATAGCCTATGTGATGGCTTCTTGTAGCAGGGTCAGCCGATCTCAGTGAGAACCATCGGAAGATTACGGCCAGAAGGCCGCGTGTCTTTGCATGACAAGGGACTGGCGACTCCACGAACCCTTGTCCAGTCAACAAATCCTTCGACTGCCTTAGGCTACCCCCCTTGGGCAATCCCCGTTATATAGTTGTTAAAGGAACAGTGGACATTTTTAGCATAAATGACATAAAATAAAAAAAAATAAAAAATAAAAAGACAAAAAGAAAATTCCACGGCTATACTGAACTTTAGATTCAATTAACACATTTTATTTGTTTTTATTTGCACTAGTAAATGTACTGGGATATTGCAAATTTCTACTGTTCCTAATAATATAGTTGTGGGCAATAAAATGAGGAAGGATCTAACCAAAAAATTACATTTCAAATAACTTACCATAAAAGCATATCAGTCTCTATGTTGCATGATAAAATCAAGGGATACTACTTTCCAACGCATCTTCCGCTGCATGTTATTCGTATAGGACTAACTTGCTTTTATAGACTGATCCAATATGAATGGATCAAGAGCTTAACTGCATATACTGTGCTGGTTTTTACAAGGTCTCACTCTTCTCATATTGAAAGACATCATGAAAGACCCAATTGCTATATATACAAATTTCAACTTGAATAATTTACATGGAATTTTACACTATACAAATTAAATTACTTGACTGTGTAAAGAGCAGCTACAGTAAGTCAATGCGCTTCCAACCGTTCACTTACCGAAAACCCAACCTACCTCTTGTTGCATTATTAAATCCTCGTAAATTGAAATTTAAAGTGACAGTAAGTGTAGTGATAGTAAAGTGATAGCAGCAATTCACTATCAATTCAGTGATAGTAAGTGTAGTGATAGTAAAGTAATAGCAACAATTCACCAAAATCTCGGTTTGAGGCATCCTGAAAAAGTTTGTTACATCTATTGAAATTTAATAATTTTATTTTACTCATATTTACTGGTCACCATTTGCTGCTTGATACTGATTTTATAACCTCATCTATGAAGTAAAATCAATAAAACCACAATTATCAAATATAATAATATTGTGAGTAATGATAAACTAATGACAAGGATTGAACTGTAAAATCAGACACAAGCTAAATGAATACAACGCTGTATGAATCATATCCGCTCGAATTTGGTATAATGTTCATTTGCAAAACGGTAATGAAAAATACATTCAATAATAATTGCAAAAGCCTATCACCGACTCCGTTGCCACCTTCTGACATCTAATGGATTGTTACTGAAAAATAAATAAAAATTAGATATTTATTAATATCCTCCTAGTCCTGGAAATGCTAAAACAGTATAGATCATACCAAAAATCAAAGATGAGATTTCAATAAAAGATATTATTTTATAAGACATGTTGTAATATTTTTTCTTCATACTGTTCTAGTAACATTTCAAAGATAGCAATTGGAGTAATCGAAGAGTCCAGTTTGAAGATATCTGAAATAAATGGCCTATTTAATAATAATACCACCAAACAAAATATTTAAATATAATCCTTTACTGCTTAGGGGCACATGCCAGTCTTTTATGAATTTTGTGAAAATAATTTTTTTTTTGTCTTTTATAATTTCATGAAAAATATTGAGCCTTTTATGCTTGTCATGTTGCTCCAGGGTCTTACATGGTTTTTGAATGCAAAGATGATTCTAAAGCGTGCTGAAATTATTATTAAAATGAGAATGGAAAATATACAATATGATTTAAAGGTACACGATCTTCAGTCGCACCCCCTCACTTCGCTATTGTCAGATTGACAACATTGCCCAGGCTACGCCAACCAGCGTCTCCATGTTTCAGCTGGCAGTCTTTTGTGATCATATGACTCATGGAGGCGTGAGGTAGGAACTTGTGAGGACCGGAGGTCGGTTGCACCCTCCTTCGAAGTTGTCAACTCACCATTTGAAGCCCATTTTCTTCAGCTCCTCAATCTGTACATAAACTAACAATATTGTATGAGTGCGATTCTGTGCATGTGTGCGAAGGCGAAATGAAATAGGCCAGTTCACGATTTGCTGCAAACGTCAATTTCCTCAACCCGCTCCATCGTTTTACCCATGCGCTCTCGAAAACAATCAACCAAAACATGTCGATTGCTACGATCACAAACTCGTCTAATAGCAGGTTATGAGACAGTCCTACACGATTAAACTTTTAGTTTGTCATTGATCTTTTGATTGGCAATGTGTATTTCTTATTTCATTAACTCTCACGCAAATGTTAGCCAAAGCGACTATGATGACAAACTGGATGCTTCATTTAATAACAAACAAATGCAAGAGACAGCAGGCTTCACGTTACATTAACGGTGCGCTATATCCATGGTGAACAAAGAAGAGAGGAAACATGGGCTCTCTCAAAAGCAACAATGATGCCATAGCTGCCGCTCAACAGCGAAGCATTATTTATCGTTGGGTACTATTGGACAGCTCCCAAACATATTTTTTATTGCAAATGATAGTGCCAGATGATGGACAATATAATCATAAGCATAGATCAACGTCCAATGACTGGAAGAAACATGAAATAAATAGTGATTTCAGATTGTCTAAATGGGGTATGTGTCCCTTAACTCAGCCTAATAAGCAAAGATCGATTACATATTTTATCATAACTCATAAACTATTTTAGCTTGAAGCGATATTTAGCTAGTTATACACTTGCTTAGATACATTTAATAAGAAGATTGCTAGTATGTATCATGAAAAGCTATACAACTCATTTTATAACGTCAGAAACTTTCGAGGGATATGGATGTAATGTCGGTCTACAAGCATCAAATTGGGTCTATTCATGGATGCAATTTCGTCCCATTCGTTCGATTTTTTATTAAATGCAGTCTTCGTACGGTTTTTTTTTTCCTGATTTTATGATTTAAGACATTGCCAGCTGTATTAGCTTTACCCAACAAAAAATTTATGAAAAGAAACTTAACTTAAACTCCTTTGAAACACTTACGAGATTTTCAAATATAATTTATCGGCCCTCTGGTAGTAAAAACATTATAATTCACTCTGCACAGGTATTGATCCTTCGGTTTGTATTTAGATGAGCCATTTTAAAAATATGCAACAGAAACCCATACATTTCCATTGACAATTGCCAATAACAACATTTTTATTAAGTTTTCCAGGCAACAGGCCATAATTGGGAACAAAGAAAAAAATATGTCCCTAACATTGGGTCCACGGTTTTCTTGATTAATCATTGTTATTTTATCTGTGTGAACTTTTAGTTTATAAGGTGTGACTATTTTCTGTACATCTAAGCTGCATTATTCGGTTTATCGGTTCAATTTAGCCAAATTTAGATCATTCGAAGATCATGGAGATTTTCTGTCCAGCTTAACCAATGAAATCAGGATGTCTAAAAAGTTAAGAAAATCGTTAATTACACGGAAGTGTACAACAGTAAATTGATTAATAATGTCTGAATTCCTTCAAATTAGATCGGTTATCATGATAGCAATATAATTTTGTTGATTATCTCTGAATTAATGACATATTTGGTGCATAGGCCGAATGAAGGAGCTAGGCTAACATTACATCCCCTAACCCTATGTAATAAATACCCAGCAACCACCCACACAGCGCACCCCCCCACGCACCAAACAAAAAACAAAAAAAAAAACAACTACCATCCCTCCAAACAATTTTAAATTCAAAAACAAAAAAAATAAATAAAACAACATAACCTCAACCGCCCCCCGAAAACAAAACCAACAAAAAAAAAAAAATAAAAAAAAAAATGTTACACTTCTCCACCAAAAAAAAAAGCCCCCCCTGCCCCTCCCCCCCATATATACAATTTTTTTTTTTTCTTTTTGGAAAGGGTCAACATCCGTTGGATTATGTGGTGGAAAGTGGCCATTTTATGTTGGAAAGAGTGGTTTGAAGTGTATTGTCTACTCTAGTTTTTTTTTTACAAAACTCACGGCTTCCTTCTCTTTGCTACGAAACACTCCTCCTTATGCGAAGTTGGAACGATTTATGATGTTTTCCTTTCTCGAATGTTTAAAAAACAATGGAACACTTTTTTTGGTATACTTGCTTTACTCTATGTTAGTGAACTAAATTTGCAATCTTGTGGTGTTGGAAAAGTTTAAATCATCTCTTCTCATGAATCTCAAAACCATTTTTATAATTCAAACTAGTGGCGAAAATTACCGAGTTTGACCACTTTGCACGCCAATACTTCAATTATTTAGTATGACCACAATATTTTTGTATTTAATACGTCTCTTCCCTAAACGATAAGGAGTATTTCATTAGAAGATAAAATACTTGTAATTTACATAGTGTAGGGAACGGCTTAATCAGGGGTCACTATTTTAATCAGTTGTTAGGAAATAGGTCTATAACTCCTACATTTTCCAAATTATTTCCTTTTTAATGATACGATCATAAGCTTTATCTATTTGGCTAATGATTCGATGTATGAATCATGATTGATTACCAGTTTATTACTGTAATTTTGAAGATTTAAAATACATCATCTAGAAACCATCAGTTTCTGACCTGCTGAAGAAATTCGCTCAAATTTTGCCTTTGTGTATTTTCCATTTGCATCGCGTGTACCGGAGAGCATGTCTTCATCAGCTCTCTCCCACAACTAGGCTTGTTGCCAGTATGTGATAATGAACATTGAGTTAAATTTATTACATATAAAGATAATCTGAAATCGCTATTTATTTCATGTTTCTTCCAGTCATTGGAGGTTGATCTATGCTTATGATTAGATTGTCCATCATCTGGCACTATGATTTGGAATAAAAAATATGTTTTGGAGCTGTCCAATAGTACCCAACGATAAATAATGCTTCGCTGTTGAGTTGCAGCTATGGCATCACTGTTGCTTTTGAGAGAGCCCATGTTTCCTCTCTTCTCTGTTAACCATGAATATAGCGCACCGGTAATGTAACGTGAAGCCCGCGGTCTCTTGCATTTGTTTGTTTTTAAACGAAGCATCCCGTTTGTCGTCACAGTCGCTTTGGCTGACATTTGCGTGAGAGTAAATGAAATAAGAAATACACATTGCCAATCAAAAGATCAATGACAAACTAAAAGTTTGGTCGTGTAGGTCTGACTCATAACCTGCTAGTAGACGAGTTTGTGATCGTAGCAATCGACATGTTTTGGTTGATTAATTTGGTGAGCGGATGGGTAAAACGATGGAGCGGGTTGAGGAAATTGACGTTTGCAGCAAATCGTGAACTGGCTTATTTAAATTCGCCTTCGCACACATGCACAGAATCGCTCTCATGCAATATTGTTAGTTTAAGTACAGATTGGGAAGCTGAAGAAAACATTTTTTTAATCGGAAAGCAATCCGCATGCGTTTAAGAAGTCCCTGCAATTGGGAACTTTATTCCATGGCTATGAAATTTTCTGAGCCTAATGCTCGTTGCTGAAGGTATGTTCCGATAGACCAGACGTAAGCAGTGGGATATATGTCTAAATATTGGCAGTTCTAATTATAGATTATAAACAGCTTCATCAAATGTCTCAGGGGCTGACTAAACTGCTTAAAACCCGTCCCGTACCCTAGTAATGCTGAAAACCATTTTGTGGCGCAAATCATAATCTTCTTTGAAATTATTTCTTTTTGTCCTATACGCTACCAATGAGTATGTATATGTGCTTCTGACCATACCCACGTGAAAAAAACAATGAGATGTTGAACATCCGCACAAAGCAGAGAAATGAAAAAATCCCGTTCGTTGGGACAGTGTCTCAATGAAAATAGGTACAAATTAAACCATCAGCCACCATAAACCATGATCAAGCTTTCGTATGACGCATTTGATTTGCTCCAATCGCTGAACTAAGTGATGTATATATAATCTCTTATTGCACTGGAAAATATTCCATAATCATCATTAGTTATTGAAAATAAATTCAATATCTTGAATTAAAGTTTTGTCCAGTTAGAATCCGGAATCACGTATTGTGTTGCAGCGGCACGGAAAGTGACCGCTGCAAGAATTCTGTTACTGCGATTTGTTAACCTAGGTGCCCAATTTCTTCGGTATAAACTTCACGGTGTTTCGTGCAGTGAGTCAAAAGTTATTCCAGATGGAAGCCGAGAGGAGAGAAAAAAATCTGCATACCCACGTTGATAAAAATCGCCAAAACGTTGGAAATCGCCAAATCAACCGTGTATGATGTGCTCAAACGTTTCAGGGTTCAGCGTCATAGTGGAACATATAACCGCAAGCTGAACCAGAAGGTGTTGAGAACCGTCAAAGCAAACCCTGGACTATCAGATAATGAAATTGCACAAAAATACGCTGCTGCTCGCAGTGCCGTTCAAAGAATTCGTTTGCGAGCAGGATATCGTACTTATCGAGTCAGCAAGCAACCAAACAGAACGTTGAAGCAAAGTTTCGTCATCAAAACTCGAGCTCGGAAATTATACCAGCAGGTTGGCACGTCAACATGGATTTCGGACAGCTTCCTGGCCAAAAATTCTACAGGGCGACGGAACGAAGAGATGTTCCAGCAAAGTTTAAGGTTGCTTTTATGGACAAATTTGCCAAAAAACTGATGATTTGGCAAGGGATATGCAGCTGCGGAGCAAAGACTAAAGTGTTCGTGACGAATAAGACGATGGACTCGAAGCTCTACAAGGAAAAATGCCTCAAAAACCGCGTACTACCTTTCTTTAAAGCCCATAAAGGTCCCGTGAAGTTTTGCCCAGATTTGGCGGGTTGCCACTACAGCCGGGAAGTCATCCAGTGGTACCGCGATAATAACGTAGATTTCAACGATAAAAACATAAATCCACCCAACTGCTCGTAGTTCCGGCCCATCGAGAAGATTTTGGGCAATAATGAAGCTTAAGAAAAGTGGAAAAACGGCTCGGGACGCGACTAAGATGAAAAAAAAAATTCCAAAAAATATTTTTTTATTAATTTTTTTAATTTAATTTTTTATTTAAAAAATAAATATAATTTAATTAAAAAAATTTTTCCACATATAAAAATTTTTATTTTTTTATTTTTTTTTTCGACTATAAACTGAATTCATTATCCACGACTATATTGCCTCGCTTTACCCAGAAATCAATACAAGGAAAAATCTCAAGATTACAACGACATTTCGACATTACTATGACATGCCTCATTTGAAAATTATTACATATTTAGATAATCGAAATTTAAAAAAAATTCACATTCATGTTCACAAGCTTCTTGACCAACCAATTTAGCGCTTAATGTTTTCAAAACAGCTTTATTATTATCTCATGTAGTAAAGGGTGTACGGAATCAAATTGCGACACACACAAATATTTGCCCGTTCAACCAATCATCTTCAAACTTTCAGGGAGTAAAATAAAACATGCTATGGATATTTTCCCATGTTTGTTTTATTCAATTGCAATTCCACATCCAATTGCACGAACCTTATTCTTCACACTACTCATACACATTTGAACCAAATTTTTTTGCGTGGCAATACATTTTTTCTTCATATCTTCCTCCGATTTCACTTCCTTAGGATGCTTCCAAAGTGCCTGCTTCAGGATGGCCCAGTACTTTTCAATTGGCCGCAGTTCCGGTGCGTTCGGGGGGTTGAGATTCTTCGGCACGAAATTGACCTCCTTAGTCGTGTACCACTCCAAAACCTCTTTCGAGTAATGGCACGAGGCAAAATCCGGCCAGAGAATCGTAGGACCATCGTGTGACCTCAGGAGAGGAAGTAGAAGCTTTTGGAGACATTCCTTTAGGTACACCTGCCCATTGACCGTTCCAGTTGTCACGAATGGGGTGCTCCGCTTTCCACACGAGCTAATTGCTTGCCAAATCATATATTTTTTGGCAAACTTTGACATCTTCTGCTTTCTAACGTCCTCAGGGACATCGAATTTTTGATGAGCAGTGAAAAACTGGAGCCCCGGAAGCTGCCGGAAGTCTGCTTTTACATCGTCAATCATCAATCATCGTCAATAACGAGGCAATGTGGTTTCGTCAACATCTGGGTGTAGAGCTTCCGTGCACGTGTTTTACCTACCGTATTCTGCCGTTCATCGCGATAAGGCGCCTTTTGGACTTTGTACGTGTGTAGTCCTTCACGTTTTTTTGCATCTTGCACGAAAGTTTTGGTTAGATTCAGTTTCTTCGCCACATCTCGAACTGAACTGTTGGGATTCCTCTTGAAAGCTTGAACTACCCGCTTGTGATCCTTAACACTATACGGAGATCCATTTTTGCCACTTTTTTCTTTCCGATCGATGGTCAAACGTTCGTGGTACCGATTTAAAACACGAGACACCGTAGAATGTACCATTCCCAGCTTCCTGCTGATGGCACGATGAGAAAGATCCGGATTTTCGAGGTACGTGCGCAAAATTTCTTTGCGCCGCTGCTGTTCTTCCGACTCCATCTTTGCAACGATTACACATCTGCTAGTGAAACTTACACAGCGTAAACCAATACGCATTTAACTAATTCCACCCAAAATTTCAATAGAAAATACCCAACGGGTAAAAAGTTACAGCCATTTAAAAGTGGTGCAATTTGATTCCGTACAACCTTTACCCCATTTTTTTTCCGTTTTTTTTTTACAATTTTTTTCCGGGCTCCCCTTTGTTTTTTAAAAGATCTCACATTTTTCTTTCGGTTTCAAAATTACCCTTTGATTTTCCTAAATGGTTTCAAAAAGTTTATCCTTTTCGAGAAGTGATAAGTGTTCGGTACGTATTATTTCGGATAGTTTGTCTTTGTCAATTGAAGAACATGGTTTTAGACCAACGGGTGTTATCGTTTCGAAATTATTCACATTAAGGTCAAAATATCCGTTCACTAGTGGATCAACAGGGTTTTTGTTACTAATTACTTTAACTGTGGATTTTTTGTTGGTGGTGTTATAAAGGCCTGGTTCAATTATTATTGATTTGTGCAGTTTTTGAAAGGTACGGACAATCTGATCTCCATTTCTTGAGGTATTAATTTCGATGGTGTGTGAGTATAACCGTTTAGCGGGGAAATATTGGTTAAACTGTATCTTTTTATTATTAATGATCAGAAATTCTTTATCGTAATCGATTGTAGCTTTACATTTTGCTAAGAACTCGGAACCGAGAATACCGTCGAAATAATCGTGAAAGTTCAATTCATAGTATGTTTGTGGAATAACGTTTTCGTTAGCCTCTCATTTCTTGTTAATTTTGTGATTTCCTGAAATGTTTTTTATCCTTTTGATTTCTATCCCCCCCACACCAACACACATCCTCTCCATATTTTATCTCTTTAATATAAATTAATTATTTTTTATTAAACGTCTTTGATTTCAACCGTATAACCAAAAACTCTCTTAACATGCAAAATTTCTTCAAGACTTAATTTTCAATCTTAAACACCCGGCCAAAGAACCAATCGTCCACACCAAGCGTTCCCGGTATATTTTATTTTTCCGCTCCGTAATTAATATTCACAACCAGTAACTCCCTCAATTTTTCATCGTTTTCTTCGCTTATTGCGAAAAATGCTAATATTAATATTTTTCTCCTCGGCAGACGCATGGCGACCCCTACCGGCAGCAGCTCGATACGCCGTGCTAAAAGAAATGGAAAAATCGAGTGACGGCGCAAAAAAAAAGCATCCTCGCCCAGCAAGTAAATGGAAACGCACTAGTTTCCCGGAGAGAGAAAAAAAACAGGACACCAACTCCCAAGAAAGGGCCGTCACGGGGAAAGGGGAAACCTCCGACGACGCGAGAGTGGCAAAGTGCATCCGACGCGGTTCCAGACTCCCTCCGACGACGACGATCCACAAAATCGATTCCCGGTAGCAAAACCTTTGCGATGTCCACGGATGAAGAGCGGAAAAAAATCGCGTTTAATGTATGCATCTCTCGCGCAACAGAGCATCCGGTCCGCCAGTCCAGGATCCCTCGTCCTACCTGCACGGACAATTTCTCATTTCGGACCAAGACACGGGCGCAGAATGTAATTTACCATCCGGGAGGGCGTCCCAACCGCCCTTTGCCACGTCCGCCCGGATTCGAACCGAGGGGCAAAAAAAAAATGAACATCCAAAACAGGACACTGCAAAAAGGAAGCTCGGGGGAGAAACAGTACACCCGACTTGCAGCGCGGAAATTATAAAAATTAATATTAAAAATGTGTGCTACGCGCTTGCGAGGGATTGTGGGAGAAGTGGAAAAGGTGCAGAGGAAAAATGACTCCTGGCAGCCGAGCGGGTCGGGCAGCCAGAAGCGATACAGCATCCGCGCGGACCAACAAGGAGGTTCCATCCTACATCCCGGGTGGATCCCGGGTGGAAAATCGACCCCTCGGCTGGCTGCCTGTGTGCATTAGGCGGGCACGAGGTGGAGGAAGATGGCACAGGGGGGGTTTTGTCCAAAGCTGTTCCCTTTTTTTTCGCTTGCCGCTGAAGACAATTTCAAGAAGAGGAACTTTCTTGCTTCGGTTGATGGTTGGGAAAGTGTGGGATGGGCTGAAACAATAATTAATTTTTTATTTTGCCCATGACTTGGTCATTAATTCGCATGAGCTGGTTGTTTTTGGATTGTACCTTTTAGTGGAGCCAGCGGCGTTGCGTAATTGTGATCTTGGTGATCTGTAACCTTTTCTTGATCCAGGTACTTGAATATTGAGATTTGTGATTCTTTTCAAAACATTTCGATGAAATTAAATTGGGATTAGGCTTAAATTAATTAACAGTTTATCAGAGTTTCGGATTTCCTTTGGGTTAAGCTTGCAGAACTTTTTTTGATTTTCAATGGTTTGTTATCTTCTCGAGCCCCTTTTATGTGATCAAATGCCTTCGAGGTTTCCTGGATTTTACAAAATTACTCGAAATGATGCGTTGCCAAAAACTGCTTTTGGAAAATCCAGCAATCCTTCAAATTAAATTGAGCCCATTTAGGATGATAAGATAACTCATCCCCGCTGAGCCTTGGCTGAACCCCAGACAGAAAAATCCGACTCATCCCTCCATCATTCACTCCACCGAACACGCGGAAGCACCAATGAAAAAAAATCTCCAAAGCAGGACCTCTTCCCAAAGGATAGGGACAAAAATGAATTTAAGAAGCAGACAACGGCGACAAATTGCAGTGCAGAGCTCATCCCCGACTGCACCGGACCCTCGGTGCCCAGTTCAAGGGTGTGAAGATATTTTTTAATTAAACTCAACTATATTGGAGAGCTGCTGCCAGGACGAAGAATGAAACAAGAAGCAGCAGCTCTCAACTTCCAGAAACTGTTGTCCAACCCTCGGTTGTGTAAAATGCGCATTTAGTGAAGCAAAAAATTGAAATCTGAACGTAGGGAAATCCAACGGCAGATCCCTGAGACCGAGCAAAAAAAAAACTAATATCATCAGACGGGACACGGGACATATGCAATGCGGTGGAACAACCGCAATTGCCACAGTGCTCGGCTCTCTATCTCTCTCGCCAAGTCCGAGTTAATCGAATTAGTAGGCGAGATTTTTATTCTATTTTCCATCCACAAGCGCCATCTACGATATGGGGACAGACGTTGACACTTAATGTAACGCTGATTCACCACAACAACCAATTGCTGTCACGATCGGTGACAGTCAGCGTAATGGGTTTCGGAAGCTGCGGAAAGTGACATCGTGGGTCGTGGGAGTTTGCCACCTAAATCGCATCGATAGTTCATCTAACCCTGCAACCCGACCAATAAGTCTCCGATAAATCATTCGCCATTTGTCAGACAAGAGTGTTTATTTCTTTTTAATAACCTTTCCATTCCGGGACAAAGTGGCAAATCACGTACAAACCAGACTATTCTATTCTAACCCTTACACAGCCAGTAATTAAAAGCATCCTGGAAAATACTATAACCAGTATTTTTCTTAGCAACATTAATATTTGTGGCATATTTGTAATATGACAAAAATATTAAAACGGCCAGGCCCACTGTGTAGCGTTGGGGGTGAAAGAAGATTCAAAAATAAATGGCAATTAAATTATCCATTTGATGAATAAGTTAATAAACGAATATTTTCAGATCGAGTGTAAGAAGAAACGGGGACAACCGTCCTTCCGTCTCGATTTTTTAGGTTTAGGTAAATCGTTGGGAGTGACGTGGCTAAGAAGGTTAATATCACTCCATTTGTCCTGGCTTCTATGAAAAAGACAGAGGTATTTCTACCATTTTGTTCGTTCTCTGAAAATAGTGAAAATAAAAACTGATTGCACCCAGCCATTGTAATGTAGCTCGCTTCGAGTGACGTAGTTGAGAAGATTTATGTCAAACCATAGGTCCTGCACTACCTGGGATGGGTGTTACTTTCTTGTGTCCTGAATAAATCCTAGAGTTCTTCTGAAACGAAAAAAGTTATAAATTGACCCCACACTGTGTCACAAAGTATAATCCACACTGTTACATAAAGTATAACAATATTTTAGCTGAACGCTTGAATATTCAAATGCTCAGAACTGCAAATGAATTAAAATAGGCTTGTCTAAACGCAATTTTTTGTTGCAAAAATAGTGGTCTTCACAATTTATTCTCATGTGAAGTATGTTGAATTAAAATCAAGGCAAACCTGTTCAAATATTCAACATTGGACATTGAGTAAGGCTGAGTAAAGCAATACAGCTGGGCGAACCACCACATCTCACCGAGAAATAGCATTGTTTTTTTTTCTGTGCTCACTCGATCACTCGCGTCACTGGAAAATAGGTAACTGAAACCATAGACAATGCAACTAAACCACATAACAAAATGGTGCGCACCAAAGTAATCTATGTTCATCTCCTCAAAGTAAAGACGGAAAGACTTCATGAAATTAGAGTCCCTAGAAACACTTCGTGCTCTCTGGCAACCTTATGTTTCTATTGATTTCCAAGATCATCGGCCCTGCACCAACCGGAGGAGACCTGGTCCTGATCTCATTATCTGCCATCAGCTCAACCAAACGCCAAGCTCCGTGATACAGTGGGTGGAACACTACGATTTGAGACAACTCAACTCAGACGTCTTCCAAATTTGGCAGATCGACAGGCTATCGGTGGATAATCACCTGGTACTTCCTAGCAATTTGCTTAGGGGGGAACCGGAAGATTTACTGTAAGTATATATAAATATATATTGTCACGATCTTAACCAATCAGTACTTCAAGATGGCGTTTCATCCGTGCAGCTATGAGCATGAGCATGAGCATGATTGACCGCCCGAGGTTGCTACTCCGTTGTTGCCAAATCAGCTGTTATTACACAGAAAACCAACAGATGCTAGTTGCTTGGGACTAACATACATCTTCAATGTGTAAAAAATGGTGATCCCAATCTAAGGCAATACCGGCGCCGGCCTCGCCCGAATGCAGGTCAAGTAGGGAATGGGTAGGAATATGTTGACGTGATACTCGCTTTATTAGAAGCCACGGAATCCACCGCACTTCCACGAGAAATCACTGGGATTTTGGATAACAGGATTGGGTGGCAGCAGGGTTCGTTTTGGTTAACGACAAGCTGTTAGGTGTAATTAGTACCGATTTCCGATTTGAACCGATTTAAACCAACAGTAAGGATGCTATTGGGGGCACTCACAGAGTGTGATAGTGGTATTTGATTAGGGAAACAAGGTAATTCATCTCAACGCTTGAGAACCAACTTGGACCGATCTACACCAACAGTACGGATGCCACTGGAGTCCCTTACAAAATGAGACAGTGGTTTATTTGTTCCAAAAAAGGATGGCTCGACGAGCATGGCGAACGAATAATTTGGATCACAATCAATTATGTACCTCACCACCGACTGATTTTACCTGGCGAACCACGACTTCTGATGCTCACTCGATCACTCGCACAACGAATTCCGATTCAACCGATTCAACCGAAGGTCGACGCAAACCTATTGAAAATAAATTTTATTGATATAGATACAATGGGTAGCCCATCTCCGTATGTTCACGTCCAGTTTCCGGTACATTCATTCATCTTTATGCCTAACTGAAGTATTATTACTTTAAAAGTTTTGAGAAATAGATAAATATTAGATACTACCTTAAAAATTTGGTAGAAATAAACTATTTGTTGCCTGAAAAGAAACAAAATTAAGAACAAAGATATAAGTAGAATCCTCGTAGCCCCCCCGGATATTTGAAGACTCTGGTAACCAATAAGCATTAGCATATGCAGTAAGTCAACCCTAAATCTGCATTTCAGATACTACAAGCATTATATTAGCATTATATCAGCATCTTAAATGCTATCTGTTGTAAAGCTGCATTTCAAATGCTATTTAAATGCTTGTAGCCTGTAATAATCATTTCGAATGCAAAATAGCATTAATGAAGCATTATCATAGCACTGCAGTAAAGCAGCCGTATATTGGGCCAAAAGTGGCATTTATGTTGCATTTAAGGCGACTTAATTGCTTGATAGGCTGCCGTAAAGACGCTTTGGAACTGTTTATTGGTTACCTGGGGAGCATAGCCATTTCTATGAAAAGATACTAAGAGTTATTGTTGCGGGCTGTCTATGGTTGGTGGTAACTATGTGTTGAACACTATTGGCTGAAATGAGGATTCAATGAGAATAGTGGGAACATTCCATTGAATAAATGACTATAATATTAGTCATTTATTAAGCTAAAGCCCATTCGAGTTATATCTGATGACGTTAGATCGTTTTGTTGTCTTCTACAATTGTTGTATTGTGGCGTCATATTTATTTCAGTTAATCTGCGCTCTTTCACCCTTCAGCCTACTCCTTTGAATATTGCATGTTACGGATGTTAAAATCAATATTGAAACAGTACATTAGATACCCTAATGATGTAGCCTTTCTATGAAGGATCCGTCAGAAGATCCATGTATGGCAGCTATAAGTGTTGATCCAATGGCCATACTTCCATCATAGTTCTTCTCCCGCTTCTGATGCTTCGACAATGATGACACCAACTTCGCCGCTTCTAGAGCACCCATGGCTAACTGTACGTTTGAAATATCACAATGATTTTTTAAAACCGCTGGTAAACTCACCATAGTACTAGGATATGTTTGCAAAAATAAAAATAAAAAACTATAAAATCTAGAAATTGCTAGATGGAATGCGTTCACCTCAAAGTTGAACCACAAATTAAATTCATCTGTAAAAAGAGGTTTTAAAGAGATTCACAAATATATATTTCAACACTAATACCAATTGAAACAAATGGCGATTATGCTGTTGGGGCCACTCACAAAGTGTGATTGTGGTTTTTCATTAGGAAAACAAGTTATTTTTCATTAACGTTTGAGAGTTGGATCCTTTAAATTTGGACCACAGTATGTCACCAGTAAGAGTGCTGCCACCCACGATCATATAATCTGAATTATGCAGCACAGAGTCTCTAGGAAAACTGAAAGTGAATCATCCATCAAGCCTACAACTCAACAATCCTCCCTACAAAAGTCCGATTGCTTCGAGGGTATCTCTCCTATATGGTTAAATCCCATATAGAAAAGTACCAGTGACCTATATTCAAAGTTAACTTCGTCTATGTGGAAGACAGCCCTCACATAGCAAATCCCATACAAACATGATCTCACCGACCCACGTGAACCTCTGCTCAGCTACTGTAGGACTCAAAATGAAGCCAAAAATTTATTCGGAGCTGACACCTTATTTTTTCCCATCACACCCTCATACTTCCACACCAGAAATGAATGTTTCTACACCGCACACTCTCTCGTTAACGAAAAACAATCCTTAGCATATTCATGGCTGGTTTTTTTTTTTTAAGTTACAAACAACCACCTGCAAATAAAGTAGCGCTCAAAAGTGATTTGACATTCAATTTTTTTGAAAAATAAAAACGGCAACACTGCCAACCGCAACCGATCTGACGTTTGTTTGTTTTGTTATGGTTCTCCATTCGTTTGGTATAATCGGTTGCGCATTTCCGTTTGGATCAGAGGGTTTAACCCTGTTTTGGTGTAATTCCACAGCTCAAAAGTCATTTGACAAAGTGCTTATTCGTGGTAAGTTTAAAGTTTAACATAATATTTCACTATTATATCACTAAATGAATGTTCAAATAGCGAAAATGGATCAAACCAAACGATCTGAATACCCGCTCGCGCTCAGGGAGGGCGTGCTGAAATGTTTGGAAGAAGGACGCTCACAAGCTCAAGTTGCACGGGATTTTTGCATTTCTCGTCAATTAGTGAGCTTCTGGAACAAGAAAAACAAGGAAAGAGGCTACGTCGGAAGTTCCCCGAGGCCAGGTCGACCAAAAGTTACCACTGAGAGGCAAGATCGTTTGATAGCAATGATGTCGAAAGCTGATCCCAGAAGAACTGCTACGGATATCAACAAGGATTTGGCCGAACACCACGGTATAAAAATTCACAATTCAACCGTCAAGCGTCGCTTGACTGATGGTGGATTGCATGGTCGTCGGCCGAGTAAGAAACCACTCATTTCTGAGAAAAACAGAAAGGCTAGGGTTGCCTTTGCTTTGGCTCACCAACATTGGACTCAGGAAGATTGGTCGAAAGTACTCTGGAGCGACGAAAGCAAATTCAATTTGTTTTCCTCCGACGGGATTAAGTATGTGCGCAGACCTGTCAACCGCAGAAACGATGTTCGGTACCAAGTTCCGACTGTTAAGCATGGCGGCGGTAATGTGATGGTATGGGGTTGTTTCTCCCAAAAAGGCGTTGGTCCATTGGTACGTATCAACGGCATCATGGACCAACTGGTATATCGAGATATATTGAAAAATCACATGTTGCCATTTGCACGAAAGAAAATGCCGAAGAAATGGACTTTCCAACAGGATAACGACCCGAAGCATCGTTCGAAACTGCTGAAGGAATATTTTAATAAAGCAAAAATCAAGGTTATGGAGTGGCCAAGTCAAAGTCCTGATCTGAATCCCATTGAACACTTGTGGGAAGAGCTCGAAAGACGTGTACGAACCCGAAACTACTCTAATTTGACGACTTTTTACGAGGCCCTCCAGGAGGAATGGAATAAAATACCACTATACCAAATAAATTACTAATCTTGTGGCATCGATGCCACGCAGATGTCGGGCTGTAATGCAATCACGAGGCTTTGCTACTAAGTACTGATGTCAGCCATCCTGCGATTACTGAAAATGATATCATTTTGTGCAATATGTTGACTTTTCTTTGTTTTTCTCATTTGTCAAATCACTTTTGAACTCGAAGAAATATGTTATTTTTTTGTTTCAAATAAATAAACATTGAATATTGTTAAAATACACTCGACCGTCTTTGTTTTTTATTTATACTTGCACTACTTTGAGATTTTCCGGAAAAAGTTTAAATTGAGTATAATGATAACGTAGATACTGTATGTCAAATGACTTTTGAGCGCTACT
>JAHHFK020001658.1:0-152684 GCA_024533555.2 Aedes koreicus | reverse complement strand
ACTACCTTTAAATTCAAGAAGGAATTTCTCAAAAAATCAGGAATTCAGGAGAGGACTTTCCACAAGTTCCGCAGGAACAGTTTAGTTGGAACTACCCAGAAGTTATAGAGAGCTTCTCTTAAGTTCAGAATCGAATACTCCAGAATTTCAGAATGAGGTTTTCTCGAAGTTCGGGAACTAACAGAAGTTCAGGGTAGGTAGGAGAAAAAGGAAGAAACTACAGGGGGTTCTTCCTAGTAGTTCAAGCAGGAATTTCTCAGAAATTCAGGCAGTTCAGGAGAAAACTTTCCTGATGTTCAGAAGCGGACTTCTCATAAGTTCAGGCAGAAACTTCAAAAAATTTTAAAAGGTTTTTCAAGAAATTCAGGAGAAAACACAAGTTTTGTAGAAATTTTCTTCGCATTTCAGGATGAAACTTTAGTTAAGAAGTTGAGAAAGTAACTAAGTTCAGGAAAAAACCTACCAAATATTTCTGGAACGTTAGGTTGGGTTGTTAGATGCGAATTTCCGAGAACATCAAAAGTGACTGGCAAAAAGTTCATGAGGAAACTTGCCAAAAGTTCAGGAGGAAACTTCTCAGAATTTTAGCTTTTGTTTAATCTTTTGTAACAGATCAGGAGAGAACTGAACCTTGAAAGATTATCACAGACGAACCAAAGAAGCAGCCTACAGAAAAATCATTCATATGATTTTTATGATATTCTTTGCTCATGACACCAATTTAAAGATGGTTAACAGCATCTTCCCTACCGTGCACATCGTACTATGGGCTAGGACACAAACTCATTACAATTACAATTCCTTAGTTTCATCTCACCTCGTTTAAGAGATTTGATCCTCGATTCTGAAAAACTTCCCACTTAGGCTACTAGAAACAAAGGAAAAACTTTTAATACTTTACCAGAAGGTCAAAGAACTTCGAAATAAAATCGCTGAAAATAGATAGATCACTGCATATCTATACAGCAACCTTTGAATGTTAAATGTTTAAACAAATAATACTGTCAATAGGTTCAGTATAGTCACGTATTAATTAGCTGGTGATAACTAGATAATAACTCCTCTTCTGAATTATCTTTAAATTTGATATCGATACTTGTCCAGATATTAATAAATAATTTCCTCGAAAAATAATTCAAATCGTAACTTTAGAACAGTGCCCCAATGAGGTTTTCAAAAACAAAAACATTAATGTAATTACAAAACGAGAGTTAGAATGTCAATACTTATTCTTCGACTGTTCTTAATGGCAGCTAAATTGATGAAGGTCCAAAATTATAGTATGGTGTAATATTTCAATGACATTTTGAAAAATTTCTACACTACAGCCAACTGTCGAGTCAGATTCAGTCGGCTTCTGTAATGCGCAATTTTGCGATCGACTCGACAGTGACAAGCGTCGAGTCGAATTGCTCAACTCGACTTCTATAATTGACCCCCATAATTGAAAGCCGAAGTTTGCTTCGTAGCTCCGATTGATGCTGATGAGTATATTGAAAAATGTCAAATATCACGTAAAAATGTCAAAAAGAAGTACGCGTAAAATGGTGAGAGCAATCAAATTTTACGCTCTGACATGTGGAATAATTTTAGCTGGAACTGAACCGAGCCTCTACATGATCCTTCTATGAAGGCCTTTATCAACTGAGCTACGGTAAACCAATTTGTTTATATATGAATGATGGTTCATGACTTGCAAGAAATCTATAATGATTTATGAAACATAGAAAAAAAAAAACTACATTTAAACCATCACAACAATACACCAACTAATTGATACATAATAACTCTGAGCGCTCCTTCCCACTTGATTCATTCCATTCATTCGGACAGCAGTCTTCGCTCCCATCCCTCGCCTCCTCAGCACCCATTTCGACAGAGACCGAGCGACTTTCCGCCGGTTGGTGTGAGATTTTGGAAGTGCGCAATTTCAGCCTATATAATTTGCTGTCATTTTGCGTATCTATCACAATACCCTACTGCAATGAGATACCAACCCACTGACTCCACTGCACTGACAGCGCGGAAAGAGGAACGGACTGGTCCATTGCATAAGCCCCCACAATCGGCTCGCAGATTCGCATGACACCCGCACTCCGGCAACGCTGGCGAGGAAATTTAAAGTTTTTCTTTTTCTCCATCTCCGGCATCTTCTCGGGCGATCAGATGACCGGAACGGATCAGACGTTCGCATCGTCATCGTTTTCGTTGCCGGTCGGGCTCTATCGGAGGTCGGTTTCCATTTTCAGGCATTTTGTAATTACTAGGCAGTTTATCGGCTTGGGGACTGGTGGGCGGGGGAGGGGACTCCCTGGAATCAAAGCACTGACCTTTCCGTGTCGTAATAGTGATTAAATATTATTGGATGTTGAGTGATCGAGGGCGGTAGAGTGTGCGTAACAAAGGAGATAAGGAGAGACATCCGCCTGATGGCCGGATGCCATGTAAGCTTTCATGTGCGTGCGCTTCTCGAACGAGCCAATTTCACCAATCACAATTGTTTCATTTTCCGGGCAATGGTGTTTACTACGAAAACAACAAGCGTAATGGCTTATGATTCTCTTATTTTTGGGTTAAATGCTAGATTGACGCCGCAATTGCTACCTACCGTGAAATATAGTATTGCACTCAGGCAAAACAGCACTTGATCCATCCTGAGGTCTTGGAAACGCAGGTACTTTGACTTTTGATTTCAGGTGGTGCAGCAGTTCAACTTACGGGCCGGTGAGTTCAGATGTGTAAATCAACGCGAAAAAATGAGAGGCTTTGTATTGGATCATACGTTTATTGACGTGGAACCGGTAATTAAAATCGAAGAATAGAGTGTTGCTTGGATGGGTTTGAAGCAAATAGTTGTACTGTCAGTGCGGGCACCAACACCAATTGATGGAAAGGAATGCGTAGGAATGTCGCTTCTTGAAACATGGAGAGTAAAGACATGCATGTGTTTACTCGTTTCGACATGGAGTTTTCATAAGGGCCAATATCGCAAACGTAAACAATGGCTTCTTCCGCAAATTTCTTGAGAATGCTAACTGAATCATAGTGAATTACCACGATCATTGTACAGGAGAGGAGTTCCCCTTTACAATAGAAGTGGTAGTTTACTTGAGCGAGTTTTCATTTTCAAGAAATTTGCGGAAGAAGCCATGGTTTACGTTTGCAACATTGGCCCTTATGAAAACTCCTTGTCAGCTTGTATTGACATGTTATTAAAGAAATTTTTCAAGAGAATATTCATCAAACAAGTCAAAGTAAAATTTCGGCCGTATTCGGACTTCTTGTCCCAATTGTATTATAGTCGTTTTCATGAAACTGTCGTTTTTAATTTTATTCCCACAATTTTATTGTGCTTTGAAATCAACCATTAATGGGCCGATCGGGATCACCATAAAGATCAACGGGTGAAATCATAAGTTATTTTGCTTTATTCTCTAATTGTAGACCACGGCTCACTCTTGAATTGCTTGTAAAATGTTGATGAAACTGTTAATGCTTCAAGAAGATTGGCGACACAGAGAAATGGATTATAATGGATACTTTGTACTCAAAGAGCTTATTACTGCTGCCACCAACGAAATAACCGTATAGCTGCAGTTTCGTCCACAGTACAATTCATCCCAGTGAGTCTCTTTCGTTCCGAAATTGCCGGTTTCAACCATTTGTCGGTCTAGAAACCATTTCCATGACATTAGTCTGCCCTTTGACCATCAACAGTTGAGTAACCCATAGAACTGTTTCAGTCTCCTTTCAACCATCGCGCATAGCTACTCACCCGGGCATTCCTTTTGCCAGCATAGGTCACACCAGCCCACACATGGCAATTCGCATATTGAAGTGAGCATAATTCCCCTGAATTTCACGTTTCAAATGCCACAAAGATCGCTGTAACCTCCTTTCCTCATAGGGTATTGTTCCTACCGAAATCATAACTTTCCTTTCGCTTCTCACCACGCACCTCCCGCTTTGATCAATGGCGATCATTTCATCGATCACGAAAAAGAAACATTGGGGCCAGTCAGCGTCCAAGGGTGCCAACAGCCAATTGGAGCCCCCTTTGTGCTAAAAATGGTAACACATTTTCATAATTGAGACACATTCTTGGTCGTGCGTAATACCCAGCAGCAATGCAACCTTTTCGTCAATCAGCTGCCATTATATCACCACCCACCTCATGTATGAACCTACCACAAGGTGGTGGCGGCGATCAGCTGTGTAATCTATCCGTATCTCGCTTGGCTCACTGGGCCGAAGGAGAGACATGAAAAGAAATGCCTTTCCACGGCCCAGTATGTAAACCAATCTCTAAGGGGTGCATGGAACGTGGAAAAAAAACGGACTCCAAAAAGAAACAATCTACGCCGGCTTCCCTCGCTATCGATCGTCGTGAAACGTTGCGTTGTCATTGCTGTTGTTGGAATCAATAGAGGCCGTTGTGCGAATTGTTTTTTTCCTCGCCTTGTGTTCAGGTCTTTTGTTATCCTACTACCATGTGCAGCGCGTGGATTTTTTGCCGGTTCCTCGGTCGGTGGTCATTATCTCCGTACGCGTTGTGTCCGCCGTTAGACTGGTCTGACGTTTTCAAATCTTGGACAATGGAGCCTGATTGGGACATATTTACCGTTTGGCCAATCAACACTTTGACAAATTGTTTTCTAGTAAATTGACTAAAATTGGCAAACCAAGCGAAAAAGCCCAATTTGTCCATATGGCTAATGGCCCATTAGGACATTGTAGCCAATCAAACATTTTAATATTATATTTCAAGAAGGCAAACTAACCTTCGCCAAATTAAAACATTTCAAATATGGCCAAATCCGCTCTTCTCCTTTCCAATCAGTCTGATGCCGGATAGATCCGCTCGCTTATGCAGATGGCGACAACAAGTCTGAACGGACGGTGTTCATCCAACGCAATGCACATGTGCACGTACACAGCCATGTTTCGTAATCCCCCCTCCCGCGCCAGATTATGAAAATGATTATGATCAGCACAACACAATCAAATTGGCGCGATATGAGGGGAAAGATTTACGCCGACTCATTGGTGGACTGGCAACAACGGCGAAGATGGGAGGGAAATTGATCCGTACGCATAGGTCAGTCGGTGATTAGGTTGAGTAATTTCCATCCGTCCATCGATCGGACCATCAAATGTGATCCACTGCCGATGCCATGATTATGTGCTTCATATGTTCGATTTATCTTGCAGATCAATTCAGTTCCACGTACCAAAATATATAAAATAAAAAAAAATAAAAAAAAAAAAAATTAACACATAAAACACACAAAATAATATATAAAAAAAAACACACAAAAAAAAAATACCCACACACAAAAACCAACCCCCCCCCCCCAAAAAATAAAAATTCCATTATTGGTTCTTTACAACTTTTATTAAACACAACAACACTAAATGTAAATTTTATCCGTCACACCCCCCACCCCTCCCCCCACCCCCCCCCCCCCCCCCCGAACCCACCCGCACCGATTTTCCCTTTTTCCCCCCCCCCCCGCCCCTCCCCTCCCCCCCCCCCCCCCACCCCCTTTAAAATCCCCTTTTATCTTTTTTTATATATACCGATTTTGGATTAACCTTGGGAAAAATCGATCGTGTTGGCAGTATACTGTGCGGTATCTATATCCCTCGGTTAGAGATGTTAGTCGCTCACTGCCCCATTGGCTGTAACCCGCATCGTGTGACAGCCACCCTCTGCCACAAGCTCCCGAAAGCATCGAAGTAGGCTAGCAACCAATTCGGCTCGTCCGCTTACTTCTCTGACGGTCGACACGAACGGACCCTTCGGTAGGTACCCACCAGTTCCAAATGTTTCGGTAGCTTCTGGAAGCTAAAGCTCCACATTGGCGATCCTGCCAGGCCATTATTATGAATTGCCTGGAAATTTATAAAGAAATATGTTGGAACCTGGCATTTGAGTTTTGATTTGCGACTGAAAAAAAAATCGCAAGGCGCGTCTTGAAGACAGCTGCATTATGGTTTGTGCTTAAGAAAACCACAAGGCGTGTCTAGAAGACCGCTGGAATGTGTTTGAGGTTAGAATAGAGTGTAGATGACACATGTATATGCCCAAAAAGGACATGTGATGTTTTTTGCAGGTTTACGGTGTTCCGTAAGGCGCGTCTGGAAGACCGCCGGATTATGGTTTGTGGTTGGGAGGGACCACAAGGCGCGTCTAGAAGACCGCTGGAATATGTTTGAAGGTAGGAGCACCACAAAAACGGTTTAAAAGACCATTTGGTGAGCTGGTGCTAAAACTGATAAAGTGTAAATGATACATGTACCTATATGCTTAAAAAAGACATGTGATGTTTTTGAAGGTTTACGGTGTTTCGTAAGGCGCGTCTGGAAGACCGCCGGATTATGGTTTGTGGTAAGGTAGGACCACAAGGTGCATCTAGAAGACCGCTGATATTTGTTTGAGATTAAGATGTCTGACCGAATCGATTTCGGTAATCCCTCTCGTTCGAACACCGCGTCTAGCACTTGCGTGGTCAGGTCGAAGCTGGTCGATTTCACCGGTCGATCAATCAAGAATCTGTGACAGGAAAGGGCTAGAATTATAATTTCACGTAGGTACAACATCTATTTATCTAGAACGATAATCAACGATCAGCAGGATTGATATTCCACCAAATCCGGCATACGGTCCGTTAAAATCTACCGCTATGGTTTCCCAAACAGCTTGTGGAGTCTTTTCAAGGACGTTGGCTTCTCAGGTCAGCCATTTGTTGCACAGATGCGGCAGATTTTGACCCACTCTTCGGCATCGGTGCTTAAGCCAGGCCAACATACTCGTTGCCGCAAAATGCTTTTCAGCTTAGCAGCCATCGGATGCCCGTCATGAGCCAGAGTTAAGGTCTTTTTGGGAAGCTTACTCGGAACCACGGCGCATTCATTCTTAATCAAAATTCCGCTGTGAAGTGACAGGTCATTTGATACACTTTCGAATCGCTTTTACAGTTGTGGCCAGATTTGCGTTTCTAGTGCATCGATCACACTCTGTAGTGTTGCATCAGTAGCTGTTCCTTCGCGGAGCTCTTTTTCAGTCAAGAAACCCCACTGCATTAGCGTACGGCGACCTCCCAAGGACTATGCTGTTCATGCTTTAAAATTGCCCAGTATTTATCGATTGTTAGATATTACGGGTAATTTGGAGGATTCATTAGCTTGGGGAAAAATCGATCGTGTTGGCAGTATACTGTGCGGTATCTATATCCCTCGGTTAGAGATGTTAGTCGCTCACTGCCCCATTGGCTGTAACCCGCATCATGTGACAGCCACCCTCTGCCACAAGCTCCCGAAAGCATCGAAGTAGGCTAGCAACCAACTCGGCTCGTCCTCTTACTTCTCTGACGGTCGACACGAACGGACCCTTCGGTAGGTACCCACCAGTTCCAAGTGTTTCGGTAGCTTCTGGAAGCTAAAGCTCCACACATACCACTACACAACCAACTTGGAGTAGTGGCAGCTGGCCAAATCGGGACAAAAAACGAACGGCAATACACGCTTTTTCAGCTAATCTTCGATGTAAACTTGGAATGGCATTGTCGAGGATGTGACGAATGGTTCCGTTTTTAGGCCAGAACTGCAAATCGCTTGCCAAATTATGGCCTTCTTAGCGAACTTGTAGGCAAACACGAACTTGAATCTTCCCGGCACATCCCCGCGTCCAGTCGCGATATGAAACTTTTGACCGGAAAGCTTCTTAAAATCGAGTTCGACGTATGTTTCGTCATCGATCAAAGTGCAGCTCTTGTGTTTCGTCAAAACACGGTTGCGCGTTTTTTGGCCACGGAATTCTGCTTCAAGTGCCGGTTCGGATTTTGACTAGCTTTGTACGACAAACGGCACTCGTTATGTCCGGCCTTCTGGATTTGCCACACCCACAGGTCGCCTACCACACTCCGTACTTTTTTGACAAATTTGTCAACCTTCTTCTTCCAGAAATTCTCCGGAACATCCAGGCGTAACTTGCCGACGAAAAACTTCAGGCCGGGGATCAGCTTGGCGTTCACTTTAATGAACTTCTTTTCGTCCATTACGATGCTTTTAGGCTGCACCAACCAAACTACCTACCAAAGTAATAGAACATTTTTCATTTAAAGATTGGACTCGGAAAAAATGTGACACTTTGTTTTGGCTGTAACTTTATAACGCGTGGGTAAAAATTAATGAAATTTTGAGCAATACTAGTTTAGAGTATTATGTTCATGTGTGCGCATCGCAATTTCATTGCGATCTGTCAAGTAGTTTTCAAGATGCATTCGAAACAAGAAGAGCTACGCCAGCAAATCTTGGGCGCGGTGATCGATAATCCTGGTCAGTCGCACAGATAGATCGGAAAAAAAGACTTGGAATCCACCATTCCATCGTGTCCCGCGTTGTGAAGATTTTCCAGGAGACGGAGACCATCGAGCGGCGCGCTGGAAGCGGCCGAAAACCGAAAACGGAATACCCAGAGAAGGCGCGGAAGATAAGGCAGTACTTTATGAATAACCCGAACCATTTCACCCGAGACGTGGCCAAAAAGGTCAATTCGTCGAATTGGTTCGTCCAGCAGACCATGAAGCGGGCTGGGCTACGTGTTTTTAAGGTCCAGAAGGCGCCAAACCGGACTGACAAGCAAAACACGGTGGCCAAATTGCGTGCGCGGAAGCTGTACCGTGAGTGGCTGATCAAGCCAGGCTGTCTCGTCATGGACGACGAGACATATATCAAGGCGGACACCAAACAAATCCCCGGCCGCGAGTTTTTTGTCGGTACGTCCTGCATGGAGGTTCCGGAAAAGGTCCGGAAGAGAAAGATGGACAAATTCGCGAAGAAATACCTGTTGTGGAAGGCGATCTGCGAGTGCGGACGGTACAGCAAGCCGTTCATTACAACCGGCACCATAAACGGGCAGATTTATCGAGAGGAATGCTTGCAGAAGCGCTTGCTGCCCTTCCTCCGCTCTCACCGTGGTCCCACGCTGTTCTGGCCGGATTTCGCTTCGTGCCATTACGCTAAGCCTGTAATGGATTGGTACGAAGCGAAGGGCGTTAATGTGCTCCCGGGCGTTAATGTGGAGACGAACCCACCAAATACACCAGAACTTCGTCCGATCGAAAAGTTTTGGGCGATAATGAAGAAAAAGTTGAAGAAAAGCGGAAAAACATTCAAAACCGATGAAGCTTTGAAATTGTGTAAGAAAGATGGACAAAGCCTCGCCCAAGATCTCATGAGCAGTGTAAAGAGAAATGTACGAGCATTCGGCTTGGGGGAGGAAATTCAATAAATAAGTTATGCCAAAATATAGCTAATATATAGTTATTTAATCCCTGAAAATTTGAGAAGTATCCGATTTAAAATTAATTTTTGGTGATCATTTTTGTGTGTCTCATTTTTTCCGAGTCCAGTCTTTATTCTCCAAGCAGCACAAAGCAAGAACAATTGGTTGCAGCAACTTGATTGTGACTAAATTGAAGTTATTTCGCCTGATTTACAACAAGTGTGCTACTAGGGTACTTGTCTATAGCAATACTTATGGACAGAAACTTTTGAAGTTCAACCATTTTCAAGATAATTTGGAAACAGATTTCATTAAGATGGTTATATCTTGCAATTACGCCATTTTCATAGGTAAGTTTTGATTCTATGGCTATCACAATAAATTTTCGTGAATAAAAATTTAAAAAATCCTACATCTTCTGCTTCGTCATTTTATGGAAACACGAATCACTTCAACGATAGTCTGAAATATGCACAAAGAAGAAGAAAAAATCGTAAGTTTTACAGAAAATCGAAAACAAATAAATTTTCCTATATATTAATGTAAAATTTGTTAGAAAACAAACAAAAGTTTCACATTTATTTAAAATACTTTTTAAACATACACTTTAGCGATCAAATAAGTAGAACGATCAAATAAAATAAAACTTCACTTCATTTTCAAATAAAATAGAAAATAAAAAAATAATACACACGAGCGCTCGATACTGAAGAAGTCTGTAAGTTGCAGACCAAATAGACCTATCTGTCAAAGGATGGACTTTTTCTGGTAGAAATTAAAGCTCTTTGTTCACGTTTACTAGGGAGAGTTTGAAAAAAGTGTTTTGATTTAACTTTTATTTGATCATATGAAGTGTTAGTTTAAATTTTCTTAGTTTTCCAAATAAAAGGATTTAAAAGATGGAAAAGCTTCGAATGAAAACTGTTTAATGATTTTCATATCAGTGTATTCGTATTCAATAGGTGAATTTTAGTGATAAAAATAGATTTTTTAAGTTGTTTTCGATGCCCCGATGCCACAACAACTAGTTGCCCTTCGTTAGTTGTTTTCGATTTATTTTGAAAATTCGGCAAAATTGGTCAGATGTTTCAAATACGCCATTTTTATAATTTTGTCGCAGTGATTCATCTGTAACGATAAACTTTCCTAAATAAATATAAAATTTAAACAACTTTGCCATTGAAATTTCAACAATATTCTGAAAGAGCTGAAGAAATATCCTGTAATATTTCCATACAATTGAAAATAAAACTTATTTTATGAATTAATTTAAGATGAAGTTTGCGAGCAAACACAAATTGTTACCATCATGGCTGATTTCATTGACACCTTAAACTTTTGAGGGCACAAATCTAAGAAACTACAAAGATTTCATATGCCCAACTTAAATAAAATTCTTGCTGCACTGCAGTAGAGAATCCTTTGTAGTTTCTTGTGAGGAAATGTATAAAAAAAGCTATCCACGTACATTTGCGTTGTGCGCGTACATTTGTAAGGGTTTTAATGTGTTTACTATAGCATGCGTTGCGTTTGACTGTAATCTTTCGTTTTTTTACTTGTTTGCATGGGTTTAAAATTCTTCGGTTTCAAAACTTTTGTCGCGCATTGAAAAAGAAGTGAAAATTAAGGTTTTGGACACATGGCCACAAATACCGCTACCCATAATGCATAAACGAATGCTTCATGATGGCTATTTTGATCTCAAGAACCTAATCCTAGTTCCCGTCAGAAAAATTTGAAATTTGGTAATGAAATTTGATAACACAAAAAGTTCTTCAATGTAGTGGTAAGAAATTGCTCAATCTTATCCTGTAGGGTAAATTTTCATCTCCAAATGCGAGGTCTCCTCCTTCGTTCATCTCCAAAATTACAATATTTAAATTAAATTAGTGCTAAGTCCGGTCGTTGACCATCGCCAAAAAATATTTTAAGCATGCTAGAAGCTGTCGCCATGTTTAGATTGATGAATGTCATAAGAAAATGATCTAGTGCTACGCTGCGTTTTTATTTTAAATTTAAATTGCAAGCATTACAATAACGTGCAATGAAATTCAATCTGTTGAATATTTTATTAAACGTGGAGCATTCGTTGTTATAAAAACCAAAGACAACGATCATGTAAATGTCAGGCTTTCAAATCTTAGTATCAAGTCTAGTGGCTTTTTAAATGCATTACGGACTTAGATTTGAGGTTATCAAATATATTCTAGAAGCTGTTGTATATGTAAAATCTGGAACGTGATTTTGAGTGTGAAAGTATTTATTATTTTGGGATTCAAGGTAGGATTAAACAATACATCAAATAGAACATAAAATTTAGTCATATTTATTGTTGAGTCTTAAAGAATTTAAGTGCAACAAGGATTATATCAAACGTAATATTCATTATTTTTAAGAGTGTAAATAACGAAATTGTTTGCAATCTTACATGGGCCAAGTAACAATGTTTGCAATCTTTCATACAACAGGCTAGGTTCAGGCGTTATCTGGTTAAAATTTACCAAAAAATATCCCATTATTTTCTGCCAAAACTAGCATTTCCTTTATGTGCATTAGATAACGCAGAAAATTCAATGTTTCTTTTTATCTGTGCATCATAACCAATTACTTAATAATTAATAATTGTGGAACACTGTTCTTTAGATGAGCTGCCAGGAAGAGGCAGAAAACCCGCATCTTCCAACCCTAAACTGGATCAGAAAGTGGTAGCTCGGAAGAACAAAACAATGTTGAAACGTAATTTGGCCAATGAAGCGGGAACCAGCGTCGGAATAACTCAACGTATCAAGAAACGGAACATCCTGAAGACCTACAAGAAGTATAAAATCGCCAAACAAAGTGCAACAACAAGGGCCCGGAAATTGTATTCGCGAGTTTTGCAGCAACCGGATGCATGTATTTTAATGGACGACGAGACCTATGTCAAAGAGGACTCAAAAACCCTTCCAGGTCCATAATATTACACTGCCGTCGTTGGGGAGGCTGTAAGTGATGAAGACAGGTCAACTCAAAAGGGAAAAGTTGGTTTAAACGTGCTGGTATGGCAAGCAATATGTTCCTGCGGTATGAAATCTACCATTTTTTACACTACCGGAACAATCAATGCGTAAATCTATCGATCTGAGTGTTTGCAGAAGAGGTTGCTGCCTTTATATCAGAAGAATAGTACCCCTTCACTGTTTTGGCCGGATTTAGAGTCATCGCATTAAGCCAAAACAGCTCTCAATTGTCTCATGGAAAAAGGTATAAATTTCGTTGAGAAAGACATCAATCCGCCAAATTGCCCTCAGCTTCGCTCCATCGAACGCTATTGGGCGATTGTGAAGAGAGTCTTCAAAAAAAAACTGGTTAAGCAACTGAGAATATGCAGGAGTTTAAAAAAAATTGGGTTAAGGCATCCATAAAATGTGATGGCTTGTCTTGAACTTGATGAAACGTGTTCGATCAAAAACTTCAAAAATTCGTGAAAAAATAATATTAATCTCGTCCGGTCTTCACAATGTTCAAGTTCAATCTCGTACTAAAAAGAATCATCCATTTGTTTGAATAAAACATCTTTTTTTTATATTATTTGGAAGAAAAATATGTGGATAACTTATTTTCGATACAGTCCTTAGTTATGCCTTCAAAGCTTTGAAGTGACGATGCAATTTATTGCCATTATGGCGGCTCTTTTAGTTTTCCAGCGACCATCACCAGATCATCAGTGCGATCAATCATTTGGGTGATAAAGTGAAAGTTGTTTGAAATTTTATGTTCATTTTGGAAAAATTATTGTTGCAGATGGAGAATAACGACTAATTTAGGAAAAACACTATTTCGATTTAGGAAAAACACGTATTCTCGTAAGAAAGAAACGGCCATAAGTAAAATTAAAAATTATCATTGCTGTAGAATGTGTTTTCATAATATACTGAGAACGGCTAAATTTAGCAATTTATTAATTTATTTATTTTTTTTTTTACTCTTTATTTGAAATTTAGTTGAAAAATCACGTATTGATTTGAAATCACGTAGTTTTAAAAATCCGAAAAGAGATGTTTTTACGAAGAATTCTTCATATATATTCATATTCTCTATATTTGCAAAGACCTTCTCTGTTATCTTATTACTTCAAAATTTCCTAGGAAAAATAAATTAAAAAAAAACAAATCCTAGGTTGGAGTGAGTGGCAACTAAGAATAAATATTTAATTTTGAATTCTATGAAAAGCAATCAAGATTTGTATTTCTCTTTGTATATTTCTGACTATCGTTGAACTGTCAAAGTTTAAATTTTAATTTTAATTATTTTGGATCATTATCGTTGCCGATAAAGAATTCCGACTAACTTATGAAAATGCAAAATACAATCAACTGTACCGAATTTGTGTTTGTGTGTGTTCAATCTAACGCCCTTTGGCCGGCAATGGTATTATGGAAGAAATCTGATTGTAACAATCCTTCAAGTAACCATTCAAAGCAGTTTTAATCCGGGCGCTAGAAAGTGATAGTTGTATTACAAATCCAGCAACCCATTTATGAATGTATGGAGAGTCACGCCCATTCCGAGGTTGCTTTCCCATTAAACAAACCCCGCATGAAAACATTACCGATAAGGGTAAGTAACACACTTCCAGATTTGGAAATTAAAAATTTCCTAAGGGGCTATTCATAAACCACGTAGACTTTTTGGGGGGAGGGGGGTGTTTGAGATTTAGAAAAATGAGTCTACGTGGTTTATGAACCAGCCCTAACCGGGCATGTTTTGAGTAAATTTAAATAATTATGTTTTTGTTGTTGCATGAAGCACGTAATCAATTATAAAGTTTGAAATGGAAATATCCTTCTTATCAACATGCAACCCTAGGAGTGGACAGCAATTTCTGCTAGAACCAAAGATGTGAAGAGAAAGTATTGATAGGTCCGTAAGTATTATTTGAAAATTGAATTTTAATAATATAATTAAAATCAGATTGATCTCACCATACGCTGCCTCCAAAATGACACAAGCTTTTATTTGTAAACATGAAATTTTTCGACGTTTAATCAACTGGACCGAATTTGTTCTTGAAATTTCGAAAAATTTTGCGCTTAGAAACTTGCTGTGCATAAGCATTTTTTTTTTTTTTTTTTTTGACAATAATTTGAAATATTATTCATATTCTGCCTGTTGATACGAAGATCCCAGGTGTAGTAAGTTTTGTTCATCAGTTTTATTCATCATAAACAGCTACTTTTCAGAGCAAATTCAATACAATCGGTGGGTACTGATCAATAATATTTTGAACAATTTAAGTCTAAAATAAATCTGCCCTTTTCAATAGTTAGTCTTGAGTCGTAAGGATCGCTAAACCAATGAAAAATATATCAGTTTCCATACAGAAGAAAGTCGAAAACATTCTTCCAAGTCGAAGATGGTGGTAGTTACGCTTTGGCAGATTTTCCATAGAATTGCTGAGGTGTCAATCGATCATTAGTTTAAAGAAGATTTTGAGAGGCCGTTTATTTGTCACGTAGAAAAATTAAGGTGATGAAGATAAATTAGACCTGGAAAAGCATTCCGGAGGTTCTCGAGCCAGTTTTGAACAGTGTTGTTGATTTATGAGCGTTTTCGCGATTTACAGCCGAGAGTTCTCTGCACGCGAGAGGAGAGCAAAAATACTATGCCGCTGTTCATCATCCCCCTGTCGTTTCCACAGGAGAGTGAATATGTGTATTATTGCCATTGCGGTTTTATCTCTTCATTCTATGAAATGAACTATTATTGATTGGCGAGGAACCGACTCGCATGGTGAGTGAGTACCGCTCGAGCAGCCGACGGGTTTGCTCATTGAATGAATAATGCTGGTTGAACAAGATGTTACGGGTAATTCGCTTGCATCCAGTAGGTAGATATCTGCGGCGTGCAACCAAGAGAGGGTGGGATTTTTTTTTTTATCACCGTTTATTTGCTTTCTGCTCAGTGGCAAAGCTTGTTGTTGATTTTGATAGTGATATAGGGTTTGCATTGTTTGGATCTTGGCGTTAGCTTGTGTCGCTTTTGAGATGCATCTCTGGTGTAATTTATAAAAACGAAATTAGTGTGCATTCGACCAACGAGACTCTCGAGAGCGGTTTAATTTTTCAGAGAACAGAGCTTCAGCAAACAGAGCACAATGTAAGCCAATAAATGAATTGCATCTCAGCATTTTTATTAAGAATATACAGTTCCTTAACTATCGATATCCATGAATTCAAGATGTGCTGTGCTTTCTAGCGAGTTTTTGGCTATACATAATACGAACAATGTCCAAACATTTCGAAAAAAGTGATATTCTATGGAATATTTCTATAGACACTAGATGTTCCTGTAAATCTCTGAATTGATAAAGTGAGTCATGTCAACTATCAAAAATTATCCTTCCACAATTGTAAACTATTGAAAGTAACGCAAATAAAAGTAAATGTCTTAAAATTTTGTTTTGAAGGCTAAATTTACTAAATGCACAGTACTTTCCCATCACAGATTTCAATGTAGCAATGAACGTATGTTGCAGTGAACGATACATAAGGGGTACACATTCGTTAATTATCTCATTCGTTCGGTAGTATTCAAGCAGTGTGGAGAGGTGGGTAGCGAATATTGGATTGACAGCTGGTGGTGGCAAGTACCCTGGAGGGTTCACTGGCAAGCAACCATTGGTACCTGATGAATCTATATTGCTAGGCAATCGTTGCTAGGCAGCCATGGGTTTTGCAGTCGTGTGATGGGCAATCGGTTTACCAAGCCAGTGGGTGGAACCATGAAGAGCAAAGGAAGCAAAAATAATAGGTGCTGTTGTTGATCTCGTTGCTATCCAATTTTTGGTTAGACGCAACGGATGCGATAATCTGCTTCTGCAAAAGACCAAGGAGGTTTAAATTCAAATGTGGATCATTTAAAATTCGTCCTTCTCAGGACGACCAATTCAATTTTCCTAGTTAAAGAGTTTGTTTGAATTTATCTTAGATTTTCTTACTTCTGTTCTAAATTTTTGGCACTTGGCAGCCAGCGGTGGCTGAAATAGTTTTAGTTTTCCTTTTGTCGTCGCATACCTTAAGTGTTGTGTAAAATTACTAGAACGGCTCGGAAATTTAAACGGTCTCTATATTATTCCGGAGCACACATACAGAGCAGGTTTATTGCAAATGGCTACCGTCACAACAAATTAAAGCACTGAACGCTAATAACTGGATCATTTCTTGATTGATTTTTGCTCTAGACAATTAGAGATTTTCACGACTGCTGTTTTAATTTGCTCAAGTATTTACAATTTAAAAAACGGTGCATATATTTTGTGTAAAAATTCATCCTAATTTAGAAAATATTGAAGAACGTTGCATTCCGGCAAGTATCAAAGAATTTCCTATCACGGACAAGATTTTGCTTTTCTAACATGATATTCCGAATTATCATTCTCTGTACATTACAATTAGTACTGTGATGAACAATTGTTCTGTCCTGTTAACAATTCGCGTTGGAAAGAGTTTTACTTCTAGGAAATAAGTTTTGAGATACGGTGTGAAAGTGGGAATTAGTGCAATGTCTAATAATTTTGATGCCAACCGTATGCGCAAATTTCCGAAGCGCGTAAAGATCGAACAATCAGGAAATCCTCCGAAACGAGCATCTACCGATGCCAAGCAAGCTCGTTGTTATTTCACCAAATAATTTCTAAGATGCGAATCATAGAACTTCTTAACACATTATTTACTAGCATATGCCAATCCAACGTCCCATTAGAACAGCACCTACGCTGCAATGTTCTGCTATGAAACCAATGAAAATTATCTAACATGTTGAACATAATAATCCATCAAACGGTTTAACGTAGTCTACGTCAACCGGTCGGTCGTGTGTTATACACAACCCAACTGATTTTTTTAAAATTATTACCAAATTGTACAAAATTTTCATTGCTTGCATAACTAATTTATCAAACCATTAAATGAAAAAAAAATCCACAAAACAAGAAATTTCAACTCGATTACAAGTACGGAAAACGTAGAGTACAGCAGAACTTCAGCATAACCGCTCATTTCCGGAACATCGATAGAAAACATTAAATTTATCAATGTTTTCACATGAAATATCAAATCATACATTTGGCAAGTTAGTTAAGTTCAATAACAACAAAGCAATGTCAGTATGAACATATTCCCTGGATGTTTACTTTCTTTCTGACCGAGCACACATGAAGCGCTCCAAACAAGTACACTTTTCATACCAACAGCTGACTGCTGCAGTGGTTTCAATGGCGTTTCAATATGTCGTGTCGTAATTTAAAATGGTATGCCGTAATTGCGGTTAAGAAGCTGTGTTAGATTTTCAACAATATCTCAGCAGTCAGCAATTTCTCGCGTGCCACGAGAAAAGGACCGATTTTCTTCATCAACTTTCTGTTAATAACGCAGCTATTAAAGTATTTTACATTGAATTAGTTGTTCAAAGTTGCAAACAGAGCCACAAATTTGTTTATTTTGCCGTGGTATACTACAGAGAAAGTCGATGAAGGTAATCGACCAATAACGATAGGCTCTTTTCTAATGTTACGCGAGATTTGTTTTCAAATCTAACGATACGATGCAAAGATAAATAAACTAAGAATTTGTTTTTGAAAGTCACATTCTATCTCTTGGTTAAAGTGCGTGTTGTGCTGAGTATGACGGAATAAAGATATTTACCCTATCAGTCTACCACTGAAAATCCACTCCTGAAGATAAATCTCAATAATTATATACATTTATTTTCAAGTTTTTACTCAAACCATTTCTTTAATAGTTCCATGTATATTGCGATTCCAGTACTTATGTTTTCATTCTGGTTCATACACTGCGCATTAATGGCAAACATGTGACGACCACGACGCGATGCAGAATCGATTTTTAAATTGATAATTCTGTATTTTACTCGCTCACTTATCAGAGTCTTCATCACACTAGCCGCCTTCCCAACGTGGCCCGTCTGGATTAGCATTGCAACGGAAATCAGTTCCTTGTTCTTTCGTTTTGCCATTGTCTCACACACGCGGTGGCTTCGCTTGAATTGAATTTCCTGAACCAGACAACTGCTAGCGATTAACTGAGTGAGCAAGAAATTTTTTGTTCAACAAAATAATGCTCAGACTGCGAGTCAAATGTTGCATGAGTTATTACGATTGTGCTCAAGGTCTGAGAGAGATAGAGCTGATTCTTATGAACTCATTCTCTGGTTTTTCCTATTCTCGCGGTGAGTTGAATCACCACCCACCCCCCTACACTTTCTTTCGTTTTTTTTTCACTTCCTTCCTTCCTTATTGGAACACCCAAAAATTTGAAAAAAGAAAATGGTATTGACAACTCAAATCAGATGGATGTTTTTGATTTGTCGTTTTGCCAACCCCACTAACAATTACTCAAATTTGAGTGACTCCACCCTCCACGAAAGAGAGTCAAAAACGACAAAAAACCAAATAAAAAGAGCTGGCCATGCATATCGTTCAAACCGTCGCGCTCCATCTCGTGCTGCAATGCTGGTACGAAAATGAACACTGTAAGTCATCTCTCTCGAAAACAGGTATTGAGCGTTCATTGATGTGAGTACATACAACACTGCATCCCAGAACAGGTTCCAGTGGGACCTCGAGTGGCCATGAACAAGCCTCAAAACGTTGCAAAATATTCTACTGAAGAAATTTCATGAATTTTGATACCAATATTGCCCGGGTATTCTTCTAAATATGGCCACTCGAGGTCCAACGGGAACCTGTTCCGGAATGACAGGCCCAAGGATTAATCATCAGATGGCCACTAAACGTTAAAAAATATCCTACTGGTGAAATTTCATGAATTTTGATACCCATATTGCTAGGGTTTCTTTCTAAAAATGCTCATGACCTCACGAAACTCCACCGGAACCAATTCTGGAATAACCATTCCGGGAACAAATCATCAGTTGGCCGCAAAACTTTGAGCAACTTCTGGAGAAATTTCATGAATTTTGATACGCACATTGCCAAGGTTTCCTCCTTGATGTGTTCATGGCCACCCTAGGCCCCACGGGAACGTGTTACAGAACGGCCGTTTCAGGAACATGCCAGCATATGGCCCACAATGGACTAGAAATAGTTTGTAGGAATTATTCCAAAGATCGTGATATCCATTTCCGCAAATTTAATTGATATCCCTAAATAGTGTCTCCGTACCGGACCACAGCCCCGGAAACCCGGATTTCCAGGAATTATATCAATCCAAACGAACATTTACTGTAATGATCATGAAGCGAATGAGTTTTCGAAACTATCGGTGCCAAAAGAATTAAAATCGGTCAATAATAGCCAGAGTTATGATCATTTGAATTTGGTCGTTATCTGGGTACCCTGTCGATCACTTAAAGGCGTTTTGTATTTGTCGAACGCATAAATGTTAATAAATAGAAAAAAATATGTCCCTATCATTGCACAGTGGGAAAAAAGTGCCCGAAACGCGAAATAATTCTATATCTCAGCTCGGAGTGAAACGATTTCTGTAAATTTTACCTTCACATGAAGGAAAATTTCAAAGAAATCGATTGGACGTGGTCTCATTGGCCGCACGGAACTGCTTGCGGAGCAATTGAGCTCGTTTTACCCTGGTTCCCCTAATATTTCCTTGTTGTTCAGAAATTTCTTTGCTCGGTGTGACTCAAGATCAACAAATTATGGCTAGTCCTATAGAAAATTTTCAGGAGAATCGATTGAAGTAGGTTGAAGTGTTCGCCGCACGGCTCTGTGAACGAAGATATGGTCGATTTTACCCCGATTCCCCTAATATTATGGGTTATTCAGAGATTGCCTTGTTCGGTTTGACTCAAGATCAACAATATAAAACTAGTCCTATGTAAAAATGCCCGAAAAATCGATTGGGGTTGGTTTTATTAACCGCACGGCTCTGTGAATGAATATATAGCTGATTTTACCCTGATTCCCGTAGTATTTTTGTGAGATTCAGAAATTTATTTGTTCAGTGTGTTTCTACAGAAACAAAATAAAGCTAGTCCTATATAAAATTTTCTGGCCGATCGATTAGAGTTGGTTTTTTTAACCGTACGGTTTTGTGAATGAAGATATAGCTGATTTTACCCTGATTCCCCTAACATTTTCGTTTTTTTCAGAAATGTTTTTGTTCGGGGCTTTTCTAAAGCAACAAAATAAGGTAAGTCCCATTGAAATTTCCTGGAGACTTGATTGGAGTTTGTTTCACCATTCTGTGAATGAAGATATGACACATTTTACCCTGATTCCCCAAATATTTTCTTTGTAATTCAGAAATTTCTTTGGTTGATGTAACTCAATATCAACAAAGTAAGACTAGTCCTGGGCTTCAAATGGTGAGTTGACAACTTCGAAGGAGGGTGCGACCGACCTCTCGTCCTCACAAGTTCCTACCTCACGCCTTCACGAGTCATATGATCACAAAAGACTGCCAGCTGAAACATGGAGGCGCTGGTTGGCGTAGCCTGGGCAATGTTGTCAATCTGACAATAGCGAAGTAAGGGGGTGCGACTGAAGATCGTGTACCTTTAAATCATATTGTATATTTTCCATTCTCATTTTAATAATAATTTCAGCACGCTTTAGAATCATCTTTGCATTCCAAAACCATGTAAGACCCTGGAGCAACATGACAAGCATAAAAGGCTCAATTTATTTTTCATGAAATTATAAAATTCGAAAAAAAAAATTATTTTCACAAAATTCATTAAGGACTGGCATGTGCTTCTAAGCAGTAAAGGATTATATTTAAATATTTTGTTTGGTGGTATTATTATTAAATAAGCCATTTATTTCAGATATCATCAAACTGGACTCTTCGATTACTCCAATTGCTATCTTTGAAATGTTACTAGAACAGTATGAAGAAAAAATATTACAACATGTCTTATAAAATAATATCTTTTATTGAAATTTCATCTTTGATTTTTGGAATGATCTATACTGTTTCAGCATTCTCAGGACTAGGAAGATATTAATAAATATCTAATTTTTATTTATTTTTCAGTAACAATCCATTAGATGTCAGAAGGTGGAAACGGAGTCGGTGATAGGCTTTTGCAATTATTATTGAATGTATTTTTCATTACCGTTTTGCAAATGAACATTATACCAAATTCGAGCGGATATGATTCATACAGCGTTTTATTCATTTAGCTTGTGTCTGATTTTACAGTTCAATCCTTGTCATTACTTTATCATTACTCACAATATTATTATAATTGATAACTGTGGTTTTATTGATTTTACTTCATAGATGAGGTTATAAAATCAGCATCAAGCAGCAAATAGTGACCTGTAAATATGAGTAAAATAAAATTATTAAATTTCAATAGATGTAACAAACTTTTTCAGGATACCTCAAACCGAGATTTTAGTGAATTGCTGCTATTACTTTACTATCACTACACTTACTGTCACTTTAAATTTCAATTTACGAGGATTTAATAATGCAACAAGAGGCAGGTTGGGTTTTCGGTAAGTGAACGGTTGGAAGCGCATTGACTTACTGTAGCTGCTCTTTACATAGCCAAGTAATTTAATTTGTATAGTGTAAAATTCCATGTAAATTATTCAAGTTGAAATTTGTATACATAGCAATTGGGTCTTTCATGATGTCTTTCAATATGAGAAGAGTGAGACCTTGTAAAAACCAGCACAGTATATGCAGTTAAGCTCTTGATCCATTCATATAAATAAAATGGGTTATTTGAATCTAAAGTTTAAGTATAGCCGTGGAACTTTCTTTTTGTCTCAACATTTTTTTATTTTTTTTTATTTTATAAGTCATTTATGCTAAAAATTTCCACTGTTCCTTTAACAACTATATAACGGGGATTGCCCAAGGGGGGTAGCCTAAGGCAGTCGAAGGATTTGTTGACTGGACAAGGGTTCGTGGAGTCGCCAGTCCCTTGTCATGCGAAGACACGCGGCCTTCTGGCCGTAGTCTTCCGAAGGTCCTCACTGAGATCGGCTGACCCTGCTACAAGAAACCATCACGTAGGCTAATATTGTTATGTTATTCAGAAAACCAACTCCAATCAATTTTTTAGGCAATTTTACATAGGACTAGCTTTATTTTGTTGTTCTTGAGTCACACCGAACAAAGCAATCTCTGAATAACACAAGCATATTAGGGGAATCGGGGTAAAATCGACCATATCTTCGTTCACAGAGCTGTACGGTGAACGAAACCAATTTCGATCGGTTCCTCAGCAAATTTTACAAATGAATAGCCATAATTTGTTGATATTGAGTACCTCCGACCAAAGAAATTTTTGATAAACACAAAACTATAAGGGGAATCAGGGTAAAATCAGCCATATCTTCGATCACAGAGCCGTGTGGTGAACACAACCTATTTCAATCGATTTTCCTGAAAATTTTCTATAGGACTAGCCATAATTTGTTGATCTTGAGTCACACCGAGCAAATTTCAGAACAACAAGGAAATATTAGGGGAACCAGGGTAAAATGAGCTCAATTGCTCCCCAAGCAGTTCCGTGCGGCAAATGAGACCACGTCCATTCGATTTCTTGGAAATTTTCCTTCAAGTAAAGGTAAATTCTATAGAAATCGTTCCACTCCGAGCTGAGATATACAATTCTTTCGCGTTTCGGGCAATTTTTTTTCCCACTGTGCATTGGGTCTTCGGTTTTCTTGTTAAAGTATTGTTATTTCATATAAGTGAATCGTTACTTTACAACGTGTGACTATTTTATATCTAGACTGCATTACTCGGTTTATCCATGCAATTTAGCCAAATTAAGATCATTCAAAGATCGTGGAGATAATCTGTATAGCTTAACCAGTTAAGTCATAGTGTCTAAAAAGTCAAGGAAATCAAAAATTACGTGAAAACGAACAATTATAAATTGATTTATAATGTCCCCATTGCTTCAAAATGATTTAATTGAATATCGCTAAATTAACGATATATTTCGTACATGGGATGAATAAAGGAGCTAAGTTGATATTACATCCCGTTACCATGCAATACAATTCTAGAAAACTTAACCCAACAGAGGTAAAACACTATTATTACTTTGAGCTTAAACATTGCCAAGGCGTAGGTCTCGCTGGTTTTCCATACGACATTACTTTGACCAAGGCTTTCAACAGAATTCAATCAGCTGGGGAGTTTCAATCGTCTTTAAAAATTGCTATTCAAACTAAAAATATGCATGGGCAAATCCCTGATCCAAGTTAATCCAGAAATGAACTCTACCACTCGCTAGAGCATAGATCGCTGACTCCACATTAATGGCTGCAAATATTTACCGATGGTCTCACCTTCATCTCGTCTACAATTCATCGCAACGAGTCGAGCACCAACACGGAAGCGGTGGACAAACAAAAGTGCAGAATTTGGCCACAGAAATCGATATTTTTACGCTGATGTTTACTATCATCAAAGCAGGCTGATTTTCGCTTTCGATGGGTGCCTAGACCACATCCTACGGCCTATATATAGATCGGATCCAATGGTTTCGCAATCAGTTCTTGCTTCGGTCTTTCAGTCTAGAAGAACCAGTAGATCTTTCCAATTCACAATGAGTCTGCCCATTTGTTTACTCCTTTCTTGTTTGATTGTCTGTGGCGGTAAGTGTACGGCAGTTTCTTCAGTTTTCACGCTGCCTCATGTTAAAACCCTTCTTCCTACAGCCCGTGCCGACGTAAGTGAGATCCTAGCCAAAACCAACCAGCATTCAGCGGAGGAGATTCAATCTTGCATTGTACTGAACACCAATCCCCACCATGATCCGGAAGCAAGCACTGTTCTGCCGGAACACGGACCGGTGCCATCGTCATCTTCCGTGGATATCAACGTAAAGTCAGCGGTGGAAGTGGCTTCCGATGGTCAACAGTTGGACATCAGCCATCCGGATTATCAGGGACCATATCACTACGAGAAGCCACCAGTTCTTCTCGATTATGCGGCTCCACCGACGACGGATGCTCCTCCAGAGGGTAGGAACGAAGACATCGAAGTGAAGGCCTACCTTCCACCATTTGAGAGTGATAACACAGTGCAAGCGAAAAGACAAGCGAGATTGTTTGGGCACCGTTTATTGTAGATGTATAATTTGTTTGAAATAGAATGAATGTGATCGGCTCAATGAGATGGAATAAGGTATTTTGATGGATAAATTCCTGCTGTGTGTAATGGAGAGAGTGGTTCACTAACTGACATGTTCATAGGCAGAGATTGAATGACAGCCGAGTTCGGCTTTTGTTTGAACTCCCGTCAACAATCAGCTGGATTTTCTTTGTTGATTGGATACGATGATGCCAGTGGATGACAGGCTCTTTGAAGTGCTCGAAACGAGCCAGAAGTGAAAATGGCAGCTGATTTGCAACAAAATTCTAGATTATTATATATTACAAGTTCCTCGGAGCTTCGAAGGGCCGGTACAAGAGTCAAAACTCCGGGGTTTAAAAATGTATAAAAATTTCATAACGAAAAGTTTTTCAATTTACTATTATCCCCCTTTTTTCTGTGCATCCACCAGTAAAGCAAGTGCCGTTGTTTCATCTGGAAAGAGTCAGGTTCCTTTCGCCGTCGATGTCGGAGTTGTTGGTTTCGCGTGCGGTGGGCGAGAAATTTGAAAACTTATTCAATTAAGGATCAACCCCAGCCTGCCAGCCAACAACATCGGATGGAAGATGGTAGGCTGTGTCTCTTTCTCGCTCTCGCTCCCAGCAACCTTCCCACTCCAATCGACGAGTAATTTATTCCACTTGAAATGATAGTTGTTTGCAGAATGGATGAAAATACAAAAGTTTACATTTGGGATTCCGTTCTTCTCCGGATTTGGCCCCGTCGTCGTTGTTCGAGGGCGATTGAAAGTACCCGGAGTTGATGGGATTGTGATGCATGGTATTTCAGTTGGGAAGTTCAAAAGTTCGCGACACGGGTAATAGAGTTGACATGTGAACGGAGAGATCAGTATCAGGTGCAGTTGAGCTGTTTTCATCAATTTGTTTAATATTTGACAGACAGGATCAACATTGCAGTTCAGTGCAACACGATTGGCTGACTGAAGGAAGCGCTGCTTAACTTCAATCACATTTTATTTCTTAAGAAGAAGGAACTTTTCTCTCGTAGTCACATTGTTTTTTTTTTTTGTCTCTTATTGTATTGAAGAAGAAAAGCATACACTTCTGTTCTGTCAGACGAGAGAAGTTCAACAGTTGATGGATGCAATTGTTGTTTACGTGTTGTTTGAATTGATCCCCCTCTTGTTGGTGAAGTTTTTGAAGATGAAAAGTGTGTGGATGCAACTTCTGCTTTCACTCAAAGTTGTTTGTTATTTTCATTTGAGAAATAAAGAAAAGAAATGCGACAAATACATAGTGGTACGTCCAGTTTGGTTTAATAAACTTTACTGCTCTAATGTGATTATTTGATACTTGATTGTAGAAACTTAACTGCATCCTAAGGATTGTTTCAAAATATCAGAGGTGAAACAGCATGTGAACAGTTTGGGTTTTTATTATGATAATCATTTCCTCAACATCCGTAAGTGGGAAATTGAAAAGAAATGTATGTCAATGGCAAAATAAACAAAAACTTAACGGTTAGAAATTTAAGAACCCAAAGGGCTTACGGGATGCAATGTCCCCCAAGGTCCTTTGTTTTGCCTATGGTGATTGATTTCGTCTGAACTAATTCAAACTTCATGAATCATATAACAATCATTCACACGGAAATCTAATATTTCTCGGTTTTTTTTTTTTTCATTAGGGCGAATCTAACATTGAGAGACTCTCTTTGATTACTTTCTCTTTCATTCATATTCCAATCGCGTTTAAGTTTTTCTTCTACTATTTGTAGAATATGCTAGCCAGCACTGTTGTGTTTCGATCTGTATTAATGGATCCCTCGAAAGTGTTATAATGGCGCTGTAATAAATAAAAGAGAGCGAGACCGGAGAGAATCTTTCAATGTCAGATTCGCCTTCGCGAAAAAAAAACCCGAGATTTCTTATTTTTTAGTCTTCATCATATCACTGGTTAAGCTGAGCAGATTATAAAGCCTGTCCACGTTAAATTTCGGACACTTTTCTTCCAGTGTAGATTTTGAATTATTTCACGGATCGCTGAAACGTTTCACTCATGTGACAGCTGAAACTCTCAACTTTATTTCGTGGTACAACATGTTTAGATTCTTGCTAAAGGGTGTCCCATATCAAATTGCATCACGGAAAAAACACTGTAGAAAATTATCCACTGGGTATTTTCTCTTGAAAATTTGGGTAGATGTAGTTTAGAGTTTTTTTTTTTTTGGTAGTATTTCTATTGCTGACAGTTTTTCGAAAAATGGAAAAAATGGCGTCAACCGAAAAGCAACGTCGTGAATTGATTTTGCGCAAGCACTTGGCAAAATCCTCTACTCTCTCATCGGGACATTGGAAAACACTTGGAATCGTGCAGTCAACATTAAGTCGTGTGAGTAAACGTAAAAACGAAACTCTGAGCATCGAACGGAAGGAGAAATGCGGTCAGAATGGATTATTCTATTAGTGATCAGGACCAATGCATCGGTCATGGATGTGGCCAAAAAGTTAATTCTGTCCAAGTCCAAGTCAGAGAGCCAAGGACCGAGAGGGACTGCATATGTACAAAGTGCAGAAGGCTCCAAATCGTGACGAACAAAATACAGTGGGAAAGTCACGGGCCCGGAAACTGTACTCCCAGATGCTGACGAAGCCTCATTGTCTCATAACGGATGATGAGACTTGCGTCAAGGCGGGATTTCGACAGCTTCCAGGGCTACTGTTCTTCTCCGCCCAGCACAAGTTTGATGTTCCAGAGGAAGTTAGGAAGCAGAAACTTTCAAAGTTTGCCAAGAAATACATGAATTGGCAAGCGATATGCTCATGACTACCGGGACTGAAGACGGTGAGATCTACCTCAAGGGGTGTCTACAGAAGCGTTTGCTTCCTCTGTTGAAGCAACACGAAGGCCTTGCAATCTCCTGGCCAGATCTAGCTTCATGTCACTATTCAAATGTTGTCCTGGAGTGGTACGAAGCCAACGGAGTCACTATCGTACCCAAGGAGATGAACCCCCTTAACGCACCGGAACTAAAGCCCATCCAAAAATACTGGGCTATTATAAAACAGGTGCTACCGAAACATCCCAAGGAGGTCAAATCTGAGAAAGACATGAAGAAAATCCCGTACAGAAGAAGCTGCAGCCAGATATTGTACAGAACCTAATGAGTGAAGTAAAGCGTAACGGTTATGGTATTGGAGTTGTATGAAATAAATATGCCAAAAGCTACTACTAGCTTACTTATAGCTTTTGTTTTATTTTGTAGGAGTATGAAAAGGATCAGTCAACTAAGTAATTTCCTACAGCGTTTTTTCCGTGATGCAATTTGATGTGAGACACCCTTTACATTCAGTTAAATGGCATCGAATCAAGTGGAAGTACGCAAACGCATTTTGCACGAACGGCAGCAAAATTCGAATTTTTTGGTACGAGATCTTGCCAAGAAACTAAAACCACCGAAAAGTACCGTGTTTTGAGTTTGCAAATAATTTGACCTGCTCTTGACTGTGGATCGGAAGGTTGGAAGTGGAACAAATCGAAAAGTATGCTCCCGACAAATGGACAAGAAGGTGGTAGCCATTATTGAGAAAAATCCCAATCTTTCTCTGCAAAATGTGGCTCGCAAGGAAGTCAAAATCATACGTAGAAAAAATGAAGCAGAAGCAAGGACTGAAAGAGTACAAAGTGAAAAAGGTGCCCAACCGTGATGACAAGCAAAATTTTACTGCAAAAAGTCGTGCTTAGGAGCTTTACACCAATTTTTTGCAAACATTTTCTTGTATCATAATGGACGACGAAACATACGTACTCGAAGACTTTAAACAGCTTCCCGGTCTGGCTTTTTACACCGCAATGCAAAGGAACGCCGTTGACGAGCCATTCCGGACAAAAAAGGTGTCCGACTTCCTGAAGAAGTATTTGATTTGACAGGCCATATATAGGTGTGGTTGAAAATCTAAAAGTTTCGTCCCTACTGGTACTATCAATAAGGATATGTACGAGAGATAGAATGTCTGCAAAAGCGGTTTCTACCGTTTATCCGAAGCTACGACTCTCCAGCTCTGCTTTGGCCTCTTATCACTATGCGGAATCCGTCCTGGAATGGTATAAGGTACAACAGGTCGAATACGTGCCAAAAGCAGCCAATTCATCAAACTGTCCAGAACTTCGCCCAATAGAGAAGTACTGGGCTTTAGATAAGCGGAAACTCTTCGATACTAAGAAAAAAGCAAATGGTACCGATAATTTCAAGAGAAGTTGGAGAATCGGCACGACCGGCGTATCGGAGGATACCGTACGGAACCTGATGGCGGGTGTACCACAGAGAGTTCGAGAATTTTACAGAAAGAAGGATTAACATCTTAATCAACTGTTTCTTACGTCGGTATAACTCTGTTATTGCGAAATAAACAATTGGTTTTGTGGATTTATTGAATCATATAAATATATATATATATATCGAGCTTTAACGTGGACTGGCTTTAAGAATTTTGCTTAGTAGCTCGATTTTTGATTTACTACCAAGACTAACATGTACCAATAAAACAAAAGTTCAACAACTCCGTAAACATTGAGATTTGAACATATGCCAAAAAAAAATTTCTCATCAAATATCATCCCTTATCGCCCCTGAAAGCATTTGCACTAAGGAACCGAACACCCTGTATGATTCGTAGTGCACCATCTTCGGTGATTTCCTGAAAGATAAAATTAATGGAAACAAAAGCAACGACCATAAAAATTATGTAACAACTCTCAAAATCCAACTTGAAAAAAAAAGACTAAGAAGCCAGTTTAAAATATGAAACCGACGACGCAAAAAATGAACCTTCATGCGATCAGGAAATTACTAAATATTAAGCTTAGAATGGAAAATATAAGAGAACAAAAGAAAAGGAAAATATGACGTTTGAAAAAAGAAAGATATATGGGGGCGACCCCGGCGTAGTGGTTAGCATCCATACCTCTCACGCCAAAGCCACGAGTTCAAATCTCACCCCCGGACAAGTTACGAAAAACACTTAAAAGAGGTGTTTGAGTGACTACGACGGGAGATGAACCAGCCCGAGGCTGAAAATCTCGATAATACAGAAACAAAAAAAAAAGAAAGATATAAAAATACAAAAAAAAGAAATAATACTTTAACCTATAAAATAAATATGAGCCAAACTATAATGACTAACTATAAAACTATAAAAATCATAAAAGTCATAAAAACGTGAACTCTATATCAATCAGCAACAAGATACACATCACATAGCGTGAGTTAGGAGGGCTAAAATATTCCTTCACAATATTTTACTCCTATTCTAAATGACATTTTCATCTCTGCATAAATGCATAAATGTCATTAAGAATAGGATGTAAAATATTGTGAAGGAATATTATAATACAATATTGTAATAAAAATTTCATTTGTACCGAAAATAAGAAGGGCTGTTGAGTCCTCTTTGACATAGGTCTTGTCATCCGTCAAAATACAAGCATCCGGTCGCTACAAAACTCGCGAATACAATTTTCGGGCCCTTGTTGCTGCACGTTGCTTCCGTTCTGTAGGTCTTCAGGTTGTTCCATTTCCTAATACATTGAATCATTCCGACGCTGGTTCCCGCTTTATTGGTGAAATCACGTATCGACATTGATTCGTTATTCCGAATAAGAGCTACCACTTCCTGGTCGAGTTTAGGATTGGAAGATCCAGGTTTTCTGCCTCTTCCTGGCGGTTCATCCAAAGAACAGTGTTCCTTAAATTTGGTTATGATGGATTTTACACTCGTGTGATGAATTCCAAAGCGCTTTGCCAATTGTCGCATAGTTATACCCTTTTCACGTAGCCATGCGTCCAAAACCTAAATATTCACTTCATTTTCAATGTGCGAAAGTTTTGAAAACGAAGAATTTAAACCGTGCAAACAAATAAACAAACGAAAGGTGACAATGGAACGCACAGCTTGCTATGATAAATTAAGGGGCAAGACAGTTTTTTTTGTGAGTAACTTTTTTCTTCAAAGTTACTCAGGATTCATCAAATTTGCACACTCTATGATGTTCTTCTTCCCCCAAAATAAAGAGAGGTAGGAATGCCAAAAAATGTGTGCGAAAACGAAAAACAAACAACTTCAATCATATTTGATCATAACACTCACGTTTGCCCAGAATGCATCAGCTTTCATCAACTTGTATAATTTATCACTCGATTTAAAGTATTCTGGCAGCACTGGCTTGAATTTGTTGGTGACTACGGTGGCAACTTTGGCAACCAATAATAGCAGTATGTTTACTGTATGGGAAAAATATTTATTATCGTATCGTAAGAAGGCAGTTTTTTCAGGAGGAATTGGGCCTCGATTACGGATTATAGATTGCTTAATATTGTTTCATTGTTTTTTTTTTTTCTTGAAGGAAGACGAAAAACAGATGGAATATGTGGAATTTATTGACTGCTAAAAGAATCACCTCCAAACAGAGACCAAGCCGGTACGACCAACCGCAAATATTGAAAACTCCAGTTTTGCGATAGGTCGATCCGGCTTGGTTTCTTTTTGGAGGTGATCCGTTCGGCAGACAATAAATGCCACATATTCCCATTGAATCCATACAATTTTGAAAATTTGACCCAACCCATTCGACGTTGGCTTCGACTGTGGAAATCATTGCTGATACAGTGACAAATATTCGATATGTGGGAACTGGACAAACATCGGATAGAGTCGTTTTGCCATATCTATACCTCTTTACTCTAGTGCAGCATTTACAGTGATTTTTTCGGTAGACACCAGTATCTGTTAGGCTGTTCTACTTTAAGGCGCAGGCAAAAAAGAAAACGTCTGTCCGGGAGTCACAACACCCTACCCTTGCTACGCCACTGTCGAACGAGAGGACGTTCTCTCCAACGATCGTTCCGCCGAATCGAGGCGGTATTCTCCCTACCACTTCGACCGATAGCGACAGTGATCACAGGCGATCGTTATCGGTGACGTCACCGCTTGGGATCATCTGGCCCCAAAAACATCTTTACTTAAACCCTATTAAAATTAAATTATTAAATTTTTTGCACAAAATATGTGAGCTATGTGATGGATGGACGGATGTGTGATGTAAAGCTTGCTTCAGATAGAATTGGAACAAAAACAATTGCCTGTATTTCAGTTATTGATTATTGAATTCAAGATCTTTTTTTATACAAATGTATCGTTTCCTTCATACTTTTAAGAAAAAATACGGATAAAATTATTCGTCACGGTTTCGAAGGAATTCTCGAATTTTTCCTGTAACACGGCTCATTAGCCGGCGCACACCTCCTTCGTCCATCGTTTTAGCTAGTTATTCCAACAGGTCTTCATCTGATTGATGTCTTTGACAACCTTTCCCTTTGCCTTGAGTCTCCTCTTCATGATTGCCCAGTATTTCTCAATAGGGCGGAACTGGGGGGCAGTTGGGTGGGTTAAGGTTTTTCGGAACAACCTGGACCCCTTTCTCTGCATACCATTCTTGAACGACTTTGCTGTAATGACAGCTTGCCAAATCTGGCCAAAACATTACGGGATGGTCGTGGGATCGAATGAACGGCAAAATTCGTTTTTGGAGACACTCTTTTTGGTATAGTTCCGACGTCATTGTCTTATTTGTAACGAAAACTTTCGTTTTTTTTTGCCACAGCTGCAAATGCCCTGCCAAATCATGAATTTTCGTGCAAATTTGTCGGCAAAAAACAAATTTAAATTTGGCTGGAACATCCCCCCGAGCCGTTGCCAAGTAAAATTTTTGACCTGGGATTTGCCCGAAGTCAGCCTTGACATAGGTTTCATCGTCCATCAGAAGACACCCGTCGAACTTGGTCAGCACCTGGTCGTATAGCTTCCGAGCACGAATTTTGGCCACACTATTCTGTTTTATGGTCCGATTTGGCTGTTTGCTAGCTCGATACGACTTGATTCCTTCCCGGAGTCGAGTTCTCCTCACGGTACTATGGGCGGCACCGAATTTTCTGGCCAAATCACGGTCCGACAGATTGGGATTCCTCTTAATCGTCTTCAAAATCTTACCACGCAGTTTCCGGTCGACAGTTCCACTCCGACGATTGGCTTGATGCTTCCGAATCGTCGTCAATGTTTCCTTATACCGTTTGATAACGCGCCATACGGTATTTCTGGGCAATTTCAGCTGTTTAGCTAGCCTAGATGCAGACCACAATGGATTTTCCAAATAACTGAGCACAATTTTTTCCCTTCTTTCGGCTTCCATGTTGATTGTTTACAAAGTACAGTCGATTTGCGGATTGTCAAAAATACATACGTAAAGCTGACAAAATTCCCGACACGTGGGCGCCAAAAACTTCCAAATCCGTCCACCAGGAGCGCCACAATATGAGCAAAAGTTTGTTCCAATTCTAAATGAAGCAAGCCTTAGTGTGTGAACAGAATACCAAAAGAAACCCAAACCCAACCAAAATACAGTCCACTTATGGAGACGCCCAGTATTTTCCTTCCCACAACTGGCAGTTATGATGTACTCCCCAATCGGTGTTGGTTAGGGTCCGGTTGTTGGGTTATGGAGCGTCCACAAACCAATGATGCCCAGGAATAATGTTTTGTGTTCATATTGTTGGGTTACCAGCGCAGTATTTTTCAGTATTTCAGCATAACATTTTCAGTTAAATTCTATTTCTGAACTTCAACTACTATTCCTTTAAAGACTGGCATGTGATTATTAGCAGTAAAGGATTGTATTTAAATACATGTGTTTAGTGTTTAGTGATATTATGATAAGATATTTCTTTCATTTCATAAATCAACAAACCATGTCTGTTGATCCCAAAAAAAAAATCAAATATCTTTTGAAATTTTATCTTCGTTTAAAAGACTGACTTACTCCGCTTTTCAGCTTTTCCAGGACTATTAAAATAATAATACATATCCAATATAAATTTGCAATTGCAATCCAGTGGCTGTTAGTTAAATTTTGTAAATATATTTATTATATTCAATTACGTAAATTACATACATACATTCAATAACAAAGTGTAAGGCGGGAATACAGGGTGCCAGATGAAGTCTAGATGAGGGATTCGTGGTTATCTAGCTCAAGTCATGGATGACAATTATGCCTTCCTTGATGGAAATCAACAAATCGAGATCAGCGAAGGTCTAATTGTCTTCCGACAGTCTACAGAGAGTTTGCTAATACTATTTTCAACAAACCACCAGACGGAAATCCTAATGTGTAATACTAACTGTTCATTTCCTGTAATAAGAGCTTTCGTTCTTGCCATTAGGAGGAAATGTATGCCATGGCAAGTCCTGCACTGGTGGTGGCTTCCTATCACAACACATCACATCACTAAGATCACAGCTTTATACATGATCAGTGGAGTAAAGGAGGATCATAAAACAGTGTAATATAAAGATTCATTCTGCTGAAACCGTCTCATTCTATCCGTAGATAATCTATGCCTGCCTTTGGTTAGCATCCACAGCAGTGTAGACTTTTTTACATTATTAATATGGTCGAATGTTGAATGTGTGTTTTAGTCCAGATGCAGAGCTTTTTAATTTTAATTCATCACAATTGCTTAAAAGTTCAGCAGCGTTGTACACTGTTGAGGAGCCTTCAGTAACATTGTCATCACACCGAGCATTACTCTGATCATAAAAAATATCAAGTTCAAAATACTCATCATCAGAACTGTCTTCTACATCAACACCTATGAACGCCGTTCGTTGAATATCTACATAATTTAATAAAGAATCACTCATGTCAATCATTGATGGTTCCATTCTATCATCATTAGATGGTAGAATCGAACAAAACTGGTTCTGTCGTTTGGTGTTGGTGTAGGGGAAATTATTCTGATCGTGGTGTTTGTACTTGATGCATTTCTTCATATATATAAAACCTGAACACCTTGGTCTCGTCAGAATAGCTCCCAAAATAGTCTTGGAGTGTTTTCCCATTGAAAGAGATCAGCCACCTGATACAAGGAACGGCGTTCCTCATCTTTGATTTAAAAAATGACCTCATTAGTTAAATTTCAAAGTGCTTTGGTAGCAGCAGGGAATTTATTATATTTTTTATGTAAACATTACCAACCTCTCCCTCTACTCGCTGTCAAAACGTAACCTGCAAATGAATATTTTTTCAATAATTACACCATACACAAATCGTCAAAAATAAAATACCAAACGGTCTAGGCCAGTGGAAGTCGCTGAAGTATTTTATTATTTTTATTATGCAATTTCACTGTCAAAAGCAAGCTTTACAAAAGGTAGGAATTTTCAATATCACAATATGAATCCAGTGAATAACAGATGCTTATATTTGCTCAGAGTTACTCAGGATTGCTCAGTGTCTTACCCCTAGTGATGAACACATTATAACCATCACAAATACACGTGTACATCGCAAATGCACGTGGATAGCTTATTTTCGATACATTCCTTAGAACTGGTGAGATATGTGTGTAAAACCAGAACGTTTGCGTATGAACTGCGAAACGATTTGCCTACAGAAAACCATTAGCCAAATATAACGTGTCTTGTTAAGTACCTATTGTATCATTGATTTAGCATTTAGATTTGATTGAAAATTATAGGTTCTAGTCACACCGGTAGCCATAGTTTTTCATTCGAAAATCTTCGCACTCGACCCCACCCAAGTAGCACCAAAAACATAAATTTAAAAGTTATATTTTCCATGTGTCATGCTGTAGATCTATAAAAGTGCAATTTGACTAGTTTAGTAATATAGATGTACGTTCCATGCTATTTAAATCTTGATTTACTTATCATGTCATATATCTGTTTGATGTTTTGAGTTAGGACATGTTTGTTTACATCTGACGTCTTGCGTGTGTGCATATTATGTTGTATAAATGTAGCAACACAAGTCTTCCGTATTTTGAGAAACAAACATATTCGTGAAATGTCAAATTCCAACTCAAGTAGTTGGGTATGTTTTGTTCGTGTCGTGTTGGACGTTGAATGACCGTTTCTGTATTTTTAAATAAGGCTTAAAACTATCGAAAATCTATTTTTATCACTTTCATGTTAACCGTTGAAATATTAAGGAACCTATTCAGTTATGCCGGTATGATAAAAAAATAATCTTGCTGTGGCCTTGTACGATCGCACATTATTTGCAAGGGTACAATTGACGCATTAGCAAAAACTGAAGTTCAATCGACCGATCATCAAAGTATAGCAAATCTATTTAATTTACTTTAATTTATTTACGATCCTACTCCTGAATTCTCTTATGTTAAATAGAGTAACTATTTACCTTATCACATTGGCGCTGATTTCCATAATGATGATATGGTTTAAGGGAATTCAAATTGTTCCATTCCTCACATGTTGATATGGTCGAATGGTAAGACGACCAATCTAGCAAGCTTAGAGTTTATGGTTCAAACCTAATCCAGGAATACCTTTTTTGAAAACCGACAATGATTTGTTTTACTGAAACGGAAGATTTTTTTGTTAATGACCATCGTCAAACTTGAATTATGTTTCATAGGCTCCACCTTCTGCGCTATTTCAATTTTATAATAGTATCCTAAATACAGGGGATGATCAAAAAGGAGAAGACTAGCAAAATTTTGTCCAGATTCAAAGTGATACAGTTCGGTGAATAATTAACCGATTTTGATGAAACTAGAAGCGTTCGACGGGGAATTTATTCTAGTTTTAGCATGTTTATTCAAAATTTGATTTGATGTCCAGGCACCGGAGATAGCACGGATACTTTGAGGTTATGTCAAATGTGCTAAATTTCTGCAGCTCGTTATTTTTTATGTTACTTGAAAATCGGAAATATTATATATTTTTTCAGAAACTAGAATTCATAACAAGTCTGTCAATGGTTAAAGATCGTGAATCGGCCCATAAACAACCGAGATATGGCTATTTCCGTAAAATGTAGTTTTTTACCCAATTGCCTGACACTTCTTATGTTGAAAAACTCCTTTTTAATTTATCTGTAACTCTGCGTACCCTTGAACAAATTAGATGCAACTTTTTCCATACGATCACAAATTTATCCTAGTTTTTGGAAAAGTAGCGGACATTTGTTTTTTCCTCCCTCTCCGGACCGGGAGCCCCTACCAGTGTAATGGCCAGAGTTAGAACTGTATCAAACCTGGCTTGCGACATATCAAACTTCACGAATTTACAAACCAATACCACTGGTAGTCAACCTGAGAGTATTCTTTCATATTGGCCACACCTGGTAACGTTCCGGATTCCGGGTTCCCCCAGGGAAGTGGCCAGATTTCGAATGATGTCAAACCCTGGCTTGCGACACATCAAACTTCATGATTTTACAAAACAATACCTAAACTAAAAATAACTCAAAATTAATAACTCAAAATTAATTGAAAAATAACTCAAAATTAATTTGGCGTACGGAACCATCGACCTGGCGGAATAGAACTCAAATTGGGTATTATTTTTTATCCGTGTACATGTTTGCATAGAAGAAGACAAAAGGTGACAGGATTGAGTGCTTGCGCATGGGACAAATCAAGGTTAAGTGCTGAAGTGTGCAGTTCGAAATGCCATTAGAGCTTACGGAATTTCAACGGGGCCGTATAGTCGGTGCTCGAGAAGCCGGTGCTTCGATCGCTGAAACATGCAAACTGGTTGGTGTTGCCAGGGCCACAGTTTGCCGGATAATGTCGGAATATAAAAAAACATGGAAAAACATCGCCTGATAAAAGTAGCTGTGGACGGAAGCAGAAGATGGATGACCGGCAGCAACGTTCGTTGAAGCGCATAGTCAAAGCAGACAGACGCATTAGTGCTGTTAAAGCAACTGCTGCTTTGAACAATGCGCTTCAAGAACCAGTTCCTACATCAACTGTCCGAAGGGAGCTGCACGACATGAATCTTTACGCTCGTGCGGCCATTTCTAAACCGCTAATAAAACCGCAAAACGCGGTAAACAGGAAGCGCTGGTGCAAGGATCATAAAGAATGGACGCCAGATCAATGGAACCAAGTTGTGTGGTCGGACGAATCATCTTTTACCTTGTTTCCAACTACAGGTCGAGTGTACGTATGGCGTACTCCTGGAGAAGCCTACAACCCTGGCTGCCTTCTGCCAACCGTTAAACATGGCGGGGGGTCAGTTATGGTATGGGGTGCAATATCGTGGCATTCTCTTGGGCCTTTAGTTGCTATGAAGGGAAAAATAAAGGCCAAAGATTATCAAGAAATATTGGATGACCAGGTATTTTTTAGAAAACCTTCAAAATATACTTAAAATAACACAATTGCCCAACAGGTCTCCAATGATAAAGACCATCTTTCCTGATGGCAGAGGAATCTTCCAATATCACAACGCTCCAATCCACACTGCCCAAATCATAAAGGCGTGGTACGAAGAGCATGATACAGACTTTCATCACCTTGATTGGCCAGCACAGTCACCAGACCTCAACATTATCGAGCCACTTTGGTCTACATTAGAAGCACGCGTGAGAAGTGTATTTCCACCACCATCGTCTCTAAAAGCGTTAGAGAAGGTTTTGATCGATGAGTGGTATAAAATACCTATCGAAACAATCCGAAAATTGTACGATTCCATCCCTAGGCGTATCCTAGCCGTTTTGAATGCCAATGGTGGACCCACGCCTTATTAAACGCGATTTTCCTTTGAAACGATCTATCTAATCAAAATAACTGAATTATTGTTAGCATATCCGAACTTTTATATATTTTCGAAACTATGTTTGAATAATTTGCGATTGAATCCTGATGCCCACAATAGAAACCTCAGATTCGCCACCAGTGGTATTGGTTTGTAAAATCATGAAGTTTGATGTGTTGCTAGCCAGGTTGGACATCGTTCTAAATCCAGCCATTTCCCTGGGGGAACCCGGATCCCGGAGCGTCACCAGGTCTGACCAATGTGACCGAAAACTCTCAGGTTGAGCACCAGTAATCTTGATTTGTAAAATCATGAAGTTTGATGTGTCGCAATCCATAGTTTGGAATCGTTCTATATCTCGCCAATTTCCCGGGGGAACCCGGAATCCGCAACTTCACCAAATGTGGCCAATGTGACCGAATACTCGTGACCACCCCCCCCATTGTTTTTTTATATAAAAATATTAAGTTTTGTGACGCCCCAGGTTGGATTTCATCACAAATCGGCCTCCTCCTTGCGGCCCCCAACCCCCACCCCACCCCCCCTGGTGCCAATATAAAAAAATCTCCCACAAGTACTACCAGTGGTATTGGTTTGTAAAATCATGAAGTTTGATATGTCGCAAGCCAGGTTTGATACAGTTCTAACTCTGGCCATTACACTGGTAGGGTACTTCCTTCCCGATTCCCGATAATGAATCCGGAACTACGGAAAATAACGAAATGTCCGCTACTTTTCCAAAAACTAGGATAAATTTGTGATCGTATGGATCATGAAAAAGTTGCATCTAATTTGGTTAAGGGTACGCAGAGTTACAGATAAATTAAAAAGGAGTTTTTCAACATAGCGTCAGGCAATTGAGTAAAACACTACATTTTACGGAAATAGCCATATCTCGGTTGTTTATGGGCCGATTCACGATCTTTAACCACTGACAGACTTGTTATGAATTCTAGTTTCTGAGAAAAATATAATTCCGATTTCATTTCATTTTCAGTAACATAAAAAATAACGAGCTGCAGAAAATTAGCACATTTGACATAACCTCAAAGTGTCCGTGCTATCTCCGGTGCCTGGACATCAAATCAAATTTTGAATAAACATGCTAAATCTAGAATAAATTCCCCGTCGAACGCTTCTAGTTTCATCAAAATCGGTTAATTATTCACCGAACTGTATCACTTTGAATCTGGACAAAATTTTGCTAGTCTTCTCCTTTTTGATCATCCCCTGTAGTTTTCAATAACGGAAACGGCAACATTATTATTAGTCACATTAAACCAAAATTGCATACAATTGATCATTTCGTGTTACTTGGGATGTGTGCCATATTTCTGTGCAGTTACTAGTTTTCAACTTGTATCTTTCAATTTTCAAAGCCTGCCGTTACGCTTACACGGTGTTCAATAAGTTCGGATACACTTTCAAAATTTGTTAAAAAAATGAAAACATGTTTTTTTATTTTTTGGATTTATGTTATTGAAAGCTATGTTTACAAGGAACGTTTACAACATTTCTCTTGGAATGACCCCCCCTTTGTACTCCTTAACGAGCTTCAAACGTTTCTCGAACGCGTCGCAGGCGGCACGCACGGACTGCATGGGCATTTCGTCCCAGATTTTGAGAATTACCGTCTTGAAATGATCCAAAGTGCTGACCTTGTATTCGTTCAGCTTCGCCATCATATAGGACCAAACAAAAAGTCGAGAGGATTCAAGTCCGGGGAGCTGGGAGGCCACAAAGTTTTGTCCAGAAAGTCGGTTAAATTGTCCCGACACCAGGCTTGAACCACATTTGCCGTATGGGCTGGTGCACCGTCCTGCTGGAACACGTAGTGCTCATCGCCGTAGAGGCTTCGGAGACTGGGGGCAACAACCTTTTCCAAAACCTCAGTTTTGTAGTACGCCGCGTTGATTTTGACGTTTTTTTTCAATAAACACCAAGGGTAGCTTACCACGTTTGCATACTGCCCCCCAAACCATCACCGACGCGGCACTTTGGAACCGAGGGATGTTTATATTGGATTCAGGAATGCTGTCCCTCGATGGCGCCCACACCCGGTCATTTTGCACATTGTGCGGCTGCTGCAGCACGAACAGTTTCTCGTCCGAAAAAACAAACTCCTGACCAGCGTGCCGAGAGAGGATCCTCTTAGCTCGATCCAACCGCTTTTTGCTGGTAGCCTCCGAAACGCCATGGACCTTACGTTTTTTGTAAGGCCTGAAACCAAGGTCCTTGGTGAGTATGGTGTGAGCGGTTCCAATGGAAACGTTGAGATCTGCAGCCGTTTTCCGGATTGAGCGGTTCTTTTTGCGCCGAATTCGCTCCCTCACGATCTTGATGACCCGTGGCGTCCTCGCTGAACGCGGCCGACCGGATCTCGCACGGTCATTGGTCGAGGACGTCTCCCGGTATCGCCTGATGGTCGTGTAGACAAAGTTCCGCTTGACCCCATGCGATTTCAGCAGCCGGAATATATCGCCGGGTCGCTCACCGTTCAAAAAACGCTTAATTACGAAGTCCCGATACTCTTTCATCGCGCGTAACAAACAAACAACAACTAACAGAATGTCAACACCGCGCACATTCGGTAGCGTATGAATGAAGCTAAAGCTGACACCAATACCAATGCAGAATATGTACATGGCGCATACCTACGCAATGATGAAAAACTTGTATTCGAACTTATTGAACACCGTGTATAGCTAACACTAGTCGGCAGTGTTTCACTCCCTTCAAGTATAAATGTTGAATTTTATAGACTTCGCCACGCTGAGTTCAAATATGTTAAATTCATGATAAATTCACAAAAACACGTATTTTCGTAGTAATATGATCTACCTCATCAACAACCAGAATATTGGCTCTGCCCTTTGCAAGTTGGACTTAGATTTTATGGAATGGACCTCCCTGAATCCATTCGTGAACACAGATTTTTCGCAACACGTAAGATTGTTGAAATAAGCCGGGTTTTCATTCACAAAATTACGAATTTTCATGAAAATCAAGATTTCCTATTTTGAAAACATGAATTTTCGCTCCGCCCTTTGAATGTTGGGTTTGGATTTTATGAAATAAACCTCCCTGAATACATTCGTTATCACAGATTTTTTTTAACACGTAAGATTAATGAAATAAACCGGAATTTCATTCACAAAATTACGAATTTTCATAAAAATCAAGATTTTCTATTTTGAAAACATGTATTTCAGCTCCACCCTTTGAATGCTGGGCTTGGATTTTATGAAATGGACCTCCCTGAATCCATTCGTGAACACAGATTTCCTATCAGTCAGTCAGTCATATCTTTTCCTTAATCTCTCGAGCAATAGTGACTTACACAGAGTCTTTTGTCTCTGTCTATTCTTTTGTTTTTTGAGTGTTTGCGTGTTTAAATGCTGTCCTGCTCACTCCTATCCTAACTTAAAAATACGGCACTGCTGAATATTTAGAGTATTTAATGAGGCGTTTCTGAAGGGCTCTGTGCAGCTGACTTTTGAATTAATGAATGATCTTTAAAGGACTTCAGTTCCCAAACTGCTGTAAGAAGCAACATCAATATACTCAATATACTCAAAGAGGCACAGCTAAAGGGATCGTTCATAAATTACGTTATGCTTTGAGAGGGAGGTGGGGGGGGGGGTCTTAAAAAGTGACGATGCATACAAAATTTTTCAAAAATCCATACAAAAAATGTGATAAAGAAAGGAGGGGGTTAAAAATCTGTATTTTTGAGCGACGTAATTAATGGACGGGTCTTGATTTTCATGAAAACTCGTAATTTTGTGAATGTAAACCCGGTTTTTACATCAACCTTACGTGTTGCGAAAAATCCGTGTTCACGAATGAATTCAGGGAGGTCAATTTCATAAAATCCAAGCCCAACATTCAAAGGATGGTGCTGAAATTCATGTTTTCAAAATAGAAAATCTTGATTTTTATGAAAATTCGTAATTTTGTGAATAAAATCCCGATTAATTCATTAATCTTACGTGTTACAAAAAATCTGTGATAACGAATGGATTCAGGGAGGTTTATTTCATAAAATCCAAACCCAACATTCAAAGGGCGGAGCGAAACTTCATGTTTTCAAAATAGGAAATCTTGATTTTCATGAAAATTCGTAATTTTGTGAATGAAAACCCGGTTTATTTCGACAATCTTACGTGTTGCGAGAAATCTGTGTTCACGAATGGATTCAGGGAGGTCCATTCCATTAAATCCAAGTCCAACTTGCAAAGGGCAGAGCCAATATTCTGGTTGTTGCTTAGGTAGATCATATTACTACGGAAGTACGTGTTTTTGTGAGTTTAAATCACATTGTTCTCAAAAACTGGACGTGTTACATTTCTGAGCCCATATTTTGATTCAGCGTATCAAAGTCTATAAAATCCAACCAGAAATGCCGACGGGAGCGGAAGAAGTTCCGATTTTGCCGACTAGTGTAATTTGCCCGCTCCATGGAAATATTTAACGGAATTTGTTAAATTTTGTAATCAATTTAGAGAATAATGAGAACAGCACATGTTGGACATTAACAAGATAGTAAATATGAAATTTACATGGTTTCCTATCACAAGCGAGATTCAACGAGTTATTATTGCCAGTTGAGGTGGCAGATGTATCTGTGTCTCAACCTACCCCGCAGTGGGATGTTTGGCAATGATAACGTCCTTGGTTCGAGTACTACTTTACCTATGCCCTTTCGCTCAATTTTTCAATATTTCTATTCCATTTCCAACCTACCGTACACTGACAGAACTTTCAACACTTTCTCTTCATATCTTTCATTCTAGCAAACATGACTGTCTACTCTTGGTGCCTCATGGCGATGAGAGAAACATCTCCTTCTACGTCATGGTTTCCTTTGTCAATTACTCTTGGATTGAATGAGTGACCATAGCTGCTCGGTCATTATCTTCATGCACGGTCGAAATTTAGTTACATCGACATGTTTCGGGTGAAAAACTTTATTTGTCTCCTCCTAAAGGATTCTTTGGAGTATCCGGGTTGTCTTTGAATGGACAATATAGGCATTCGTCCATTTAAAGACTAGAAGTAGATTGTTTACAAAAAGCCATGAAGTTTGAGCCATCGAAAGGAATAAAATGATCCCCTGGGCCATCTGGATTGTCCCAGAATGACGAATATGATCATTGGTCCATTTAAAGGCTTAAAGTATACTACTCATGAAAAATCATGAAGTTTGAGCCGTCGAAAGGCATGTTTCGGCAAAAATCTGTTTTAGTCCCCTCCTAAATGGTTCTTTCAGGGCCTCCGGGTTGTTTCAGAATAACCCATATGGTCATTGGTCGATTTCAAAGCTAGATGTAGACTACTCAACAAAAATCATGAAGTATGAAACGTCGAAAAGCATGTTTCGGCAAAAATCTATATTTGCCCCCTCCTAAACGGTTCCCTGGGGCATCCTGATTGTCCCGGAGTGGTCAACATAGTCATTGGGCCATTGCTATAGGAGACTATTCATGAAAATTCATGAAGTTTGAGCCGTTCAAAGGCATGTTTCGGCGAAAATTCGTTTTTGTCCCCTCCTAAAGGGTTCTTCCGGGCATCCTGGTTGTTCCAGAATGGCCATTGATCCATTTCAAGGCTAGAGGTAGACTAGTCAACAAAAATCATGAAGTTCGAGCCGTCGAAAGACATGATTCGGCGAAAATCTGTATTTTTTCCATCCTAAACGGTTCCCCAGGGACATCCGAATTGTTCCGGAATGGCCAATATAGTCATTGGGCCATTGCTAGGGTAAATGTAGAAGTAAATGTTCCGATGAAAATTTGTATCTGTCACCGCCTCACGGATCGTGGCAAAACATTCCCTCTTCCGGCACAGATTCCCTGTGGCCAATCGGGTCAAAAAGGGCAGTACACAAAAACACAATTATCACTCCACACACTACCCACCCCCACCCCCCCCCCCATTCCCCTTCCCCCCCCCCACTTCCCCCCCTCCCCCACCCCACATTTTCCCCCCCCCCACCCCCCATCTCACCTCACGCATACATTTCCCATCATTCCTCACTTTATCCCATCCCTCTTGCCTTCCCACATAAATTCTCCCTTTTCCTCCCAACTCCCAGTACTATCAACCACTTTCTCTCCTCATCTCTCCAAACTTCCATCCTCCCCACCCCTCCAATCCCGGGCATTCCCACCCTAAAACACTTATAAAAAAAAACTCTCCCCACCCAAAACAACACCCCACACCCAAGCATATTCCCTTTTTTTTTAACCATTTTTTTTTTTTTTCTCCATGGGTTACTTTTTCATTTATTAAACATTCTTTATTTTCTTTATTTTAAAAACAATTTTTCTCATCAGAAACTGAAAATTGGGACTCTTATGAGCATCTTGACTGCAAAGACTTTAAAATATGTTCAAATGTTGTTTCCACAATGTGTGTTTGAAATCCGGGTCAATATGACCCGAAACACCTTATTTGTAGCTTTTTTTGACAGCCCTTCAGAAATGTCAAAACAAAATTGCTTTCAATGCAGAAACGTACCCCTCTATGATTTAGGAAAAGTCAAGGAAATTCAAACGTCTAGATGCTTATTTTGGAAAGTTATAGCATTTTTAAAATCCATTCCCTGATACTTAATAAAAGGTTAATCGTGCACTTCCAGGCGTTTCTGATGAACTAAACCAGTACGAATCGATTCCTTGATATTTTTTTTTTCTGTATAATATGACCATTGTCAAGAACTCCCTTCAGCCGCATGAATTTGGTGCCGTTTTGGGTCACTATTCATTTACTGAGGTAGCGGTAGCTTCGATATAGGTTCAGCTATCCATCCATTTGTGTCCAATTAGCTTAACTACCCTAATAAAAATTACATCGAACATACGGTAAAATTTAAGGACTGTATCGTTAGTTATGATTACACTTAAAAATTGGTGTATTTAAAAATGTTTTATTTATTTTGCAACTCAAAAAAATTTCCATTATAGATTGACCATCAAAAAATCCCATTACATAAGCATTCATTTAATTTTTCGTAGGTCTTCTTCTTGATGTTTCTCATGAGGTTTTGCACAACCGTTCCGTCGATGGTTTTGCTTACGGTTACCCAGTATTTTTTTTTAATTTGATGATGTCATCTGCTCCTCTAGCCTTCATCCGCAGCTTTCCTTTCATCAAAGCCCAAAATTTCTCAATGGGCCTTATTTGCGGACAATTTGGAGGATTCATCGCCTTTTCCACACATTGGACATTGTTCTCTTCATACCAGCCCAAGGTGGCACGCGCATAGTGGCAGGATGCCAAATCAGGCCAAAAGAATGTCGAACCTTTGTGTTTTCGGATTAGTGGCAGAATTCGTTTCTGCGGGCATGCCTTCCGGTACATCTCGGCGTTCATATTCATATTTCTCATACCGCATTGGCAGATTGTTTGCTAAACCAACACCAATTTTGCAAATTTTTCGCAAAAAAAAAAACGATTTCTCCGAATTTGGGACATCCGTTCCACGCTTCACGGTGTAAAACTGTGCACCTGGAAGTGCCCTGTAGTAGAATTTGACGTATGTCTCTTCATCCATGATAATGCACATGTCATTTTCCGAGCCCGAGTTTTCACGGAATCCGCCTGAATTTGACTGCGTTTCGGACATTTTGTTTTCTGGTACGTTTTCTGGGCATTTTGCTCCTTTGCGCGTTGGGCCATTTTAATCGTCGTTCCACTTTTTTTTTGCGCAATCTCTGATGGATACCTCCTTTTTTCCTTCAAAAGCTTTGCAAATTTGTTTGTCCAAATTTGGGTTCGACACACCTGTTTTTCTACCACGGCCGGGTAATTCCTTCAATGTGTTATGCATAACAAACCGGTTGACCGCATTTCGGACCGCACAGACACTAACACCTTCTTCGTTTGCTTATTTTCTTAGCGACTATCCCTTTTCAGTGCAGTACTTGGTCACAATCGATTCTCGCTTTTCTTACGTAAGACCTCGCATTGTTCCGCTTGAAGTAAAACTTTAACTTTTAATGAAGGTTTTCGTTTGTTTACAAGGCAAGCAAAACATTGACACTAAACAGCTGTCAAAATAAGTCAAAGTATTTTTCATACAGAACCTCAAACGTGTACTCATAATTGATGATGCAGTCCTTATTGTAAAACTATAGTAAAAGGAATGGTGGATACTATTGATTCTATTATTTCCAAAGATAAGATAACAATTCAACTTATTCTTTTCCACCATATGATGTATTGTGGATGTCAATTTTACAATAGAAATGGATGGTTGTAATGTATCTTAACAAACAAAAATTGCATTCTTTCTCGAATTATTTCAAACGAAAACTATTCATTTTATTGTTTTTTGTTTATTTTAAAAATGATGACTACAAAAGACTTTATTGCTTACCCGCTTGAAAATTTTTCAATTTAAATAACATTAAAATCTATTCCCAACCATGAATCTTATCGTTCATGAATCAGATAAATGAAAAATGCAAATAGTGGTTACAGTAGATTAACTATTCACTCCATTTTCTAAGATTTTCAACTATTGTGAAATAGTATAATTAATATTAACTGACTCAAATTTTTTCGGACAAAAATTATTTTTTCTTAAGTTAAGATACTATTGTTCTATTGTTGATATCTCAATTAACATAAAAATCTATTTTGGAAACAATAACTCTTATTTTTATCTTATTTTTATGTGAATAATACTTTTAATTGTACATACTACAGATTCTATTGTATGGTTACAATACATTTAATAGTAAATCCATGAGAATTTTTTTTCGGGTAGAGTCATTTTATAGAAACTGTATATAAACAGTATGGTTTATTGTCCAACAACAAAATCAATTATAATTTTATGGTTTTGTATTGTAATCGTATTGCATTTTTTTATTCGGGCATGTTAAAAAATTCAAACACGGTTTGGAAGTTTAAACGGTTCCTACACACTTTGAAAAGTTTACAGTATTCGGTAATTTTACCGAACTTTCAACAGCTGAACGTTCGATAATCAGTTTACCAGATTTCAGTGAAATTTTACAGTATTCCGGTAAAGAAATTACCGGGTAAAATTTTACCGAAATCCGTTAAATCGGATTACCGAACGTTCAGCTGTTGAAAGTTCGGTAAAAAATTACCGAATACTGTAAAATTGTCTAGGTGTGTATATTCCGAAGCGCAGTTATCATATCTAGATCAAAAATAGAAAATTTGTAAACAAACACTTCTGAGCCCTTTTTCTCGCAAGCCGTTGGCTACAAACGCAAACCTACAGAACCATCGTGTAGGGGGAACTTTCCTCTACATGATGATGGAATTGGTTTGCGTGGGTGGCCTACGCTTTGCGAGGGTATAGGCTCAAAAGTGCTTGTTTACAAATGTTAATGTGCCCTTTTCTATTGTTAATCCAGATATATCAAAAGTGTTTGAATTAGCTCAGAAATCCTCAATTGGACGCATTTGCGGTGCATATGAATGGCCATCAGCCTTTTGAACAAAATTATATAATATATTTATATATATGTTCAATTTTGTTTGTTTTATTCCTATTATAAACATAAAGAAATTGGTGCTCAGTTATGTGTAAATAATTCGTTTATATTGTTTCAGAAATGTCATGATTGTGAGCGACGTAATCTGTCATCATGGCCTGAATATTTACTACGTATGAACCTAAGAACTGCATGAAGTGTCGCTGAAACTATCCTGACTTCCCAATGAACATAAATTTGAATGAAGTATAAATTTGTCCAAAACAGCCCTCGAAAGTTTTTCTAAAAACCGTGTCTTTCCAAACAGAAACCACCATCGCACTTTGTGAGTGGCCCATAGAGCGTTTCCAGCCAAAATGACCTGGAAATGTGAAAAATTATTTCCGATATATTTTGTTTTGAATGAAACTTTGCATACGCGTTTGGCTTATGAGACTGAGCATTTTCCATGCTAACATAGATTTTTGTGACTCAAGAGTCAGTTTTAAAAAAGGCGTAAGCATTTTGAATAGCACTTCAATTAATAATGTGTAGCTCGAAAACCTTTGGTTGTACAAAAAACCTGTCTAAGAACAAGTTGCGAACCTATATGTGAAAGTTATGAAAAAAATATACACTGAGAAAAAAAAATCAGAAAAAAAATCGACAATTAACATAAAAATGTAAATATCTCAAACATAGATTGTTGGATTTTTTGTTAATATTGACTGTAAAAATTTGAAGTTATTACGCAAACTTCACGAGAAACTTGTGTTTCATTTGTATGGGAGCCCCCCCCCCCTTACAGAGAAAGAGGAGGGGTCTCAAACTACTGTAGAAACCTTTATTGCCTTTAAAATCCCCGCAAGCCAAATTTGGTTCCATTTGCTTTATTAGATCTAGAGTTATGAAGAAATTTCAGTTTCATTTGTATGACAGCGCCCCTTCTAGGAGAGGGGGGGGGGGGTCTCAAACCTAAATAAAAACATTTTTCGCCACCAGAAAACCCCACATGCCAAATTTGGTTCCATTTACTTGATTAGTTCTTGAGATATGCAGAAAATTTTGTTTCATTTGTATGAGAGCCTCCCTTTCTAGAAAAGGGAGGGGTCTCAAACTACCATAGAAACATTTCTTGCTTCCAAAAACTTCTGCATGCTAAATTTGGGTTCCTTTGCATGATCAGTTCTCGAATTATGCAGAAATATGTGTTTCGTTTGTATGGGACGGGTCTCTTACTGTCTTAAGAACCTTTCCCGGCCCCAAAAAAACCTGCATACAAATTTTCACGCCGATCGGCTCAGCAGTCTCCGAGTTAAATCGTGACAAAGGAAACCCCAACTCATTTTTATTTATATAGATTCCTCCTCAGGTTTCACGACAAAATTGTTGGAATAGATCTTAAGCATCAGGTTGGCCCAGAAATTCTCGATGGGACGCAGCTGGGGGACGTTGGGTGGGTTCGCCGACTTGGGTACCATATCCATATTCAGCCGCTCCATCTCCTCCAACGATCGCTTCGAGTAGTGGGCCGACACCAGATCCGGCCAGAACACCGCGTCTTCGCCCTTATGGTATTTCTTGATGAACGACGCAACTTCCGGCAGGCATTTCGTACTATAAATTTCCCCGTTCACGGCCAGTCCGGAGCGAAAGAAAAGCGGCTTTGACATCCCCTTCTCGCTGATTGTCAGCCACAGCAGCACCTTCTTGGGGAACGTGGTGTGTGAAATGAACTTCACCTCGGATCTCACTTCCTTCGTGGGGGAAGTAAAATACGAAGTGCCCTGCCAGTCGTTGCCATTAAGGGTGAGATAGGTCTCGTCGTCCATCACCACCGCCACGTCAACAATCAATTTGCAACTAGTGATTTGAAATTGTTTCACTGTTGTAGAACCCCTAGGTTCGAAGTTTACCTTGCAGTCTGCACCTTGCAATAATTCTTGCGCTCTGATTGTTGTCTAATAGTGCCAAGATGTTGTAGATGCCAGAACGGGCGAATACGGCGTCCACAAAGTACCACACGATGTATGTTTTTCGACGCGGTGGGGTGCTGTTCTTTGAACGCGCACACTTCACACTTCACTTCACTGTTTTTGCCATCACGGTTAGAGTTCGACTGATAGAACTGTCAAATTTTGTCTGCTGACTCATTGGTTACTATGATTGATGCTGCATGGGTAGTTTTGTCAGTACGGGTGAAGGTAAACCCATGAAAAATCGTCAATTTTTGTCCATTTTTTTGAAATGCAATCGTTAGAAATATTTGCTTTAGAACTTTTAAATTACACAAACATAAACAAAGCAAATAAACACGAATGTCATATTGGCGTATAAAAATTGCTAACCGTTTTTCTAAAATCCTAAGCATTCATCATCCGTCCAATAGATATTGAATGCCATAAAATATCCTACATCCTTGAAATCGACAATCGTACCGATCCAATAAGTTAAAAGAAAAATAATTCTCATCGACATAGGCAGCATTTTCAGCGTTCTAGCTATGGCATATACATTTACTTTGTGGCCCAATCGTTGTCATCGTCGTCATCATCGGCCTGCAATGCAGATACCCATCAGAAACTCATTCAAAGGAACGGAAGTGGAACAGTGTTCTCCGCCCTTCACCCTGACTTCCGTTGCGCCGCTCAGTAAGTGGAATATATTTTGACTTTTTGGCAACCGTTTGTGGTTGCAAAATCCGCTCTACACATGCACGAGACTTGAGGCTATACTTATTCTTGATGGTTGCACTTTGCATTCAAGCCTTTCGGTATTTCTCTTTTTGCCGTAGAGCATCGAGATATCAGTGTAAAGTTACTTAATCTCTTTCGCCTTATTGAAGTATGATAAGTGGATAATTGATACCATGCCGACCAAGTGTTTATCGAGTGGCTATATCTTCATCTAAAGCCCTAGCGTTGTGTTTGCACTGCATGGAAGAAGATAAACGGATTGCCTCAATTTCACAAGGACACAACGATGATCGCTCTTGTGTCGAATGTGGGCAGCTTGTTTGCACAAATCATACCAAGGGATTCTTATTCTTCTGTTGCTGAACGTTTGCTTTTGGGCATATTACATAATTAATATCTATTCAATTTCTGTCAATACATTATCACCCTCGCCCTGCAGAGGCTGATCTCCGATTTCCGACCTGGTCTGGTTGGCGATTAATATAAACGATGAACATCATGGCAATGGGTGAATAGTCCAGCGAGTTGCTGAGCGAAGTGTGTAAAATGTCATTAATTCCGGAGGATTTGCCTTGATGAATCAATTTGATTGATGTGATTCGACGAATAAATGGATACTTGAGGTGAGGGAAATACGAAGATTCTCATTGGCTATTGGGCTAATTCAAGGTATCGATTATTGCAAGTACCCCTCAAGGATTTGTAAAAAATTCCTTGACAAGACCGGGAATCGAACCCAGCACCTCCTGCATGGTAGGTGATACTTTGTAGCTGCGCTCATAACAACTGAGGATTATTGTGCAGTTGAGTTCGCAACCAAACGAGCTCAAGTTTCAGTAGCATTATCAGAACCTAATTTAATTTGATTGAATACCGGTGCATCGGTGTGCACACAACATCAAGTTTCTAAAATTGTAATGCATAAAAGTTTAGAGAACATTTACCTTATGTCCCAATATCATTCTAACACAATGACCGATCTCGACTTTGCAACCAAAATCAAGCAAACTGCAAACCGCAAAAACCTTTCCTGCACAAACATTTTAATCTTACCAATCGATTTGCATGTTTCAATCAACCGCATATTAATGCCGAACTCCGATGCATGAGATAAACACAATGACGCAAATCTGGGAATTAATTTTAGAAATGACACCGCAACAGTTTCACATAACATTGTAACTTGTGAAGTGCTAGCAGCAGTGTTCGATACTCGTAATCGCGATGGTTTGATGAGTGTTCGCACTTTTTAGTTGTTGATCAACAACGAGGCGGGAGTTGGCCAAGAAGGGTACCAAGAAGGGTACATGTGTGAACTCAAAATAATATAAATAGGATTACAGCCCGGGAAACCACAAAAGCGGTAATTTAATATCAACTGCGGTTTTGGGTTGGCGACCCTGTTCCAGCTTGCCAACATATGGCCAACAATGTATACGATGTAAGCCGGGTGAATGCGTCCGAGGAGGGTGAGAATTAAGCTCGATGGATGATTTTCAGCGTTGAATTTACGATGCGATGTGATGCCAAAATGGGGAAAGTGTAGAGTTATCTATCACATCGTTGGAATCGGATGTGTTTACATCGGAGTGCATGCTTTTTGAAATTGGATTTTACGGATTGTAGGAAGAAATAAGAACACAAGCTCGAAGGAGAGTATTGCATTACTTTAGCATTGAAAGCTTTGAGATATGCGATCCCGTTTGAAACTGGGGTGTAAATGTTCGATTGCTGTTTGAAATGAGTGCACCGCATTAGGCATACGGATAATAGGCACAATGGACGTTACGCAATCTTACAATCTTCACAACATCAATTCACAATTCAAATCACAATATTCTTGCGAGTGAAGGTTAAATTGATGACAGCCCATTCGCCGAAAAACTGTTATTCATACGGATGGTTGTTATATACGCCACAATGTTTGTTCACATTGTGCTGTAAAAATCGAAAAATATCAAATTGAATTCCACATAAACGTGTAAATTGGAGCCCGATTCTTTGGTGCCTTATCCTGTCGCTAAGCTGTCATTCATTTCCCAACATCATACGAAGTGATTCAGAATCACAGCGCAATTGTGTGATTGTAATTGTTACAAAATCAAACATCATATTCCGTTGGTTTATTTGATATATTCGCAAAGAAATAATAAACAAATCACAGTGTGAAATTGCAGTTTGTCTACAAGGATCCGAACATTGATTGTTGGAAGAGGTGAGCGAGAACGAGATACTAGGTTAGTCAAAAAGTTCTGAAAGCGACATCAGTGGGGTCTCCTACAAAGCAACATCATGCTGGAGGTGGCTGGGTTCGATTCCTGGTCTGGTCAAGGCATTTTTCGTAAAGGAAAATTTCTCGCCTCCCTGGGCATTAGCGTATGATTGTACTTGCCACACAATCATACTAATGCAAAAATGATACTCGGCATCGAAAGCTCTCAATTAATAACTGTGGAAGTGCATTTGAACACTACGTTGAGAGCAAGCAATAAGCGAATTGTGAAAGCAATAAGCTTGAAAGGCTAAAGAAGAAGATCAGTGGAGCATTAAAAAACCAAAATTTCTAGGCCATTTTAATAATTCATCTTTCATAAGAACGTACTGAAAATTTCAATTCGATCTGTCAATTCATTCTTTGTTTATAAGCCATTTGAAGTTGACGTGTCTGTGTATTTTTTAACAGTGGAAAAATCCAAATATCGTGCAGTGATTAAATTCTTTGTTTTGGAAGGTTTTTCGGCTACTGAGATCCATGCAGAGATGATGAAAGTATTAACCCATTTTCGCCGTTTTTTCGAAAAAAATGTATTCGAATAAAATCAAGATCAAGACTTTATGTTAGTCTTGAAAAACTTCTTTCAAGGGCTTCAAATGGTTAGTTGACAACTTCGAAGGAGGGTGCAACCGACCTCTCGTCCTCACAAGTTCCTACCTCACGCCTCCACGAGTCATATGATCACAAAAGACTGCCAGCTGAAACATAGAGACGCTACACTGTGGGCAAAAACGAGCCAATAAACGGATCTTTTATGGCCGCTAGTTTCAGTCCCTTAGGATGAGCATTTTTAGTGTGAAAAATCACGAGAAATCGATTGGAAATGGTTTCAACCACCACACAACACGGGAAGTTGTCCATTTTTCCCGATTCTCCCCATGATTATACCTCAAACTCATATGTCATTTAGTTTTATACATTGATGTCGCTAATATAACACTCATTTGCACTGTACTTATGTAAAATTATCCGCAAAATCAAATGAAGATGATACAGCTTTGATTTGACCTTTGGAAGTGGTCCATTTTACCCGAGTTTTCCTCATACTTGCGGAAACTTATATAACATACGGTTTTGAGTATTGAACCCATCACTATTAACCTCATTTGCACTGTACTTATGTATAATGAAGATTATACTGTTTTGGTTAGATCTTCGGAAGTGGTCCGCTCTATCAGAATTCCTCTCGCACTCTCATACTCTCATACTAACCCAACTAAAAAAAAAACAAAAACTGAGTAGTAGTTCCCACGCTAGTTAAAGGGTGTCCACGATGAAATTGCCACACACAAAATTGATTCGCAAAATTCGAGTTTTCATCAGATTGCCATCAAATTTTCAGGGATTGAGAAATAACTATTAAACTTCATTTTACCATTTTACTCGTATTTTATATACAGTCCATACGCAAATGCCCGCACCTTGGCCTTAACCCCGGGCATAAGATTCTACACAACCTGTGAATCAACCGTTTTTTGCATGTAAACCCATACTTTCTTCAGTTCCTCGACTGTCTTCACTACCTTAGGTCGTTTAAGAAGGTGCTGCTTCATAATCGCCCAGTACTTCTCGATGGGGCGGAGCTCCGGAGTGTTGGGAGGGTTGAACATTTTCGGCACGAAATTGACCTTATTGTCCGCATACCACTTCAGCACGTCCTTGGAGTAGTGGCATGAGGCCAAATCCGGCCAGAAGATTGTTGGGACGTTGTGGGCCTTCAGGAGAGGAAGCAGCCGCTTCTGGAGGCACTCTTTTATGTACACCTGTCCGTTCATCGTGTCCTGGGTCACGAAAGGTGCACTCCGCTTCCCGCACGTGCAGATGGCTTGCCAAACCAGGAATTTCTTCGCAAATTTGGACATCTTCTGAGTGCGGACATGCTCCGGAACGCTGAACTTATCCTTGGCTGTGAAAAACAGGTTGCCGGGGATCTGTTTGAAGTCGGCCTTAACATATGTTTCGTCGTCCATGATGCAGCATTCAACTTTCGTCAGCATGTTGAGGTACAACTTCCTGGCACGGGTTTTGGCGGACTTGTTCTGCTTCTCGTCGCGATTAGGGGCCTTTTGTACCTTGAACGTTCGAAGCCCAGCCTTAGTTTTGGCCTTCTGGACAAAACTTCGGCTTAGGTGCAGCTTCTTAGCCACATCCCGAACGGAGGCGTTCGGATTTCGGTTGAAGGCCCCAACTACGCGGTTGTGATTTTTGGTGTTGTACGGAATACTTTTTCCTTCACTTCTGGGCTTCCGATCGGTGGTCAACCGTTCCTCGAACCGCTTAATCACTCGCGACACCGTGGAATTCGCGATTCCCAACGTTTTAGCGATGGAACGATGCGAGAGATCCTTGTTCTCGTGATGAATGCGCAAGATTTTATCACGCACGAGCTGTTCTTTCGACTCCATTTCCGCGAGTTTTGATCACAGGACTTTAAAACTTGCAGGATGTAAATAATGAACTATGAACTAAATCCACTCAAATTTTCATTAAATTCTACCTAACGGTTAAAAAGTTAGAGCAATTTCATAGTGTGGCAATTTCATCATGGACACCCTTTACTCACGACAAGAAATTTAAATTATCGCTCATGGTTTGTACACGGTGTTCAATAAGTTCGGATACACTTTCAAAATTTGTTAAAAAAATGAAAACATGTTTTTTTATTTTTTGGATTTATGTTATTGAAAGCTATGTTTACAAGGAACGTTTACAACATTTCTCTTGGAATGACCCCCCCCTTTGTACTCCTTAACGAGCTTCAAACGTTTCTCGAACGCGTCGCAGGCGGCACGCACGGACTGCATGGGCATTTCGTCCCAGATTTTGAGAATTACCGTCTTGAAATGATCCAAAGTGCTGACCTTGTATTCGTTCAGCTTCGCCATCATATAGGACCAAACAAAAAAGTCGAGAGGATTCAAGTCCGGGGAGCTGGGAGGCCACAAAGTTTTGTCCAGAAAGTCGGTTAAATTGTCCCGACACCAGGCTTGAACCACATTTGCCGTATGGGCTGGTGCACCGTCCTGCTGGAACACGTAGTGCTCATCGCCGTAGAGGCTTCGGAGACTGGGGGCAACAACCTTTTCCAAAACATCAGTTTTGTAGTACGCCGCGTTGATTTTGACGTTTTTTTTCAATAAACACCAAGGGTAGCTTACCACGTTTGCATACTGCCCCCCAAACCATCACCGACGCGGCACTTTGGAACCGAGGGATGTTTATATTGGATTCAGGAATGCTGTCCCTCGATGGCGCCCACACCCGGTCATTTTGCACATTGTGCGGCTGCTGCAGCACGAACAGTTTCTCGTCCGAAAAAACAAACTCCTGACCAGCGTGCCGAGAGAGGATCCTCTTAGCTCGATCCAACCGCTTTTTGCTGGTAGCCTCCGAAACGCCATGGACCTTACGTTTTTTATAAGGCCTGAAACCAAGGTCCTTGGTGAGTATGGTGTGAGCGGTTCCAATGGAAACGTTGAGATCTGCAGCCGTTTTCCGGATTGAGCGGTTCTTTTTGCGCCGAATTCGCTCCCTCACGATCTTGATGACCCGTGGCGTCCTCGCTGAACGCGGCCGACCGGATCTCGCACGGTCATTGGTCGAGGACGTCTCCCGGTATCGCCTGATGGTCGTGTAGACAAAGTTCCGCTTGACCCCATGCGATTTCAGCAGCCGGAATATATCGCCGGGTCGCTCACCGTTCAAAAAACGCTTAATTACGAAGTCCCGATACTCTTTCATCGCGCGTAACAAACAAACAACAACTAACAGAATGTCAACACCGCGCACATTCGGTAGCGTATGAATGAAGCTAAAGCTGACACCAATACCAATGCAGAATATGTACATGGCGCATACCTACGCAATGATGAAAACTTGTATTCGAACTTATTGAACACCGTGTATAAGCCACGTATCGCTCAAACAACTTTTCGCTGAGCAGACCATCGATAATATTAGGGGTGAGAACACTTTATCATCTCCCAACATTTAGAAGGTTCCACAGCTTGTAACGCCTGATCTTGGCAGAAATTCAAACGGCAACGGCTGTTTTGGTGTTAGTAAAAGGCGCAAAATTGGGTTCTCGAGAAGAGTGAAAATTCATTATCGCCTGAAAAGTAACACCGAAAAGGAACGAAATTATCGGCTCCCTTTATAGAGTGAAAAGATATTATCATCGTTGCCTTTCTCACGAGAATTACTTTGCTTGATCAAATATCTCTCGTTCTTTGTACCGATCTGGTCTTTCTCAGCAAGGACGAAAAAGGACATTTTGAGTCTCAGATCGGCGAAAATTTCAATCCCTGCTCACGACTGAGTAAAAGCAACTCTCGTTCTGAGTTAGAGCTCACGGCCGTGTGTTTTCTTAATTGTCAAATTCCTGGATTGAAATAATCAGTCACCATTTTCTTGTATTCGAAAATTCAGAAAGCAAAATGCTGACGAATAAAAATCTTTCAGATGCGTAAGGAGTGTATCGAATATAAGCTATCCACATACATTTGCGTTGTACGCATGTATTTGTGATGGTTTTTTATGCTCTGAACACTGCATGCTGTGCGTTTGACTGTCAGCTTTCTTTTGTTTACTTGTTTGTGCGGTTCAAATTCTGCGTTTTCAAAATGTCGCGTATTGAAAAGGAAGTGAAAACTAAGGTTCTGGACACATGGCTAAGTGAGAAGGGTATTACTATGCGAAAATTGCGGTTTGGAATTCATCATGCGAGTGTTAAAACCATCATTAACAAGTTTGGGAAACACTATTCTTTGGATGAGCTACCAGGAAGAGGCAGAAAACCCGGTTCTTCCAACCCAAAACTGGAGCAGAAAGTGGTATCTCCATCAATGTCAATACGTGATTTGGCCAAAAAAGCAGGAACGAGTGTCGGAATGATCCAGCGTATCAAGAGGCGAAACCACCCGAAGACCTACAAGAAGCAGAAAATCTCGAAACAAAGTGCAGAACAGAAGAAGCGAGCAGCAACAAGGGCCCGGAAATTGTATTCCGGATGCATGCGTTTTGATGGACAATGAGACCTATGTAAAGGAGGACTCAAATACCTTTCCAAGTCCACAATACTTTACTGCCGTCGCTGGGGAGGATGTGAGCGATGCGGACAGGTCGATTCAAGTGGAGAAATTCGGTCGAAAGGTACTGATATGGCAAGCAATATGATCCTGTGGTTTGAAGTCAACAATTTTTTACAATACCGGAACTATAAATGCGGAAATCTATCGATCTGAGTGTCTCCAGAAGAGATTGTTGCCTATAGATAAGAAGCATAGTACAGCTCCACTGTTTTGGCCGGATTTAGCGTCGGCTCACTATGCCAAAACCACTCTCAATTGGCTCGCGGAAAAGGGTATAGATTTCGTTGAGAAAATTATCAATCCACCAAATTGCCCTCAGTTTCGACCCAACGAACGTTACTGGGCAATCGTGAAGAGGGTCTTCAAGAAGACTTGTAAGGCAGCTGGGAACATGCAGGAGTTCAAAAAAAATTTGGGCTCAAGCGTCCAAAAAATGCGATGCAACACTTGTCCGGAACTTGTTGGAGAGCATTCGATCCAAAGTTCGAAAATTCGTGAAGGAATAACTTAAATTTCATCCGGTCTTCATTATGTTCAAGTTTAACCTCGTACAATAAAGGATCAATTTTTTGTATGAATAAAATATCGGTTTTCGACAAAATTTGAAAGGAAGTTTGTGGATAGCTTATTTTCGATACACTCCTTATCTGAACTCCAAGAGGGGTAAGGAACGTGTATTTCAAATTATATCTGCAACAATTGATTGTTACAGATCCTTAAACAAATCGAAAAACTTCACGAGCATTCAGCAGAAATGTCTCCAATGTTGAAAACGCGGCTTAGCCTCAGTAAACGGAAGTAACAGGCTGTAGCTAAATTCTCCAAGAAGGTCCTTGGAAGTAAAATGTTGAAGCCATGGGGAGATGTAATGCAACTTTGCAATGAAACAATCCCTGAAATTTCAGCTCCAAACTGGGATAAGGGTTATCTATCCATTCATGTGAAGTTGAGAGATATGATTGCCAACGATGTTGCAAGAATTGTTGGATTAAAGATGAGTGCACTTTCTGAAGGTGTGGCGAAAACAAAAGTCGATTGTGTTTTGTACGTGGCGGCTGGATTGGATTCTGCAACAGGGTTCCCGCATTACGATCAAGCTAAGATCTTGGGAAAATATGACTCCCTACACACAGAACACATAATGTGTCTTAAATTGGTGGCCAAGGGTGAAGAATTGTGGGTTAACCCAGGTCCCCAGTCAGAGGTTTTCTTTCGTGCACTGTCTATGAGCTGGGTAAAAGCAACCGCAGATATGACAAAAAGCGTGTTCACTGCTTTCATATACAAAGTTAACCACATCCACACGGACCCAATCATTGTAACTTCGGAGAACATAGAACTGCATGTATCGCTTTCGATTGTGTACAGCCTTATTGACGGCAAAGCGGCCAATGCGATAGTTGGTAATCGAAACACGCATGCCTGTCCATTGATTGGCTGCTTCGACAATGCCAATCCACTTGTTATGCCTTCGTATTATCACGCTAGATTAAACTTTTTCGAGTGGCTGATACACGGGTCGGTGCAGAAAAAGGTTGCCGGAAATCCAGCCCAAACACATGAGGCTGTTAAAGCAAATGCACGAGAACTCGCGGATGAAATAGAGGTATGTTTCAGCATGAATGTTAATCGTCCGAAGACAAGAGGTAGCGGTACGTGTAACCATGGGAACACGGCACGGATTCCGCTATCAGAACCTGCAAAATTTTCCAAAATACTTGGAATTAGCCAAGGACTCCTGGAAAGTTTGAGAATGATCAGTTGTTTGGCGCTATCTTCAAATATTCTTGATGACAAGAAAGCTGAAAAACTATGTAATACCATCGAGCTACAAATAAGAGAAGAATCTCCATTTGTAAAGAAGCTACCACCTTGCGTTCACAAATATAGCCATATGCCGGAATTTATAAGAAATCTAGTGAGTATCTAATGTTTCCTTTTTTTTCGTACACATAATTCCAAAAAAACAATGAAATTTACCATACTAAATGAATTTCAGCCGTTTCCCTTGAGTTTCATCAATGAACAGGCAGGCTTGAGGTGCCACAAAAAATGTCCTTCACAAAGTACAAGCTGAAAAAAATCGAATCACCCGCAAGCAAACGAGAGCTTTGAACAGATGATGACATATTATTACGCCGACCAAGAAAGTTTGGAAAGCCAAACGTGCGAGGAACACAACGAGACGGAGACCGAAAGTAAAAAATAAGGAGTGTATCGAAAAGTAGTTATAAACATTCGATGCGTTATTACGCATAAACTACTGTATATATTTTTAGCGTGTAAGCGCCATTTGCTTTGTTTACATGTCAAAAATGATTATTCGGTTCATTCATTTCCGTTGATAAAGTTGTATTCAAAATGTCGCGAATTGAATTTGAGACTAAAAAGAAAAATTTTGCACACTTGGTGCACCGAAAAGGGTGTTACTTACAACCAGATTGCGAAAAGAGTAAATGTTCACCCGGCAAGTGTAAAACGCATCATCGAAAAGTTTGGTAAGGAGTGCTCCCTCAAGGATTTACCAAGAAGTGGCCGGAAACCCGGCTCCAGCAACCCCGATTTGGACCAAAAAGTTGTGGATTATATTCAACGGAACAAATCTGCCTCTACTCGCGATCTAGCCAAGAAGTTCAGGACCAGCATCGGAATGATTCAACGAATCAAGCGCAGGAATGACTTGAAGACGTACAAAAAGCAGAAAGTGCCCAAACAAACTCCGGAACAAAAGTCTCGTGCCAAAACCAGGGCTCGAAAGCTGTACAGCTGCATTTTGGACAATGTCGACCAGTGCATTTTGATGGATGACGAAACATACGTTAAAGAAGATTCAAGAACGCTACCGGGGCCGCAGTTTTATACTAAATCTGTTGGGGAACGTGTGCCAACCGCAGATACGACTGTTGCGATGGAGAAATTCGGTCAGAAGGTGCTCATTTGGCAAGCTATTTGCACATGTGGCTTGCGTTCTTCAATTTTCTATACAAAAGGAACTATAAATGCTGAGATTTATCAAAAGGAATGTTTGAAGAACAGGTTGCTACCATTGTATAGAAAGCACCAGTCCCCTCCTCTCTTCTGGCCAGATTTGGCATCGGCACATTACGCCAAATCCACTCTACAGTGGCTGACGGAGAATAACATCAAGTTCGTAGAAAAAGACATCAACCCACCAAACTGTCCCCAGTTGCGACCGATCGAACGCTATTGGGCAATAGTCAAGCGTATATTTAAGAAGGATGGTACAGTGTCCCAAAACATGACCGATTTTAAGAAAAATTGGGCAGCGGCATCCAGGAAGTGCACAAAGGTCACTGTGCAGAATTTGATGGCAGGTGTCAAATCAAAGGTACGGGCATTCTACAGAAATGAACATGATGACTAGTTTTTCCGTTTGGATCTTTTGTAAACATGTTAAGCTATAATAAACTGAAATAGTATGTTAATTTTAACCATGTTTTCATGCCTATTTTATTATTTGGAAGTTTATAACTACTTTTCGATACACTCCTTATTTCACCCATTTTTCTAACCTGTATGCAGCTGTCAAAAAATGGGTGAATAAAAAAATACGAAAATGGGTTAAATATTACCCATTTGGATAAACTGTTATTGAAAACAATATGGGTATTTTTTACCCATAAATGTGTATTGAAAATATTTCAACTTGTCTTCTTTTGCTCCTGCCATCCATCATCAATCTTACCTCTAATCAGTTTCACACAAGTGATTTTATTCGGATTCACCTCTGCCCCGATGTTCAGAAGGTCCTTTAAAATCCCACTATGAATGAAGTCAATAATAAAATGGACAATGCCTCGCTCGAAAGGCTGCAGGGTAAGTAGGAGTAGGTGTTATTAATAAGTGAGATTAGAATAATTCTTTATATTGCAGGTCTGAAATGTCCAGTGTCCGGCTAAGATGCCTTCATCCATAGTTGCGTTGTTGAGCTCAAAGCTCAAAGAATCTGGTCCAATTTATTTTTTAATTGTGTAGCTTCATGATGAGAAATAAAGCCTAAGTTTCATAAAATTGTTGCTTGTGTTTTTTCCTTAGAAATCAAAAACCCATTAATGGGTAAAATTTTACCCATTTAACAAAAAAGAGCGTACCCATAAACTCGATTTACACATTATTGAGTAAATGGCGCAAATGTCAGATAATGGGTATTTTTTACTAATTTGCCACAAAATTTCATATTCAAATATGGGTAAAAACTACCAATTTCCTGACATTTATGTCATATACCCATAAATGGGTAAACTGAGTTTACGCATTTAGTGGGTTGACTCCCTTTTTGGGGAAATGGGTGAAATTTTACCCATCAATGGGTTTTTTATTCTTACCGTGTGGTGGTTGAAACCATCTCCAAACGATTTCTCGTGATTTTGCACGCTAAAAATGCTCATCCTAAGAGACTGAAACTAGCGGCCATAAAAGATCCGTTTATTGACTCGTTTTTGCCCACTGTGCGCTGGTTGGCGTAGCCTGGGAAATGTTGTCAATCTAAAAAAAAGTGAAGTGAGGGGGTGCGACTGAAGATCGTGTACCTTTAAATCATATTGTATATTTTCCATCCTCATTTTGGTAATAATTTCAGCACGCTTTGGAATCATCTTTGCATTCCAAAACCATTTAAGAGCCTGGAGCAACATGATAGGCATCAAAGGCTCAATTTGTTTTTCAGCATGACATTTAATTTAAAATTGCACTTCTGAACTTCAACTACTATGTTCTTAAAAGACTGGCTCTTCGATCACTCCAATCACTCTAATATTGGAAATGTAACAAGAACAGTATAAAGAAAAAATATTGCTACATCTTCTATCTATATATATATATAAATGGATTTCTGTCTGTCTGTCTGTCTGTCTGTCTGTCTGTCTGTCTGTCTGCCTGCCTGTCTGCCTGTCTGCCTCTGTCTGTCTGTCTGTCTGTCTGTCTGTCTGTCTGTCTGTCTGTCTGTCTGTCTGTCTGTCTGTCTGTCTGTCTGTCTGTCTGTCTGTCTGTCTGTCTGTCTGTCTGTCTGTCTGTCTGTCTGTCTGTCTGTCTGTCTGTCTGTCTGTCTGTCTGTCTGTCTGTCTGTCTGTCTGTCTGTCTGTCTGTCTGTCTGTCTGTCTGTCTGTCTGTCTGTCTGTCTGTCTGTCTGTCTGTCTGTCTGTCTGTCTGTCTGTCTGTCTGTCTGTCTGTCTGTCTGTCTGTCTGTCTGTCTGTCTGTCTGTCTGTCTGTCTGTCTGTCTGTCTGTCTGTCTGTCTGTCTGTCTGTCTGTCTGTCTGTCTGTCTGTCTGTCTGTCTGTCTGTCTGTCTGTCTGTCTGTCTGTCTGTCTGTCTGTCTGTCTGTCTGTCTGTCTGTCTGTCTGTCTGTCTGTCTGTCTGTCTGTCTGTCTGTCTGTCTGTCTGTCTGTCTGTCTGTCTGTCTGTCTGTCTGTCTGTCTGTCTGTCTGTCTGTCTGTCTGTCTGTCTGTCTGTCTGTCTGTCTGTCTGTCTGTCTGTCTGTCTGTCTGTCTGTCTGTCTCGCCCCCTCGGGCTGGCGAACCCCCCCGCGGCCCCAATTCAATCGTTGTGGTTTGTGTTTGTTTGTCGGTCCTAGGGTGGTAAGATAGTCCCTCCCCCCCCTCCTCCCGCCTCCCCCCCCCCTCCCGCACATACATATTTCACCTTTCCTCCCCTGCCCACCTAACCCCGCAGTCTCCTTATTCAGCTGGTGGTTGTTGTTGTTGCGCAAGGTTTTTTTTTTTTTTTGTGTCGTCTCCCTCCCCTCTCGGGTGGGGAGCCCCCCCCCTAACAAACAAAAATTTTGCCGTTCCTCTCACCCACCACCCCCCCATGCGACCACATTTTGCCTTGGGGGGTGTCTGGGGGCCAAAAATGTTTTTATGGTGGTTTGAGAGCTTTCCCCTCTCCTACACCCAAAATAAAAAAGCAAGATTGTAATGCAATTTCGAATGATTTTGTTTCATTTCTCGTAATGGATCGTAACTTGGAGAAAAAATGCAACATTGGTCGTGGGCAAAAAAGCATCACGTCAATTTGCTTTGAAAAATTCGATGTGTGCGTGGGTTGTGCAGTGTATTAGTTGTTGATCATAAAATTGGACAAAATTGACAAAAAACAAAAAGTCGCAACAAAGTTTCGAACCGTGGCCGCCAGCGTCGCGGCTCTAGATAGTAACCATTCAGCCACTTTAACGAGTTGAAGTGAATGGAATAAAAGCCCTACAGTTGCTTCGATTGTCGAGGCACTCAGTGGTAAAGCAGCAAAGCAAATGTCGCTCGCACACATTTGCATGGCTTCGCGTGTTGATCAAGAAGGTCACACTTGATGAGAGGGAGATGGGAGTGCTATGACGAGTGAAAATAAAAGTAGAACACTTGACTGCGGAATTACAACAGTGGCCAATAGCGTTGCGGCATTTTGTGGTATTGTCTCACCCATATTGAACCAACGGTTGCTTAAGACTGTCGAGGCACTAAGCACACAGCGCTAAATTTGTTTCGAGGAATCTGTGTGTTGCCAACAGCTTGCACACACTTGCATGGCTTCGTTTATACCATAAAACGCTTTGTGGATCATGATGGGCAAAAGTGCCTTTTCTGAATCATGCAGATTTCTCAAGATATGATTGCAAAAACTGAAATTGCGTTTTTTGCCACCTTTTCAACTTTTGGGTGTAGAAGGGGTAATGTCATACAAATGAAACTGAAATTTCTTCATAACTCTAGATCTAATAAAGCAAAAGGAACCAAATTTGGCTTGCGGGGATTTTAAAGGCAATCAATGTTTCTACGGTGGTTCGAGACCCCTCCTCTCTCTCTCTCTCTGGTAGGGGGGCGGGGCTCCCATACAAATGAAACACAAGTTTCTGCATAACTCGAGAACTAATCAAGTAAATGGATTTTGGCATGTGGAGGTTTTCGAAGGCAAAAAATGATTCTATTGTGGTTTGAGACTCCTCCGCTCACTGAAAGAGGGGTCTCTCATACAAATGAAACACGAATTTCTGCATAACTCGATAAAAATTAAAGCAAATGGAACCAAATTTGGCATGTGGAGGTTTTTGAGAGAAATAAATGTTTCTAATGTGGTTTGAGACCCCTCCGCTTTCTGGAAGGGGAGACTCCCATAAAAATGACACATAATTTTTGGCATAACTCGAGAGCCAATGAAGCAAATGAAACCAAATTTGGCATTTGGCATGTAGAGGTTTTTGGAGGCAAGAAATGTTTCTATGGCAGTTCAATACCCCTCCTCATTTTGAAGGGGGGGGCTCTCATACAAATAAAAAGCAAATTTCTGCATAACTCTAAAGCTAATCAAGTAAATGAAACCACTTTTAGCATATGGGGGTTGTTGGAGGCTAGATTTCTATATACATAAAAATGAAATTCTGTCTGTCTGTCTGTCTGTCTGTCAGACCCTTATAGACTCGGAAAGTTCTGAACCGATCAACGTGAAAATTTATATGAAGGGGTTTTTGGGGCTGGGAAAGGTTCTTATGATTGTTTGAGACCCCTTCTCTCTCAGGAAGGGGCGCTCTCCATACAAATGAGACACAAATTTCATCATAACCCGAGAACTAATCAAGCAAATTGAATCAAATTTGGCATGTGGGGGGTTTTGAAGGCAAGAATGTTTCTATGGTAGTTCAAGACCCCTCCTCTTTCTGAAGAAGGGGGGGGGGCTTCAAACAAATGAAACTCAAATTTTTATTATAATCGATGAGCCCAATGTGATGGTTCGAGAACTAATCAAGCAAATGGAACCAAATTTGGCATGTGGGGGTTTTGAAGGCAATGATTGTATGGGTGTTTGAGAAACCACCCCCCTCTGGAAGGGAGGGCACCCATACAAATGAAACACAAATTTCTACCAAAAATGAGAATTATACAGGTTACTTAAACACAAAACGTGTATTTCTCGTGTAAGAAGCATGTTTTGATAGAAGGTTGAACCCCTGCTTATTCAAAAAAAAAACTCATTTCGAAAAAATAAACCATAAACGTGCCAGTTTTTTTAAATTTTCCTTCATTTAGTTGCAAACGTAGCAGCGCACGCACCGGGTTCAGCTAGTGTCTTATAAAAAAATATAATAAAATTTATATTTTTGATTTTAATTATGATATATTTTGTTTTCTTTTTTCTCATCAAAAAAAAAAAAAAAAAAAAAAAATAATTAATATTTTTTTTTTATTAATAAACAATAATAATTTAAATTTAAAAAAAAAAAAAATTTTTTTTTTTAATTTTTTTTTATTTTTTTTTATTATAAATATATAAAAAAAAAAATAAAAAATAAAAAAGAGGGAAAGGAAGACCCCCCCCCCCCCCCAAAAGAATTAAAAAGGGAGAGGGGGCGCCTCCCTTCTTTTTATAAATAACCCGCAAACCGCCCCCCCCATTGGGTTTATTCTCTCCACCGGGGGATATATTTTTATTAATAGTGTGTGAATTTTCTTTTGGGAGGAGGATTTTTTTCCTATATTCACGGGTTTCACGTAAGTGTCTGTGTTTATGGGTCCGCCCAAACGTTTTTGGCCTTGAGCTTGATGATCACAAAGAACCATAGGATCCTGATCAAATAGTTTTTCAGATTATTCCACTGCTATGAAAAGTTACCTTGCTGCAATAGATGGTAGTATTACATAATAATCATCATCATCAACCATCAGTAACGATACTGTTGAGACCAAAGTGTGATAGTGAATGTTCACTGGGAAAACAAGCTATGGTGGCTTGATGGTGGCTTTTCATTAGAAATACAAAGTATAACGCTTAAGACCCTATTTTGACCGCTTTACATCAATATTCATCAATATACATCATCAGAAAGCATGGTGACCACCCTCGTTCAAGTTTGCAGTAAGTGTTTTGATATTTTTGGCATCCTGTTTCGTTTCGGGAAGTTTCCGCTTGATTAGGTTCTAGTATCTTTAGATTAGGCGGAACTCTGAACATTTGGGTACGATGTCTGCTTGATTTGATACGTACAATTCTATCCTAGTTATGACATAGCGGCATGATTCCAGGACTAGAGACAGTTGAGTATTCGGTGAGCTGTCATGTTTTTTCCTGTTTCTCACCAGCAAATTTGTGAATTATTCAAGAAATTCAAGTTTGAAATTGACTATAAATCGATGTTTCTGTTAATTTTACTCCAGAGGTTTTGGTATGGAAGGTGGTGGCAAGGCTGCTGATGTCCTGTTGAGCTGAGATTGGAGCCAGATGCTCTGCTGATTTTGTCGTATGGGACATCAAAGCTGGATTATGCAGGAGGTTCGAATACACAGCAAAGTATTAAAAATTACATGCGATGTAAAACGCTTGCTCACTAAAAAAGTATCAATGTAATGCATTGCCTTCTTTAATTTTAAATTGAAAACCGTACATAAAACCAAGCATTGATACACATTGAAATATAAGTCTATTCTCATTAGTTTATACATTAGTACGGGTTGCCAAAATAATTAACCACAGTGCACTCAAGTGCACTGTCATACGAATTAACAATTATCTCCTAGTTTCCCATTGATAAACCACTATCACATTTTGTGAGTTGCCCCAATAGCATCCTTACTGTTGGTTTAAACCGGTCAAAATCGGCTTTTCAGCATTATTAACAATCACTTTGTTTTTCCAATGAAAAACCACAATCACAGGTGATTCCAGGTAGGGTAGATGTGTTACTGCTGTGTAGCAAAAGGTTCTTTTCTATTAACCACCCACACTTGTGAGTGACTCCAACAGCATCCCTACTGTTGGTTTAAATCGGTCCTCAAACTCGGTTTTTAACATATTTTTTTGTATTTTGCTGAAATAAATCACCTTTAAACCAATAAATGGTGTAAATCGGTTCCAAAATTTGAATAGCTTGAATGTGCATCTCTGTACAATGAATAAATCGGGAACATAGTTAAATATCTTATTCGCTGCCGACGTCAGTTGAATTCAGCACACCGTTAACCACAACGGAGCCCGCTGACAACCCAACCATTTTATCCAACATCCCAGTAATTTTTCGTGGAAGTGCAGAAGTATTCTCGGTTTCCTTCAAAGCGAGTATCACGTCAACATATTCCTACCCATTCCCTACTTGACCTGCATTCGGGCGAGGCCGGCGCCGGTATTGCCTTAGTTTGAGATCACCAGCTTTTGCACATTGAGGATGTATGCTGGTCCCAAGCATCATCTTCTTTGTGTAATAACAGCTGAGCTGGCAATAACGGAGTAGCAACTTAGGGCGGTCAATCATGCTCATGCTCATGCTCTTGAAAAACTTATTTTAATTTAATTCATACTTTTCAGGCACCTAGGATGGCTGTGACGTCTTGTTTCGTGTACGCAAAACTGGCGCATTGCTCGACAAATTGTCTTGTTTAGAACGAATGGAACAGAATTGAACAATATTTGAGATTTATCTATAACACGCATAATGACACCAAGATAAGCCATAAACATTTCTGCATTTTTGTCAACGTTCGGTAATTTTTAGTGTGCGATTCAAAATTAATTTGATAAACAAGTGTCTACATCTACAAGTGTTTGTGTTAGTGTCTGTTTTGTAGGTGGTTGTGATATGGAGGGAAAGAAAGACTGAGGATATACCTTCCGAACAAAAAAATTTATGGCAATACATCACACACAGTTTGTTTTTTTTAGGTAACATTGCATATACGCAGCAGAGGAAGAAAATGGGTTACAGGAGTCTTCTCATTCATTTCCAACCGTTCACCGATGGGGTTCGGAGTTTAAGCGTGGCCGTACAAGCGTTGAAGACGATCCACGCTCAGAACGTCCAAAAAATGCATCAACACCAGAAATCATAGCAAAAATACAGGATATGGTTTTGGAAGATCATCGATCGTCTGCGGATGTGATAGATGACATCTGACATGGAACAACATGGCATATTTTGGCTGAAGTTTTGGGTTTCAAAAAACGGTGTGCCCAATGGGTGCCGCATTTGCTAACAAGGCAACAAAAACACGTTCGAATGCTACTTTCTGAGCAACATTTGGAGCGATTCCTAAAGGATAAAAAGGGGTCTTCTGCATCGATTCATCACTATGGATGAGATTTGGGTGTACCACCATGATTCTTAATCAAAACAAGAGGCTACCCAAGTAACATAGCTAACAGCCACTTGATATCAATTTGGTTTTATTATGGCACCAAGAGCTGCCAATAGGTTTCATATTTTAGTCAGGTTTATGAGAACCTACACAGCTTGTTTACAACAATCTTTAAACCTTGTTTCTCAACATCCTTTTACTCCTATCAAAGGTTTTATTTCGACTTTATGAACTTGTAAAATGCTGTATTGAAATGCCGTTTTAGGACTCATTGATATTATCTTATTATGGTCAGTTGAAAATGCATTTTGAACCCATTTTGCCCGCAGTAAAAAAATTAAACGGCAAATTGGCATTGAAGGAAGTCACCATAAGACCAAAAATTGTTATAATAGTTATTGCGAAGGAAAATTGGCTTTATGGCAAAACTGTGATTATTTTCCAATCGTCATATTGAAGTATAAGAAAAAATTGAAATGTGAAAAAATAAATGCACCAAATTTTCAATGGTATGCAATTGAACTGTAAATTAGAGACTACATTCGGTATTCTTTTAATCATCTCATCCAATTCTAAGCACTTTTCAGGAAATTCATGATTAATTTATCGAATATATTTGTTTAAATTTGATTTATGTTGTTGTAAATTCGCATAATTTCCGAGGCGCATTAATTTTTGGCTCTTACCGTGCCAATATTCACCATAAAAATAATTGCGCATATGATTAGGAACATAATACGCTGTAGAAAACACAATTTGTTTTGGATATGTTGCAATCAAACCAAATTTCCTACAACACTACACCTTTTTTTTTACTGCTAAATGAATCAGAAGAGCAGAGAATCGAGCAAAGCAGAACATCAAAAAACACCCTCGATTTCACAGCATTCTGGTTTTCATGGCAGCCAATAGGTTTTATGAAGGTTCTCAAGTGGTGATAACATCTTTCACTAGAACATTTTCAAAATCATTATGTTCTTATAAAGGTTTTATTAACTTGTTTTCACAACCGTCTATAGAAAGGGCCATTTTGTACAAATTTCGGCTTTGAAGAAGCATAAGGAGTGTATCGAAAATAAGCTATCCACAAACTTTCTTTCAAATTTGGTTGAAAACCGATATTTTATTCATACAAAAAATTGATCCTTTATCGTACGAGGATAAACTTGAACATAATGAAGACCGGATGAAATTTAAGTTATTCCTTCACGAATTTTCGAACTTTGGATCGAATGCTCTCCAACAAGTTCCGGACAAGTGTTGCATCGCATTTTTTGGACGCTTGAGCCCAAATTTTTTTTGAACTCCTGCATGTTCCCAGCTGCCTTACAAGTCTTCTTGAAGACCCTCTTCACGATTGCCCAGTAACGTTCGTTGGGTCGAAACTGAGGGCAATTTGGTGGATTGATAATTTTCTCAACGAAATCTATACCCTTTTCCGCGAGCCAATTGAGAGTGGTTTTGGCATAGTGAGCCGACGCTAAATCCGGCCAAAACAGTGGAGGTGTACTATGCTTCTTATATAAAGGCAACAATCTCTTCTGGAGACACTCAGATCGATAGATTTCCGCATTTATAGTTCCGGTAGTGTAAAAAATGGTTGATTGCAAACCACAGGAACATATTGCTTGCCATACCAGTTCCTTTCGACCGAATTTCTCCACTTGAATCGACCTGTCCGCATCGCTCACATCCTCCCCAACGACGGCAGTAAATTATTGTGGACCTGGAAGGGTTTTTGAGTCCTCCTTTACATAGGTCTCATCGTCCATCAAAACGCATGCATCCGGACGCTGCAAAAGACGCGAATACAATTTCCGGGCCCTTGTTGCTACTCGCTTCTTCTGTTCTGCACTTTGTTTCGAGATTTTCTGCTTCTTGTAGGTCTTCAGGTGGTTTCGCCTCTTGATACGCTGGATCATTCCGACACTCGTTCCTGCTTTTTTGGCCAAATCACGTATTGACATTGATTTGTTCTTCATGATTAGAGATACCACTTTCTGCTCCAGTTTTGGGTTGGAAGAACCGGGTTTTCTGCCTCTTCCTGGTAGCTCATCCAAAGAATAGTGTTCCCCAAACTTATTAATGATGGTTTTAACACTCACATGATGAATTCCAAACCGCTCGCAATTTTCGCATAGTAATACCCTTATCACTTAGCCATGTGTCCAGAACCTTAATTTTCACTTCCTTTTCAATACGCGACATTTTGAAAACGCAGAATTTGAACCGCACAAACAAGTAAACAAAAGAAAGCTGACAGTCAACACACACAGCATGCAGTGTTCAGAGCATAAAAAACCATCACAAATACATGCGTACAACGCAAATGTATGTGGATAGCTTATATTCGATACACTCCTTAGAGGAGGTGTTGGTAGACAAAACAGTTTAGAATGTAGTTTTATCAACAAAGCCGGGAGAAGTGTTATACGGCTGGAATAAAACTAAAATTGTTACTTGGGTAAGGAGTGGTGTGAACCAGGCACTTTGGCTCCGAAGTGAGTTCGTGTCCAGAAATTGGCCAAGAAGGTGTTGGCGTCAGTTTTTTGGGAGGAAAAAGGAATTTTATTGATAGATTATCTCCAAACTGGTAAGACAATCAACTCTGATTATTATTGTGACCTATTTATGGAGAAAAAAGACCTGGTTTGCAGAAGAAAAAAACATTATTCATGCATTATACAATGCAGGACCCCAGAACCAGAACACAAAATAGGACCGGAGTGTGTATGTGGGGATAAGTGGAGATAATACAGGTACATTCATGATAGTATATATCTAGACCCTTAATATCTGCAAAGGCGTGGTCTGTTCAGAAGATCAAGAGCATTCAAGAGATGGGCCATTTTGTTCGAAATTTTACCGTGACGTGGCGCTAGTGAGCATGCAATATTGAGCATTTTCAACTTGTTTTATTTCGTGATTCTGAGAAGATGGAAAGTTCTAGTCGTTGGCAAAATTGTTCAGAAGATCAAGGGTATTCAACAGATGGACCGTTCTGTTCGGATTTCCACCGCTACATGGTGCTAGTGAGCATGCAAAATAAAGCTTTTTCAACATGCGCTATCTCGTGATTCTGATAAGCATTGGAAAGTTGAACTCTTCGGCAAATATCTAATTCAAAATTTGGCTTTACATTCAACCAAAATTATTAAAACTAGAGTTATAAGCGTCCAGAAACCTATCAGTTTTGCGTTACGCTCTCATTTTTCAATATTTTGAAATGACACCCGGTATAGACAAAAAGGAACGTAGTCTTACGTTAAAAAATCCACTGACCCTTTTTCGGTTCATTTACATACATCTTAAACCAACACACATATCACTGTTCTCTATTGTGCTAATCAGAGCATATTATTAGGACAATCTTTTCAAAACACGTTGTCCAACCGTTAGATGCACCAACACAAATTAGTTCGGCAGAGCGTCCATCCTAAATATGGGTCAATGCATCAGCGAAAGAGCCATATTGTCATATTTACACGATACCTAGAGGTAGGAACGACAACAATCCAACACGGGGAATCACACGTCGTTTCCAAAGAACAGTACAATGCACTATGGCCGAGATCAGAACTATCCACTCGGACACGTTGTAAACAACGCTGGAAACAAAAAGGTTCTCGCACAAATGTCACTGCAAAGTTTCATCTCCAGTTTCGGTCCAATTACAACTGAGAGGACAATCGTTCTCGTTTGTCCACCGTGCCACCAGCTAGACAAAACTTTCTTGCCTGACGACAACGGCGACGGCGACGAGGACGAACGGCGTGATTTAATCATGAACGGAAAGTTTCCCTCGGAATGGGCTTTCTGCGAAATGCAGCTTCAATTAAGGCTAAACTACGAAGCGCAGGGCAATAAAATTGCGACGTCATTGCGAGGGAACTTTCCGTCATTGTCGTTCGCTCATAATTGAGTTTCCAAGTTGCCGGAATCCGGACGTCGGGAGGTGAAAGTTTTGCAACTGCTGCACCGATTCTGAGGTGTGAATATTGATGAATTGAAAGATTCAAACTATGATTCTGAATGTCTCAACTCAAGAAAGGGAATGGGCGATTTACAGTGATACAGCAGAGCGTGCAAACAAGCAAGTGCACAAGTGTTTTTATACTTTCTTCAACATCCATAACAAACCCAATTATCTTATCTCATACCGCATATACTCGCTGACTTCAAGGAGAAGGATTGACGAGCTTATTCCACCTGCCGCAAACCGATACTTCTCCACGCGGAATGTGGAAGAATCTTAAACCACCGATGGCTACAATTTCGTTGAATCCACCACAAATCTCCTATTTCTTCGGGAAATGTTCCGAGCTGAATGATTTATCAGCAAGAAAAAAAAATCTCGAAACTCCGAGAACTATAAATTTCGAGCAAGAGAGCATATCATCGTTGTCGTCATCATATATGCAAAGTGAAAAGAAAGTTTTACATGCACTCGCGCTGTGTTCTTTGGTAGGTACCTTACATACATATGCAGTGAAAAAGCGAGGATGAATATGACGCAAAAAGGAAAGTTCGCCAAAGTGCTGCAAAGTCTTGTTTCACAAAATAAACAAGCATTTCGTCGTCGCCGTCTCCGCCGCCGTCGTCGTAGCTGGCGTCGTCTTCTCGCGGCTGATTTGAGGGAAGAGAAGAAAAAAAGTTGATGCGGAAAGAAACCCACAATCGCACTTGCACGTGCTGCATTCGTTCGAGATGTGACGACCTCGGAGCGAACCGGGGGAGGAACCGAGATTATGCTAATTCATGAGAAAATATGAAAATTGGAATTACTGATGCTGATATTACACACATCCACCCGTACCGACATGGCACTCACGTGGTGCATTTGGTCTGGGTCTCTTGGAGCTTGAAAGAGTGCACACGGCACATGGTTCAGCTTTTCCTGCATCGGAATATTTGCATTCACTTTGTGTTCACTCATTCGTTTTTTCTTCATTCTTTTCTATGTGTGTGCATTTTGAAACATTGATATGACAAAGTTGATTCCAGGTCACGACGACGACGGCGGCGGTCGATGGCAGGCGACAGTGACATACAGTGGTTACATTTTGGGCTGCGATCAGGCAAAACTCATCTTGTTGAGTAATTTGAAAACTTTGTTTATTATACAAATACGCTTCTCTATTGAACAATCGTTTATCTTGTGAAATGGAAGTTCGAGCAAGTACGGGCATATTTTTCGATGACGATGCAGAAGTACTGAGCAGGATCATGGTGTTGCTTGTTTTGACCATCTTATAAAAAATTGGTTGTAGCCAAATTGTGCATTAATTTTCCATTTTGATTTTCTGTCTCTGATTGGTCAATAACATAAAAATTTATTTAAAAAAAATATAATTAGGAGATGTGCTGGGTCGTTCAAACTGTCTTGGAGTTCAGAACTTAAGATCTACAGTTGTAAAGATTGGACTCGGAAAAAATGCGAAACTTTGTTTTGGGTGTAACTTATTATCACGTGGATAAAAATTAATGAAATTTTGAGTAATACTAGTTTAGAGTGTTACATTAATGTGTTATGTTTAATTTTATCGCGTCAAGTAGTTTTCAAGATACATTCGAAACAAGAAGAGCTACGCCAGCAAATCTTGGGCGCAGTGATCCTGGTCAGTCGCACAGATGGGTCGGCAAAAGGCTTGGAATCCACCATTCCACCGTGTCCCGCGACAAGCCAGGACAAAGCCTCGCCCAAGATCTCATGAGCAGTGTTAAGAGAAATGTACGAGCATTCAGCTTGGGGTAGGAAATTCAATAAATGAATTATGCCAATACATAAATATATAGTTTTTTAATTCCTGAAAATTTGAGAAGTATCCGATTTAAAATGAATTTTTTCTGATCATTTGTGTGTGTCTCATTTTTTCCGAGTCCAGTCTTTAACATTTACTTTATCCGTTATTCAAAGTTACGATATGAATTCAATTATATTCAATGAATGTCCTGAAAGACTAACAGACATTTTGAGATAATCATAAATTGCAGACTATAAGTTTTGAAGGACAGTTTGGATGACCTGGAACAAACAAGGTTATGATGTCTTTGGAAGTTTCAGAATATTTATTGAATATGTTTGAACAATTATCGTAACATCATTGCCCTGCGCACTAGCAAGCGGTCAAGTTCGTTTGCTTCGTGCTCCGTTAATTTGGGATTTTTTTCACCAGTAATTCAGAAGTTTTGAATTTTTTTTCTCGGAATAATTGCCAACAGTGTAATTTGTGGTTCGAATTTTTTTTTTTTTACCTGAAGAAGAAAAATTGTAGTGTTTGCGCCGCGTTTGCAAAAAGTAATTGATTGCAATTGGCAATCAGCAGGCCATTTTTGCAATCTCTTCGTGATCACGCACACCAGCAGCCCATCGAGAAGGTCATCCGTTCAATCGGTCTACTACCACCGTGTGCTTGAATAGATAAGCGATTTAAGGCAATTTCATCGTGGACACCCTTTATTGTGTGTAATTTTTTATAATTATATTAGTGGTTGAGCATTTCAGGCTCCCACATGGATGACTTATCAGAAGATGATTCATCGTTGAGTCTCATAAATTTTCCCGATCACGAGCCTATCCAGCTGACTCAGTCGGTCCATGGGTTGTCTATTTTCAGCCCAAAACGAGACCTCTCAATGTTTACCAGATTACAACTGATCTGACAAAGCGATTCTCGGCCGTGGCGGAATTTATAGATAAACTTCGGGTCGGTGTGTCCAACCTTAAACAAGCTAATGAGATTGCTGTTTCTCAGTTCTTTACACTCGAGTATAGAGTGTACATCCCAGTTCGAGGTATTGAGATTGAAGGGGTAGTCACCGAAGCGAGTTTGACCCCCGAGATCCTGAAGAAGCAGGCGGTTGGTCGCTTTAAGAACCCTCTGCTTCCTTCAGTCAAGATAAAGGGTGTATTCGATAAAAATGGCACACAGGAAATCTTCTGTATCTTTTGATTCGTATGAATAAAAAACCCAGAAATTTGAGTAGATCTTATCCATAGTGTATTATTTACATCGGCCAAGTTTCATAGTTATACATTCAGTAGTTCCAGTCATGTCGTCGAAACAAGAAATTGTCCGTGAGAAAATTTTGTGCACTCACAATCAAAATCCAGGGGCGTCCCACCGGTGGATTGCTAAAAGGCTTGGAATTGCAAATACAACTGTGTCTCGTGTAATAAGAACCTTCAAGGAGCGTCTGAGTGTCCAAAGGAAGGAAGGGAGTGATCGTAAAAGTGGTCCAATGGACAGTAAAATGGCCAGGAAAGTCGTACAACAATTCAAGAACCGTCCAAACATGTCAATTCGAGATGTCGCTAAAAAGTCTAAGGTGTCAGTCGGTTTTGTGCAGAAAACCATGAAGCGTGCTGGGTTACATGTTTACAAAGTGCAAAAAGCCCCAAACCGGAATGAAAAACAAAACATCACTGCGAAAACCCGCGCCCGGAAACTTTACACGAAGCTGCTCACCAAATCCGGTTGCATCGTGATGGATGACGAAACATACGTCAAGGCCGACTTCCGTCAACTTCCTGAGCAAGAATATTTCGTTGCCAAGTCGAAGTTCGATGTTCCGGAGGATGTTCGAAAGAAGAAACTATCGAAATTTGCAAAGAAGTTTCTAATCTGGCAGGCGATTTGCGGATGTGGTGAAATAAGTGCTCCCTTCATCACTTCCGGAACAATAAACGGTGCGATTTACACGGAAGAGTGCCTTAAGAAGCGTCTCTTGTCATTCATTAAGAAGCACAAAGGATCAACTCTATTTTGGCCTGATCTAGCATCCTGCCACTACGCTCGAAACGTGGTACCGAGCCAACGGAGTCAATTTTGTGCCAAAGGATATGAACCCACCAAATTCACCGGAACTTCGTCCAATCGAAAAATTCTGGGCAATTATGAAAACGAAACTTCGCAAACATCCCAAAACTATAAAAACAGAGCTAGAATTGAAGAAAATTTGGGTAAAAACAACAAAAACACTGGGAAAATCGGTTGTACAAAATTTGATGGGTGGAGTGAAAAGGAAGGTGCGGGCATTCGGGATGGGAGACGAAATTGAATAAAACAAATGTTGTAAATCAAAACTCATTAGTAGTTCTTCATTCCCTGAAAATTTCAAGAAAATCCGATAATCAGTTTAATTTTGATGAGTATATATGTGTGTACCATTTTTATCGAATACACCCTTTACTCGATGTGCAAAAACTAGGCACAATGTCGATCAGTGAGGGTAAAAAGAAGACCTTTACCTTTACCCACTCAGTCTCGTTCCGTGTGACCTTCTCTGGTTCAGCTATCCCTCAATAAGTCGAGTTAGGAATACTTCGACTACCAGTGCGGTTGTTTGTGCCTCGGGTCATGATCTGCCAAAAATGCCAGCAGATGGGACATACGACCTCCCATTGCGGCAATAAGGCACGCTACTCCAATTGCGGGAAGAAACATGAGGCTGGTCCCTGTGCAGATAACACCCTAAAATGCGCTTTCTGTAAGGGAACTCCTCCTCATGCTCTCTCGTCGTGCCCGGCGTACAAACAACGTGGGGAAAATTAGAACGCTCGCTAAAACAGCGCACAGTGGGCAAAAATGGATCCAAAATCCCATTAATTTAGACGGCGCAGGGTAGGAGTCCTGAAAAAAAGCTCATCTTATGGAAAAAAAAATGCGGGGAATCGAATGGTGTTGGTTTGATTTAGGGCTGAACACAGTTGTTGTCCCATTTTGCCCATTTCTCCCATCATTTTAGATGTAAACTAGAATTATTATCCAAAAACTAAACTTGGTGCTACTATATTGAACTCAAATGTACTGTAAATTTGCAGAAAAAGCTGAAGAATTAAGTGGAACCAAGTCTATTTTACCCGAATTCCCCTCATACATGCATAAACTCATATACCATGCGGTTCTGAAGATCCGCGCTGGTAATATTACACTCTGAATGCGGTTCTGATGTTCGGCGCAAGTAATATTACTCTCACTTGCACTGTACTTATGTAAAAACGTCCGGAGAATCGAATGGCGATGGTTTCGTTTAGGGTTGACCTCAGAAAAGGGTCCATTTTACCCGATTTCCCCTCAAACATGAAAAATAACTCATATATCATGCGGTTTGAAAGACTGTTATTTTAATATTAGATATATTCTTAGATTTTCCACCTCATTACTAAGATACAGTATGAAAAAAAACAGTTCATTCAAATGTACATCGACTACAAAGGTTTGCCCTACAACGTATCATTTTCTTCGCTTCCATCAGAATCTGTCTGACTGTCGTCAGCATCATCTACAGTCGCTTTATTATTTGCGTAATAATATCCTAGCTGATTGGAAAAGTCATCCTCGGCAGATCGATTTCTGGATAAGCACTTGGAGTTTGTTTCCAGGTGTGACATCTTTGGATCTGACCATGCCAACGATAGCCGCATCATATCCAGAAGGTTCTCTTCAGGTAATGTTTTCCGTGCAAGAAAAGGACGCGCATGCTTGTACCTTTTATAGCACCGCTCTCCAGACTGCTCATCGATGAAATTCATGGGGTGAGGCTATTCAAAAAGTAAATATGTTTTATTAAAAGTGCTATAAAAGCATTTTAAATCAACTTCACAGCAATAACTGATAGTTTCAAAAATATGTTTTAAAGGACTGAAGATAAAATTGTTAAAATTGTTTACAGGTTTTAGATACATTCATAATAATGATGGTTTACCAGTTTGTTGATGCATTCTGGTAGATGTTTATACTTGTGTACAGATGGAGGTAGTCGTTTCACATAGTTGAATTCTGTTATGATGAGATCCTCCATTTTGTTGTACAACTGCTTGACCTTTCGAGCATCGAGCTGCTTTGAAGAGACGGCTAAGCTGCTAATCAACCTCACATGATTGGCCAGTTCTTCCGAAATACCGAGAATTGCGGCGAACTTTTTCGGATCTGCTAAAAGACGTCGCGCCATGTTGCCGGTGTTGCTGCTACCGCTGCCTCCAATTTTCGGTCGATTCACGCTCACCTTAAACGCATCCTCGAGTTGGTTTGCAATTTCCCGGGCTTTTTGTTTGACAATAGGGTCGGCCTGAGCGAGACTGCTGTTGGTTTGTTTTTGCGCTGAGACCCGAATCAACCACTCTACTGTATTCAGTCTGGCATGAAATAGAGATGGTCCAACACGAGCATCATCAGAAACGCAGAGAGGACAAGCTTTTGTATTTCGATTCTTGACAATGGCATTAGCTGCTTTACCGTCGACCATTGCGAAAATAGCTGAAACAAATATTCGCAAGGTGATGCCCTGTGTACTGATCACATTGATAGGATTTCGATTAATCTCATCCACTTCAGAGTAGAAGTGTTCAAAAATCTCACGAGTAACGTCAACGGTTTCCTTCAGCCATCTCATCGACTTCGCCCTACAGAAAGTGTCCGATTGAGGATTTGGATTAATCCAAAAGTTTTCACCATTTTCCGCAACCAGCATTAAGGACATTGAATGTTCAGTTAGCAGAGAATCGTCTTTACGTAGAATGTTCGGTTGATTATAATGGGTAAACCCCGTAGCAGAATCAACTCCAGCGGACATATATCAACTAGAATTAACTAGAATCGAGGTAAAATGGACCCATTCCTGAGGTCATCCCTAAACGAAACCATCCCCATTCGATTCTCCGGACGTTTTTACATAAGAACAGTGCAAGTGAGAGTAATATTACTTGCGCCGATCATCAGAACCGCATGGTATATGAGATTTTTCAAGTATGAGAGGAGAATCGGGTAAAATGGACCCTTTTCTGAGGTCAACCCTAAACGAAACCATCCCCATTCGATTCTCCGGAAGTTTTTACATAAGAACAGTTCAAGTGAGAGTAATATTACTTGCGCCGATATTCAGAACGTTTTTACATAAGTACTATGTAAGTGAGAGTAATATTACCAGCGCGGATCTTCAGAACCGCATGGTATATGAGTTTATGCATGTTTGAGGGGAATTCGGGTAAAATAGAGCACTTCCTGGGATCCGATCAAAGTAAACTTGGTTCCACTTAGTTCTTTAGCTTTTTCTGCAAATTTACAGTACATTTGAGTTCTATATAGTAGCACCAAAATTAGTTTTTGGGTAATAATTCTAGTTTACATCCAAAATGAGGGGAAAAATGGGAAAAATAGGACACTTACTGTGATCAGCCTTAAATCAAACCAACACCATTCGATTCCCCGCATTTTTCCCATAAGATGAGCTATTTTTCAGGACTCCTACCCTGCGCCGTCTAAATTAATGGGATTTTGGATCCATTTTTGCCCACTGTGCAGCGTTCCAGGCACTAAAATGGTGAAAAAAGCCTCACCATCACCCAATGCCAATACAAATCCCTTTGCTCCTCTGTCAGACGACGAGTCTGACTTTGATTTGGCTGAAGAAGGAACATCAGTCAGTTTTTCGGAAGGTGCTTCACGGAAGCGAAGACGCATCCGACCACGGAAAGTTGCTGAGCCGGAGCCCAAAAATCAGACTGCTCACTTCAAGGAAAGATGGAAAAAAGGAAAATCCAATTCCTCCTGGTTTCCGTAGTGCTAACTACACCCAGGACTTGCCATCCCTTCCGGGGACATCCAAAACCCCTGATGCCCCGATTTTAAGAACAGAAGCCCCATTTTCAACTGCGCTGTTCTCATTCGATGTTATTGCCGAAAATAATTCCTCAAATACCTCGAAATTTCTGACCCTCTCAAAAGCATTGTTTTGGCACTGCTTTACACAGTGAAGACTTTTTTGAAGCAATTAACAATAAAGTGGCCCCTCCTTGCATCAATCATTTCGTTTGATGGATAATTTTCCAAATGAGGTCGGGGATTTGTTCACTGTTCTACAGTGGAATTGTCGAAGTCTTGTTCCTTAATTGGAATCTTTTAAATTTCTAGCTCACAATACTGGTTGTGAGGTATTCGCTCTTTGTGAAACATGGCTCTCTTCCGAAATTGATCTTCCTTTTCATGATTTCAATATTATTCGTCTTGATCGTGAGGATTCACGTGGAGGAGGAGTACTTTTGGGGATCAAAAAGTGCTACTCCTTCTATTGAGTGAATTTCCCTCCAAGTCCAGGTATTGAAGTTGTCGCATGTCAAAAAACGCAGCTGTTATTAAAAATAAAAGCCTGTGCATTGCTTCTGAATATATTCCTCCTAGAGCTTCAATTAACCGAAAACAACTTTCAGATATTTGTTCGGGCCTTCCTTCTCCGCGGTTGATCATGGGAGATTTCAACTCTCACGGTACAGGCTGGGGAGAGCTGTACGATGACAACCGGTCTTCCCTGATATATGACCTCTGTGACAACTTCAATATGACCGTTCTCAACAATGGAGAAGTAACACGTTTGGCTGGAACATCCTCAGTTGGCAGTAGATTAGACCTCACACTTTGTTCGAATTCATTATCGTTGGATTGCACATGGAATGTGATTCAAGATCCCCACGGTAGTGATCACTTGCCCATAAAAATTTCGGTTGTCACCGGGTTCAATCCGTCGAAATCTGTCAACGTCACGTATGATCTTACCCGTTACATCGATTGGACAAAGTTCAGGACAGCAGTAGATGAAGCCGTAACGAAGGTAGAAAAGCTCCCACCGCTGGAGGAATATAACTTCCTCTCCAACCTGATCTTAGACAGCGCGCTTCAAGCTCAAACTCGACCAGTTCCAGGAACGTCATTTCGCAGGAAACCTCCTTCTCCATGGTGGGATCAGCAATGCACCGAGGTTTACCGTAAAAAGTCCGACGCATTTAAAGTTTTCCGTAGACGTAGAACACCTGGGCACTTTGAAGTATACACGGCTCTCGAACGCGAACTTAAGAGCCTCATCAAGGCCAAGAAACGCGGATACTGGCGAGGATTCGTGGACGGGCTATCGCGCGAGACATCGATGAGTACCCTTTGGAACACGGCGCGAAGATTGCGTAACCGAACTACGAACAACGAGAGCGAAGAGTACTCGGACCAATGGATCCTCAAGTTCGCGCGAAAAATTTGTCCAGATTCTGTGCCGGCACGGATCATCCCTCGTGAAACAGAGAATTCTATAGATGAGATCAGCCAACCTTTTTCAATGGTAGAACTCTCTCTCGCACTCCTTTCGTGTGACAACACGGCACCAGGGGCTGATAGGATCAAGTTCAACTTGCTTAAGAACCTCCCAGACGTCGCATGGAGTCGCATGTTGAACTTGTTTAATCAGTTTCTGGCTCTCAACATTGTACCGGATGACTGGAGTTATTGCCATTCAAAAACCTGGCAAACCCGCGTCCGACCACAACTCCTATCGACCCATCGCGATGTTATCCTGCATTCGAAAGTTGTTGGAGAAAATGATCCTCTTCCGTCTGGACAAATGGGTTGAGACGAACAACCTGCTTTCAGATACTCAATATGGTTTCCGTAGGGGTAAGGAAACGAACGACTGTATCGCGTTGCTTTCCACAGATATTCAGTTAGCTTTTGCTAAAAAAGAGCAAATGGCTTCTGTATTCTTGGATATCAAGGGGGCTTTTGATTCAGTATCTGTTGAAGTTCTTTCAGATAAACTCTACGCTTGTGGCTTTTCACCATTAATGAACATTTTTTTGTATAATTTGCTGTCAGAGAAACATATGAGCTTTTCTCATGGAACCTCTACAGCTTCCCGATTTTGCTACATGGGTCTCTCCCAGGGATCATGTTTAAGCCCTCTTTTGTATAATGTTTACGTCAAAGACATTGACGGTTGTCTAAGTGACAACTGTACGTTGAGACAACTTGCAGATGACGGCGTAGTGTCTATTACCGGGCCCAATGGGGTCGATCTGCAAGGACCCTTACCGGCTACCTTAGACAATTTGTCTACTTGGGCTCTAGAGCTAGGCATCGAATTCTCTACGGAGAAAACTGAGTTGGTAGGTTTTTCAAGGAAGCATAACCCAGCACAATCGAAGCTTCAAATTTGGGGTACACCGATAACTCTTTCCATGTCATTTAAATATCTTGGGGTCTGGTTCGATTCTAAGTGCACCTGGAGATCCCACATCGCGTATCTGAAGCGAAAATGCCAGCAAAGGATCAACTTTCTCAGCACAATTACCGGAACCTGGTGGGGAGCACATCCGCAAGATCTTCTAACGTTGTACCGGACAACGATTTTGTCGGATATCGAATACGGTAGTTTTTGTTTTCAATCGGCGGCTCGGTCGCACATCATAAAACTGGAACGTATTCAGTATCGGTGTCTTTGTATCGCGTTAGGCTGCATGCACTCGACTCACACCATGAGTCTTGAAGTGCTGGCTGGCATGTTGCCACTCTCAGATCGGTTTTCAGAATTGTCTCTCCGGCTCCTAACCAGGTGTGAAGTTATGAACCCCCCAGGTAATCGAAAACTTTGAGGAGCTTCTCGAGTTGAATCCTCAAACTCGCTTCATGACTTTGTACCATTTGTACATAACACAGGAGCCCTTCACTGAATATTCCCAATGGTGTTTGCTTCTCCGACTTCGGCAGTTCGGTTCATTTTGATTTATCCATGAAGCAGGAGCTTCATGGAATCCCAGAGCATCATCGTCCTATGATTGCTCCGGTAATATTTGCTGCAAAGTTTGGCCAAGTTGATTCTACTAAAACGTTCTTCACTGACGGATCTTTGATAGAGGAGTTAGCAGGCTTTGATATATTTAATGAAATTTATTGCGCCAATCGTAGACTTCAAGCTCCTTGTTCCGTATATGTCGCTGAATTAGCGGCAATACACTTTACGCTAGTGGTTGCCTCATTAACACCGGATCAGTACTTCATTATGACGGATAGTCTCAGTTCTATAGAGGCTATTCGCTCTTTAAGGCCGATAAAGCACTCCTCGTATTTTCTTATGAAAATACAGGAGCTTCTTGGTGCTTTATCTACGCTTTATTTTATCATCACCTTTGTATGGGTCCCATCTCATTGTTCAATTCAAAGAATGGGCAATGGAGAAAGCGGACTCGCTTGCAAAGGTGGGCGCTATGGAAGGCGATATTTATGATCGACAAATCGCCTTCAATGATTTTTTTTCCTATTTTTCGTCAACAGCCACTCGTCAGCTGGCAGTATAAATGGAGTGAAGGAGATTTGGGGCGATGGCAATATTCTATCATGGTGTCGAAGGAATCTTGGTTTGGAGGGATGGATGCGGGTCGAGACTTCATTCGTGTCATGTCTCGCCTCATGTCCATTCATTATTCTTTGAACGCTCATTTATACCGTGTTGGGCTGAGTGACAGCAATCTCTGTGAGTGTGAACAAGGTTATTAGGACGCAGATCACGTTATTTGGTCTTGTGCTGAGCATCGTGGAGTCAGATCTAGGCTTTATGATTCCCTTCAGGCTCGAGGTAGACAACCCAATGTGCCAATTCGAGATATTTTGGCTGTGCGTGATTTGGAGTACATGAAACTCATTTATGTGTTTTTAACTAACATTAGCCTTAGATTGTAGTTAGTTTAACCGTTATGTTTATTTTATCTGTATTTTTATGTGTGTGTGTTTTTTTTCTTTTTCAAAAAATGTTCAAGTCAAAAGAAAACCATAAATTGTATAGTTGTAAGTGTTTAGACCATTTAGAATTTAAAATTAATGTGTTATGTAAACCATACTTTAAATTCCCACCCATCTTCCCATCCGTAAATTGTAATTCCTATTAACCTCGAGACGGCCGCGAGTAATCGGTTCTATCCCCCTAACTTTAGATTTAAGATAAATGATGTATAAAAATATGAAAACTTGGCTCTCTTAAGTTGATTCGATTGAGCCTGTACAAATAAATGATAATGATAAAAAAATACATTACTAAGCCCCCCGATGAATTAAATACTTGGATGGCCGTCAATCTGGTAAAGGGCGATACGGTCAAAATTTGGTCAATATCAACTTGACGTATTTCTTTCAATTTTGCATTTAAAAAACCTGAACACCCCTCATTTTGAAGGTGTGTGTGTGTAGAATGTTGCTTCTATTTTGATTTTGGAATTCACTCTTCAGTTGTCAAAATGCCGTCCAAGCAAGAAAAGCAGCGTATCAAAATTTTGCTCGCGCATCGCGAAATTCCGAGCTACTCGCACGCAAAGTTGGCAAAATCGCTAAAAGTTGCCAAATCAACCGTTACAAATGCAATTAAAGTGTTTGGAGAACGTTTGTCGACAGCCAGGAAGTCTGGATCGGGGGGAAATCGAAAACCGGAAGCCGCTGAGACGACAAAGAGAGTTGCCGGTAGTTTCAAGCGAAACCCTAACCTATCTCTCCGAGATGCCACAAATAAGCTGGGTGTATCGTCTACAACCGTGCATCGAGCCAAAAAACGAGCCGGACTATCGACTTACAAGAAGGTAGTGACTCCAAATCGCGATGATAAACAAAATACGACGGCCAAAGCGCGATCCCGGAGGCTGTACACGACGATGCTGACGAAGTTTGACTGCGTGGTAATGGACGACGAAACCTACGTCAAAGCCGACTACAAGCAGCTTCCGGACAGGAGTTTTATACGGCAAAAGGAAGGGGAAAGGTAGCAGATATTTTCAAGCACACGAAACTGTCAAAGTTCGCAAAGAAATATCTGGTTTGGCAAGCCATCTGTACCTGTGGCTTGAAAAGCAGCATTTTCATAGCTTCCGGGACTGTCAACCAAGACATTTACGTGAAAGAGTGTTTGAATAAACGTCTGCTGCCTTTCCTGAAGAAACACGGTTGTTCCGTACTGTTTTGGCCGGATTTGGCATCTTGCCATTACGGTAAAAAGGCCATGGAGTGGTACGCCGCCAACAACGTGCAGGTGGTTCCCAAGGACAAGAACCCTCCCAACACGCCAGAGCTCCGCCCAATTGAGAAATACTGGGCTATTGTCAAGCGGAACCTAAAGAAGACCAAAAAAACTGCTAAGGACGAGCAGCAGTTCAAGGCAAACTGGCTTTCTGCGGCGAAGAAGGTGGACAAGGTGGCTGTACAAAATCTGATGGCAGGGGTCAAGCGTAAGGCCCGGCGAATCCGGATTTGGAAAAGCGGAAGCCTAACTGAATATTTTTCCTGAATTTTATACTAATTGAACTTGAAAAAGAAATTTAATTTGATTTTTTAAATAAACGATTTCACCGATTTACACGCGTTTTCCCTTGACCAAATTTTGACCGTATCACCCTTTAAAGTGAACAATTTCCATATTTAATTCATGTTTCTCTAACAATTATCACATCAATGAGGACCACCAGATGATTAATTGACAATAAAACGTCATCGAATTTATGTAAATCATTAATACCCTGAACATTCCACTGTAATATACGTGAATGTTTAACAGAGACATTTTCAAATGCCGTATTGAAATCTTTAATGTGATAATAAATAATTATTTCACCCATTTATTATGAAAAAAAAAACCCAATACATCAATTTAAATACAACAAGAAAAAAAATAAGTTTGACGCGTTAGTTTTTTTTCGTTTAGGTGAAGGAGATTGCTTTGAGATAGCAGAGTAGTGAGCAATTACACGATTCAGTTCTTCCCTAGTTTTAATCACATCTAGTTTTGAAGTTTCATCCTTTTTTACAAGAATGCCTCCACCTCTTCCTGGCCATACGACTCTTGATATTCGCGCATTATCCTAAGCAGCTCCATTGACAGCGAAACTAATTCATCCCTCAGTGTTACGTTAATAGGTTTACCATTCACTTGAAAAGATCGATCAATGTTTGTTGAAAGGATAGCTCCACCGTTTTTTGCCTTAGAGAGGACTTCTACTTTGGTATTCCTGTCTTTGAAAGCAATTTGTATAGGTATAACTACGTAAGGTTTATTGCTATGATATAACCTTGTTGCTGACGAGAACAAGTCTGGCTGTAAATTAATTGCAATATGTACGAGGGTTCTATTCTAACTTCAAAAAATTATTGGGAGGGAGGGGGGCGAAAATTTCCGCAGGACAATTTATAGCGACCAGAGCCTTCGTGGGGAGGGGCTATTGTGAGTGATGTTAGGATGGGTATTCGTTTGAAAGGGAAGGTTTTTATATTTCTTAAGGTAAAATAAAACATATAAACTTAACAATAGAATCAACATGTTTATTCAACTTATATATAGCTTATTTTTTACCATTTTCGTTCAAATTCAAATTCAAAAAATCCTCTTACATATCCTTCTTTGCGCGTTTCGGGAAACAAAGTCGTTCACGGCTTCATCAATGTTGATCTCTTTCGCCGTATCTCTGTGGAAATGTAAAACAGATACTGAATTCAGACGTTGTTGGCCCATTGTAGAACGCGGGTAGGTTTTCAGTCTATGCAGTCCAGAAAACGATCGCTCTGCAGAACATGATGTGATTGGGAGCGGAAATTCTTCGCTTTTTGATTCATCACCGATGTTGTAAATCGGTCTAGCATATTTTACCGGACGCGATGGACCTTGGTTGTTTACGATTGGAGCTTTTCGTTTTCGATCAAATGATCGTTGAAATGTATCCTGATCAAAATTCATTAAGAAAATAGTTAAAGTTTACAGGTAAAAAGAAACAATACTTACGGCCATAACTGTGCTCTTAGTTTTACATACGGATCGGAAATGACCGACTTTATTACAACGAAGACATGTCTTATTAGAGGCTGGGCATTGTTCTGCTTCGCGATGTCGACTGTATCCACAGCGCAAGCAACGTGGATTTACTGTGGGTGTCTTAAATGAGTTTTCATAGAGTCGATTTACTGTAGATCCTTCCGACTCGTAGGAACGAAACGTCGATCCTCTAATCGATTTTGGGTTGATTTTTGAGCACTGATACCTTACAGATTGGTAGGCATTTATAATATTAATGGCTTCATCAAGAGTCAACGCTCTTTTTCCAATAGCTTTTGTCGCAGATCATCAGAGGTATAATGAATAATTTTATCCACAATCGCAACGCTTCGGCTTTCCAGCTCTGTCTTACCAAAAGAGCATTTTTTTGGCTTTTCCCCCACCCCCAAAACAAAATCTTCAAATAACCCCACCCCCCCCCCCCCCCACCCACAAAAAAAAAACGCGACAAAAACCGCTCTTGCGTCGGGGAAAAAAGTTTTCTTTTATTTTTTCTTGGAAAAATATGCGGGTTTTTTTTGGCCCCACACCACCTCCTCCCCACCCCGGAAATCCAAAAAATGAAATCCGCAATTCCAAGCCCCCCCTTCCCAGTAGTTGCATTCTACCACCCGGCCCCCCCCTACACCCCAAACCCCCCTGATAGGTTTGAACCCAACGATCCCAAAACCCCACGCATTTCTAATTTCCGATTGTGGCAGATGCTTACCTTGTGATCAAAAAGTTCCGGTAATTTTCAATTTAAAAAGGCCGCCTTTATTTTTTCGGTAAAATCTTTTTAGTGTAAGATGGCAACACTAGTTCTGATATTCTGTCAAAGTGTGAGAGCAAATTATCCATTAGTTTTGTTTTGACAACTGCTTTTGTTAGTCGAAAAATAGACGCTCGGCGATTTTTACCATGGATAAAAAATTGGAACAACGCGTTTGTGTGAAATTTTGTGTTGCAAACGGATTTTCTGCAGCGGAAACGCTCAGAATGTTGCAAAAAGCCTTTGGTGAGGACTCTATGTCACAAAATCGTACATTTGTTTGGCACAAAGACTTTAAAGAAGGCCGTGAAAGCGTGAGTGACATGCCGCGTTCTGGACGACCATCGACCTCAACTACCGATGAAAACATCGCTTCCGTGAAGAATTTAGTTATGGAAAACCGCTCAATTAGCATTCGGGAGATAGCTGCACTCCTTGATATCTCATTTGGATCGACCGAACACATTTTGACGGAAATTCTGGGCATGAAACGCATTGAAGCACGACTTGTTCCAAAAGAGCTGAATTTTTTGCAAAAACAGCATCGAGTTGAGGTCGCTAAACAGATGATTGCGAACGCAGATAGCGATCCCACATTCATGGAACGCATCATAACTGGTGATGAAACGTGGGTATATGAATTTGATATGCTCACAAGTCAACAATCGTCCGAATGGCGCGCCGAAGATGAGCCGAAACCAAAAAAATCACGACAAAGTCGCTCCAAAATTAAAGTTTTACTGACCGTTTTCTTTGATTTTCGCGGTGTCGTCCATTCTGAATTCCTTCCAGAAGGTCGAACGGTTAACAAAAAGTATTATTTACAAGTTATGAGACGTTTGCGTGAGGCAATTCGAAAGAAGAGGCCAGAATTGTGGCGCAATAATTCGTGGATTTTACACCACGATAACGCTCCATCACACACCGCGCTCACTATTTGTGAATTTTTGGCCAAGAACTCCACCAATACCATCAAACAAGCACCATATTCACCAGACCTTGCCCCGTGCGACTTCTTTCTCTTCCCAAAACTGAAAATTCCGCTCAGAGGTAGGCGTTTTGAATCGATTGATGCGATAAAAAAGAATTCGCTGGAAGAACTGAAAGCCATACATTCATCGGCCTATAAAAAATGTATGGATGATTGGATAAAGCGCTGGCATATGTGTGTTGCCTCTAATGGCGAGTACTTTGAAGGCGATAATAAAGATATCAATTAAAAATTGAAATAAATGCGTTTTTTTTCAAATTACCGGAACTTTTTGATCACAAGGTATACTTTAAAAGTTGGTAGGTTGCAGGAGGAAGAACGAAGAAACGATATATTTAATTAATTTATGTATGCATAACCACATCTCTCCCCCGGCGGTGTCTCCCACATTTTTTATTTTTCTTTAAAAAAAAAAAACAAACACACATTGAATTGGAAGCATTTGTTTTTTTATAAAAAATTTTCCATCATACACATTTAAGGTTTTAATTTGCTATGGTTCATATATCTCAGAACTTCGTTAACATAAATTTCGTTAACATCTTATCATTATGTTTGATCAGTTCATTGTTAGTGGATTTATTCATTTGATTTAATTAGGGTTACCATAACTATTTAAAATCGCTACATTTAAGAGCGTAGACACATCTATTCATAAATCAACAATCGTCGACTAAATAATTTTCACAACATCCACGAGTTAACCCAGCTTGCACATTAGTTTTAATCTACCTTTCATAAATTCGCAACATTCAAGAGAGAGCCGTTTCAAAATTCTTATAAAAATGTTGTTTTTTTTTTGTTTGCGCGATAACATTCTTTTTTGCCATGTAACATTCACAAGATTTCTTCTTCGCAACATTCAAGAGCGAAAGTTCATTAGGGATTTTGTTGTATGAATACAACCCTGAATGCTGAATGCTTTGTATATATTTAATTTCAAACGTCATCTTTTATTTCAATCGATTCCAACATTCGCAACATTCAAGGCCACAATTCCAATAGGATTTTGTTTCCTATATACGCAATACATTTCTCATTTGAGATAAATGATATTATCATTTGGCTCCAATGTCTTTCCATACATCGGCCGCAATTAAATCAGCATACAAACACTTTCTCACGTTTTACTCTATGATCAGACTAACTGAACCCGGTGCGTGCGCTGCTACGCTTGCAACTAAATGAAGGAAAATTTAATATAACTGTAACGTTTATGGTTTTTTTTTCGAAATGAGTTTTTTTCTTCTTGAATAAGCAGGGGTTCAAACTTCTATCAAAACATGCTTCTTACCCGAGAAATACACGGTTTGTGTTTAAGTAACCTGGATAATTCTCATTTTTGGTTGAAATTTGTGTTTCATTTGTATGGGTGCCCTCCCTTCCAGAGGGGGGTGGTTTCTGAAACCACCATACAATCATTGACTTCAAAACCCTCCACATGCCAAATTTGGTTCCATTTGCTTAATTAGTTCTCGAACCATCACACTGGGCTCATCGATTATAATAAAAATGTGAGTTTCATTTGATTGAAGCCCCCCCCCCCCCCCTCAGAAAGGGAGGGGTCTTGAACTACCATAGAAACATTCTTGCCTTCAAAACCCCCCACATGCTAAATTTGATTCGATTTGCTTGATTAGGTCTCGGGTTATGATGAAATTTGTGTCTCCCCAACAAACAAACGGAAGCAGTAAATAAGCATACATGCTTTATTAAAGCTGAATTACGACTTTCGTAGCTGAATAAAAAATCTGGCTGAAATATAAGCTGAATAACCATGTTCTCAATTGAAATATTAACATTAATTCAAGTGTTTCATTTTGTTTGAATAACATGCTTAGTAAAAGCTATTTTAGTACTTATATGTAACTCAATTCACACAGTTCAACAAAGAGATGAATAACAGTTATAACCGCTTAACCATCGTTATGTAGCTGAGCTAATAATACCTGATATAGACTTGAAGAATAACTGTAATGTACATCACTATTCAACTGATCCAATTTTGAGCTTAAACAAAATGACACCAAAAATTTACCACAGTGGTGTCATTGGAGTTTATTCAACCACTGCACAATTAGATGAAATACAGTTATTGCCTCTAACGCAACGCCTTTTAACTATCTCACGTTTATAGCCTACTAATATCGATTGCGGATATCTGTATGTCTCATCTATTCCTGATCCATTTGCTTGAGATATCGTTTTCGTATTAATTTTATTGATTTTTTTCCCCTGCATTGATGTCTTTTCCTTCATCCGCTTTGCCAATTAAACCTTATATTTAAATGAATAATAGCTGTGGTTTAAACCAATAGTCAGCAAAATAAACTACAATTAAAATAAAAGTCGTTTAAATGCTGTAGTAAAGCGTTTTAATGCCGTAGTAAAGTGTTAACAAATAACATCAGAAAACATTGTCATATATTTTAATCATCTCTTGTTCAACATGCCCTTGTCAGTAATGCACGTAGTAAAACCGAACATCCAATATCAAAGCTTGTGTACAGCTTCCTAATTCAGACGTTTAATAACAACATTTAGAAGGTTTAATTGAGCACTGATGTTGCTTAATTACAAACAACGCTATAAATAGAATATCAATGTAGCTCAATTAAAGCATCACTTCTGCTACTATTCAATATATAATATTGAGCTTAATTATATAGACGATTCGTTTATACTTCATTCAATTCTAGAATAGCGCAGATGGTATGTCACGTAGTTGAGGATACGATGGTTGATGGTTCAAATCTCGCTTTAATATAAATATAATTATATATATTATATATTCTTTGTGAATGTACATAATACAAATAAATATGCAATATATCCAAACAAAAAAAACTATGTCCGAACGAAACAAAAAACAAACCAAACATTTTTATAAAATTTTAAAATTTAACCAAAATATATTAAAAAAACCCACTTTTTTTTAATATGTTTAATGATGTTGAAGAAAAACCCCTATCACCACTACCTCCCCCCCTCAGAATTACCCCCTCAAGTTCGTTGAAACACTTAAACAGCAGTTATTCAATTATTAGCTGAACTCGATTGCTGCAAACTTGCTTCTTAAGCATCAATTGGCAGTGTCCAAAAGCACTTGGCGACAGCTTAATAACTTCTCCAAATTTGTGTGAATAATGCCTGAACAAAAAGCTGTGATTGAAAATAGTTCAGATATTATTCAACACGCTGCTGAATTAAATCGCCATATTGATGTTTATTAAATGAGTGATTGTTTGTTGGGTCATTTGTATGACAGCGCCCCTTCCTGAGAGAGAGAAGGGGTCTCAAACAATCAAAAGAACCTTCCCCAGCCCCAAAACCCCTTCATATAAATTTTCACGTTGGTCGGTTCAGAACCTTCCGTGTCTATAAGGGTCTGACAGACAGAAATTCATTTTTATGTATATAGAAATCTAGCCTCCAAAAACCTCCATATGCTAAAAGTGGTTTCATTTACTTGATTAGTTCTCGAGTCATGCAGAAATTTGCTTTTTATTTGTAGGGGGAGCCCCCCTCCCCTTCAAAATAGGGAGGTGTAATGAACTGCCATAGAAACATTTGTTGCCTCCAAAAACCTCAACATGCCAAATTTGGTTTCATTTGCTTCATTGGCTCTCGAGTTATGCTAAAACTTATGTTTTATTTTTATGGGAATCTCCCCTTCCAGAAGTTGGAGGGGTCCCAAACCACCTTAGAAACATTTCTTGCCTTCGAAAACCTCCAAATGCCAAATTGGGTTCCATTAACTTGATAAGTTCTCGAGTTATTCCGAAATTTGTGTTTCATTTGTATATGAGCCCTCCTTTCAGAGAAGGGAGGGGCTCGAGTCAACTTAGAAACATTTCTTGCCTTCCAAAACCTCCACCTGCCAAATGTGGTTCCATTTGCTTGATTAGTTCTCGAGTTATGCAGAAATTTGTGTTGCATTTGTATGTAAACCCCCCTCCCTCCCCCTTCCAGATGGCATAGGAGTCTCAAACTTCCATGGAAACATTTCTCTCCTCCAAAAACCTCCACATGCCAAATTTGGTTCCATATGCTTGATTGGTTCTCGAGTTATGCACAAATTTGTGTTTCATTAGCATGAGAGCCCCCTCTTACAGAGGGCGGAGGGGTCTTGAGTTACTTTAGAAACATTTCTTGCCTTCAAAAACCTCTACCTGCCAAATTTGGTTCCATTAACTTGATTAGTTCTCGAGTTATGCAGAAACTTGTGTTTCATTTGTATGGGAGCCTCCCTTTATAGAGAGGGGAGGGGTCTCAAACTACCATAAAAACATTTTTTGCCTCCAAAAACTTCCGCATGCTAAATTTGGGTTTCTTTGCTTGATCAGTTCTCGAGTTATACAGAAATATGTGTTTCATTTGTATGGGAGCCTCCCTTTATAGAGAGGGGAGGGGTCTCAAACTACCATAAAAACATTTCTTGCCTCCAAAAACTTCCGCATGCTAAATTTGGGTTTCTTTGCTTGATCAGTTCTCGAGCTATACAGAAATATGTGTTTCATTTGTATGGGAGCCTCCCTTTCTAGAGAGGGGAGGGGTCTCAAACTACCATAAAAACATTTCTTGCTTTCAAAAACTCACACATGCTAAATTTGGGTTTCTTTTGCTTGATTAGTTCTCGAGTTGTGTAGAAATTTGTGTTTCATTTGTATGGGAGCCCCCCTTTCCAGTGAAGGGAGGGGTCTTAAACTATCATAAGATTATTCTCCGGCCCTAAAAATCTCTGCATACAAAATTTCACGCCGATCGGTCCTTCCGCTCGCGAGTTAAATCGTGACAAAGGAAACCCCAACTCATTTTTATTATATAGCATAGCATAGCATAGCATTTTCCGACCATACACAATCCTGGGTTGGCTGTTGTAGAGACGATGGAAGCGCCAGAAGAGCTGCCTTGGGTGTGACAGGCTCTTCATCCATCAATCTCTTTGCACAACACCTGGCCAGGTCCTTATGATCAGCAAGGGATGGGAGGGAAGTGTTGATTAGATGTCTACTTAAGAAGATGCTGAGAACTCATGCTACCTTCATAGACATCTGGAGTTGGAAGTTGGATGGGATTGTGCGGGAGGCTTTCCTTGGCGAGAAAGCATATGTATATTTATATGTATATTGGTCGTTGGGAGTGACGAAGCTAAGAAAGTTAATGCACTCCTTTGTTGTCCACACAGGCGTTTCCTACTTGTATCCAAGCTCCAAATCCAAGGGTGTAGCGCCTTTTCTTGCGTGAGAGCTTGACTGTCGGTTGGGACATGAGCACTAACTCTTGTCCTAGCCTTTTATGGCTTATGGTTATAGCGCCATTACTCGCTTTCTGAAAAGAGAAGAAGGACGCGCCGACACAGAGTCATACGCTCATACACATACACACATACAGGCACACACTCTCACACACACACACACACACACACACACACACACTCACACATTCACATATTCATGGTTTGTAAATAGCTTTAGATTGAACCAAACGGTCAAAAAATGTATGTACGATTAAAGGAATTTCCCCCGCTGAACAACAAACGTTACGGGAGCTAAAACTCTACTGATATCAAAAATATAAAAAGTAAAAAGTACTTAGCTGAATTCCATTTAATTACGTGTCCGATCCAAAAAGCCCGATCAGGCAACTAGCATCGAGCAATGCCCATAACCTCCAGCTGAAGACTGAAGACACGGGTATCGTTTAATCGCACAATTTCTTCATAATCCGACTAGAAGAACAGAATTAAGTCCAGTTAAAAATTACGTCGAAACATTGTCGAAAAACTTCATATGCTAGATTTCATAGAAACGATTGATCCACATCGCAGGGCATTGAGCAAGGCACACACAATCGTAGCAAGGACACCGTTGGGGCAACGCACAAAGTATTATGGTAGTCGGTTGGCACTCCCGTAACAATCAATGGAAGCACACTTCGGAGAGCACTCCACGACCGAAATTTAAAAAAAAAAAAATACAATTAAAAATAAAACCAAAACGGAGCAAAAATGACAAGAGATTTTTTTTCACGTCTCGCTTCGCCCTCCCCCCACTACGATCTTCACTCGTAACCCCCCTCTGAGGAATTCCATCCAGAATGTGCCGGAAATCCCAAAAATCATACCCGATCATCATTGATTTGGATGAAACTTGGCACATGAGTTCGGTACGTTGGAAAAAAAAATTCCACTGGTGTTAAGATAATTTGGGTTCAAGAGTAACTTTTGAGATGGGCGTATGTGTTTTTTCCAACATTTTACTTGAAAAATCGTAGTTCAAAAACCATTACATTTAGAGAAAAACTTTATATAAGGGAATTGTAGGGAACTAAAAAACCTTTCTTAAAAAAATATACACAGAAAAAAAAATTTTTTTTTTCATCAAGAAAAATCAAAAATAATTACTAAAAATAAAATATCTAAAAAAACATATTTTTAATATTTTTTTAATTTGTTGTATGGAAATTTGAGGAAAAAAAGACACGTTTTAAAAAAAACTCTAGGATGGACGCTCTTATAATAAAAAAGTTTTTCAAATAGCGAACTTTGGTGTATATTTCAAATTTTGGTTATTCATTCTTATAAATAAATTTTGATGTTACAATATGGTTTTGGAGATTATTACAAACAATATTGATTATGATGATAAACCACGTAAACGCAACCGTTTTCAAGATATTTCTGATTTTCTTTCAATAAAATTTCAAAACCTCAAAAAATACGCCCTTTTCATAAATTACTCGTGATATTAAAACAACAATAGCTAACGATTGTTTCTCTTGTGTTTTTAGCCTTTTTAAAACACATGTATGTGCCTCTTACTTACTCTTAACAGCTCGTCGATTGAAAAAGCTTCACTTAAAGTTATAAGACAAAAATAATGAATTATGGTTGGATTTATATTTATATATACCATTTATTAGTCTCGGTCATTGATAATATTACATAAACATTATATAAACTATTGATTGCTTTTATATATATTATGAATCCTGCCTTCTTCGTCATTCGAAAACAGTTTTACAAAAACTTCGTTTTCTGAAATTGGAACGAATGAGTGGTACTTTTGTGTACCTGCAATCGTTTTAGTCTGTCAGTAAATTTCATTCCATTCTGCTACCCCCTGTTCATACTCTTCATGTGATACATAACAAAACGACATTTTTGTTAAACAATCATCACTTTTTTGGTTCGCCCATTCGAATAACTCTAATGCACTTTTTATAGGGTGTTCATGTTGTACAGCAAGGCTTGCATATCTTGCCATTCGTTTTAATGTACCACCAATTGCATCGCAAGGTCCCTTACCGTGGGATGTTGCGAAAAAATGCCATTCAGCATCAATATTGTATTTCTTTTTAAACTTACAAAGGCTTGCAAAGTTCTTCCTATTTTTATATTGGGATGCTGCCCCGTCAGACATAAACGTAGCTTTCTTTACTTTAATTTTTGTTTGCAAAAAGCTTATTAGTTTTGAAATAAACACCTGCACCGCAATCGTATCATGTTTCAACACTTCTGAGATAACAATGAAACTGATATTTTTAAGTATTCCAGATTCCGTGTAATAAATGACAAAAGGGTGAATAGTGGCTTGCTCATTACTCCAATAACTACTTTGAACAGCATCTTGAAAAACAAATGAATAATTTTCAGAAAAATCACAAATTATTATTACTGCGCCGTCTTTAAGACAACTTTTATAATCTCTCAAGAAACTAGACTGCTGAGATTTGACAAAATCGTGGGATACTAATTGTTCCAACTTTTCACAAAAATAAGCAATAAATTCATCAATTGGTTTAACAAGTGTCTCTAAACTACATCTATCAGTTGAAATCCATTGCTCAAAAGATATTTCAACTAAACCACGTTTTTCTAATTTGTCTGTTAAACTACTCTCTAAATCTGAAAAGCCTGGACATCGTTCGCATGACAATATCTCGACCCAAATTATGAGACGCCATGAAATGTTGAGAAATAGAGGTGGACTTTTCGATGGCTGTTATAAAAACATCATTTGATACCCTTAAGGGTGGGATGGGCTTAGGCTTAATTTAAGTACTTTCGTTAAAAAACTGAGATGAAGAGCAGTAAATAGGTAAACTTGAAAGATCTTTTGCAAATTGTTTGTATCTAAGTTTTTCCACCCTAATGGCAATGATTTTGTTTAGTTTTTTAAAAAGTATTTTCCTAGCTATATTCTGCGTTCTTTGGAACTGCCGCCTAATACAGTTTCCTGAGGGATATTATTCGCCTGGTCTCGTCATCGAGGTTAGTAAACTTACATGTCATCGGAGTTGTCGGGATGAACCGTTGCTCTGCTTCGCCGATATTTCGTTCACTCGGTCCTCAACGAGCCGCTGGAGCTGAGGCCAGTTTGCTCGGTGATAGTTACGCCGTCGATGCTCCTGACGTTGGTCGATGGTTTGGTCCAATTCAAATACCCACTGGTTGGTGGTCGGAAGAAAGTTCGGATAGAGTGGCACGGGGTGTAGAGCAACCGTCCGCCATGTTTGCTAGAGCGATGTCGAGCGTGGATCCTACACCAGCACTTGAGTAGAAGGTAGGCGAGTCCGGATGGATGACGACGCTAGTGTCCCGCCTGTAAATCCTCGGCCAGCACTGTTCCGTTCTTGTTGTTCCTTAAATTGCCCCACAGTGAGTGGCGGGCGTTGAGGTCGCCGGCGAGGATGGACTTTTCCTTCCGACGAGTCAGTTTTTGAATGTCAGTCTTGAGACGCACGGTTGTGCCGTCCGACTCCTTGCACTGCACTTGCTGACAGTAGATAGCGATACAAGTGATAGGGACCATCGGGAGACGCCAGCTCAACCCCAATGGCCGACTCCACGAAACTTAGATAGCATTCTGTACTGTAGTCCTCTGCTGACGCCAATGGCAACCTCCACCGCCTTTTTGCGCTCGAACTCGGTAAAGCCCAATAATTCCGTGATCGGGCAAGCTGAAGTTATACTCCGGTTTGAGGTGCGTCTCAGTTAGAAACGCAACGTCGTTTCAGGCTGTTGCCGGAAATCTAAGAGTTCCAGCTTTTTACTACCCACCGAGTGGGTATTCCAAATGCTAACGTTGATGTTGAATGTTGAAACTCATCATGTAGTGCATCATTTGCACCATCATTTTTTGCATTTCACCGGCGGAGAGTTGTCAGGTTATTGATTACCTGCGACAAACCATCGGTTGGCGAGACCGGTGGCACGGAACCAGGCTGGCTTCCCCAGAAGTCTTGCGGCTGAGTTGTGAAATCCAGCTTGTGTGGAATTTTGACTGTTTTGCACACCGGGTAGTGAAAGTGGTGCAAAATTTGGTACACTCCCTCTCGCTAGAGGAAGCGGTGGGAATCCATTATCCAAGTTTCGATATCGGGTTGTTGCTTCTTCTTCTGTCTCGGCTGGCTTGTCTTCTTCCGGAGTTCTATGAACTTTGCTCGCTTGGGACACGATCGACTGGTCGACGTGTGGGCATTTCCGCAGTTCTGACAAGTGGGTTCCTTGTCCTTCATGTCCACGATGCACTGAGCAGTGACATACGTTGTTCACCGCATTTAGCACAGCGGGGTTGCATATGGCAATTCCGAGCGCCATGTCCGAAGTTCAGGCAGTTGGCACACTGCGTGACGTCTAGGTAAACTCGACTTATACCGGCTCCCATTGCACGACGACATTGAAGAGGGTTCTGACGGATTGAAGCTCCATCATGTTTGTGGATCCTTTGAACAGCTGTACTTGATACAACTGGTCGCGACACTTGAAGGCCACGATGTGACGGCTCATTTTGGAAACCTTTAATGGTTGAAGTTTGTAGTGTTTTAGTTCCGCTTCCCGACCTCGAAGACATCAAGCTCATGGAGCCCTCGCAGTACGACCTTGAAGGGCTTCATGGATGGAACATCGTGTGTGAAATATTCCAACTTCCAGATTTACACATCAATAGTTTTAAACCGTTCCCTGTGCCCTCCCTCTCCCTTTTTGTCCCCCTGTCCCCTTTGCCTTCCCTCTTTTTCTTTGATTTCTTTCCCTCTTCTTCTTTTTTTTTCGTTGGTCTATCCTGTTTGTCCGCCTATTTGGTTTCTGGTTTTCCCCTACTCGGCCCCTTCATTCGGTTCTCTTATACTCCTATTTTGTTTTTTCTGGTTCCTCTGGGGTTTCTCTATCGTACTTCCCCCTTCCCTTTCTCTCCTTCTTGTCCTTTCTTTGTCTCTCTTTTTTTCTGGCTCTCTTTTTTCTGGCCTCGTTCCCTTCTTTTTTTCTCTTCTGCCACTTTTCTTTTTTCCCTCTCCCCCCCCCCTCCCCTTTCCGCTTCCCCCCCTACTCTTTTTGCTTTTTTTCTGTGAGTTGTTGAATTTTCTGTGGCTATCTACTCCGAACCAGTGACCAAATCCAGATTGTTCGCTCCACCGTTGCCAGGTGTTGAAGCTCATCGAAGAGGATTCCCGTGCGCGGACATCTTTGTGGTCCTTCGAACCGGATCTATTTCGGTCGAAGTGGAACCAATCTCCATTGTTATCGCTTTGTTGCGACCTCACCGCTGCTGCTGCTGTATCATCGCCGTTGCTCACTGTTGGCAATAAAATCAATCACCGAATCTGTCTGTGCTCGATTACTGTGTGTGACTATTGAGAAAAGTGAAATTCTCCGGGAAAAGACTAAAAGTGAACAGAAAAAGAAAGTGTACTGAACGTGTAAGTGCGTTAGTGTTTTGGAATCTTTTCGTGGGTTTATTCGACAAAACCCATACTTCAACTAGTGCCGTTTCCAGGTTTACCGTCAAAACCTGCGCCACCACGGTTCCAGGTTTGGGCGTCAGAACCTGCGACATCTTACGTTTCCAGGTTTGGGCGTCAAAACCTGCGCCATCGATTGTGAGTAGGGTGCTTTGTTTAGTGTGTCGACTGGTGAGTACTCTAATAGAGTAAGCAACTTTTTCGGAATTTGAGTGCAGGAGTGGACAGGCATCGTTTTGAAGTATTTGATTTGGGTAGTGGTGGTTATTGGTGGTCTCGTTTCACGTGTCGCTTTTACCAAGCAAAATGACGTCGCTTCGAGAACGATCGAAGGCATTGAGCGTCATTACAGACGCAATAAAGACCATCGAGAATTTTGTCAACGATTACGATGCCGAGGTCGATCGCGATAAGATCGAATCCAGATTGAGTAGGCTTGATTTATTATATGATCGATTTATCGATGCTTCAATTGCGGTTGAACTCCTGGTAGATGAAAAATCTGAAACAAAGGCATCGTTTGTCGAGAGCCGCCACAAAATGGAGGACAAATACTATATATTGCATGACTTCCTCGTGGCTAACAAAGTGAACCGCCATGCTTCTACTAATCCCTCTCCGGTATCTACCTCAGTTGTGCGATTGCCAAAGATTGACTTGCCGAATTTTGATGGTCAAATCGATAATTGGATCCCTTTATATGACGCTTATCGCAGTTTAATCCATAACAATAAAGATTTGACTGCTGTGGATAAGTTTCATTATTTGATGGCTGCACTTAAGGATCCAGTTAAGAAACTGCTTGATACGACTAGCATTACGGGAGATAATTACAAAATCGCGTGGGATCTATTGGTCAGCCGTTTTGATAATAAGCGCCTGCTTATCAAAAACCACACCAACTCTCTTTTCGCCATTGAGCCTATGAAGAAGGAATCGTCCGACGCCATTATGTTTCTGGTTGATCAATTCGAGCGCCATGTAAAAATTCTAACGACGTTGGGGGAACACACTGAACAATGGAGTTCATTGCTTGTGCATATGGTTTGCAGTCGTTTGAATCAAACCACTTTAAGGGAATGGGAACGGTCCACAGGTAACGATAGGGAGAAGATCCCTACATACGGTGAACTGATTGTCTTTTTGAATGAACAAGCCCGTATTTTGTTGTCCCTCAATAGTGGAACTCTCGCACCTTCCCTTTCCAAAGACAAACCTCGACTTTCTGTTGCTCACACCGCTTCCGTTTCGAAATCATCTCAATCGAAATCATTTAGTTGCATTGTATGCAATCAGCAGCATCACATTTACGATTGCGAAGTTTTCAAGCGTATGTCTCTCGATCAGAAACAAGACACCGTCCGTCGGAAGAAGCTGTGTTGGAACTGCCTGTCGTCGAGTCACTTAAGTCGTGATTGCTCATCCAAACCTTGTCGAAAATGCAACGAGAAGCATCATACTTTGTTGCATCCATCCACCCCCAACGATCGTTCCACCCAACCCCAACCAAAACCACCTATTGGAAGCCAGCAATCCACCACCATCATCGGTAGCCAGTCCGTGTTACCACAATTGCCCACTCCCACTCCATCTACCACCACGTCCACCATCCAGCAGCCCCTCACCAACGCTTTAGCAGCTGCAAGTTCATCAGTTTCCAGTTTCTCGACTGTTCTGCTATCCACTGCTGTGGTAAAGGTCCATGGTTCGTCGGGGAAGTCTACATTTGTTCGAACTCTATTGGACTCCTGCTCCGAGTCAAACTTCATCACCGAAAGAATAGTGCAGCTTCTAGGACTGAACCGACAAAAACAAGCTGCTGTTATTGCTGGAATGGGTGGATCTACTGTCAACAGCACTTATTCCACCGTTGCTACGTTAAGCTCCATTGATTCTACATATTCAAATACACTGACGTTCAGTATCCTGTCCAAAATCACCAACAACTTGCCTGCTCAGCCGATCAACATTTCACAATGGAACATGCCTTCGGATTTGCTTCTAGCCGATCCTGACTTCGCTACACCTCAACGAATCGATATGGTTATCGGTGCTCAACTGTTCTTCAGTCTACTGCTGGAAGGACAGATGCCTATGGGAACCGGTTTACCACAACAACAACCTGTTCTCCAACGTACTGTGCTCGGATGGGTAGTTAACGGTACTGTGTCCTCCAATACTACCTTCCAAGACGCCGAGAAAGTTACCTTGCTGTGTACCAACGACAGTTTAGACCAACAGCTCTCTCGTTTCTGGGAAGTTGAGAGTTTTCCCAAGAGCCGCGGGCTATCCAGTGAGGAATTGGCTTGCGAGCAGTATTTCTCTGAAACTACCACCCGTGACGAAACAGGTAGATCTATCGTTCGTCTTCCGAAGAAAGATAGCATGCTGAGCCAACTTGGTGACTCTAAGGTCAGTGCTCTCCGTAGATTCCACTGGATGCAACGTCGTTTAAACAAGAGTTCCGAGTTGAAAGACCAATATTTCAACTTTATGGCAGAGTATATTGAGCTTGGCCATATGCTACCCGTAGATGAGCTACAAGACGATACCCATCATCACTCTTTCTTCCTCCCTCACCATGCCGTGCTCAAACCAAGCAGCACAACCACCAAATGCAGAGTAGTGTTCGGTGGGTCCAGCAAGTCTACATGGTGGGACCAACCGTCCAAGATACTCTTTACGCTATCGTCCTCAGATTCTGTATGCGCGAGGTGGCTCTTGTTGCAGATGTGACTAAAATGTACCGCCAAATTTGGGTACACCCTGACGATAGGAGTCTACAGCTCGTGTACTGGCAAAGCAGAACCGATCCACACGTCCGTCCCTACGAATTGACAACGGTGACATACGACAGTGCCTGTGCGCCATATCTTGCTACTCGGTGTCTCCAGCAGCTTGCTTTCGATAACTCGGAAAGTGAAGACGATATTGCAGCGCGAATTGGAACAGATTTTTATGTCGATGACTTTCTCAGCGGATCTGACACGGTAGAAGAAGCTATTCATCTGTGTTCTGGAGTCCAGAACATACTCGCATCTGCAGGATTTGAGCTAAGAAAGTGGTCATCAAATTCATCCAAAGTTTTATCTACAATCCCAGACAACCTGAAGGATGATAGACCAATCGTATCCGTTGACGCCATTCGAGGCTCCGTCAGCACCATTGGTCTTTTGTAGCATCCTGAATCGGACAATTTCCGGTTCAAAGTTCCTGAGTACTCCACCGATTCTCCGATCACCAAACGCTCCGTTGTTTCCGAGATGTCCAAGCTTTTTGACCCCTTGGGTCTTCTGGGTCCAGTGATCATCACAGCCAAGGTGTTTGTACAACAACTGTGGAAGGCCAAATTAGGCTGGGACGAAATACTACCTAGTTCACTATGTTCAACGTGGCAAGACTACAGGCGTGGTCTAACTACTCTGGAATCACTATCAATTTCTCGCCTTGTAAAAGCTCCTGGTGCTGGTGAAGACATCCAGTTGCATGGATTTTGTGATGCATCGCAGCATGCCTATGGGGCATGCATTTATGTGAGAAGTGTCGGGAGAAATCGTATCGTGAAAACCCGTCTTCTAACTGCCAAATCCCGTGTAGCTCCTATCCAAACATTATCTATTTCTCGCCTAGAGCCTTGCTCTGCTGTTCTACCTAGCCAACTGTACCAAAACGTTATAATGAGTCTCAACATATGGATATCAATGCGTACTTTTGGTCTGATTCTTCAATCACTCTTCTGTGGCTACAAAACTCACCATCCAATTACAACACTTTCGTGGCAAACCGTGTGGCGGAAGTGCAGCGACTCACAGAAGGAAGCAAGTGGAACCACGTTGCTGGTCTGGAAAACCCGGCAGATCTCGTCTCAAGGGGTGTCGATCCCAGTGAACTTGCTAACATAGCACTATGGTGGAAGGGTCCACCTTGATTATCATCGGATTCATCAGAGTGGCCGAACATGTTTCCCGATGTCCAACAGATTCCTGTCGAACCCCCCGATGCGAAACCAAGTACATTTGCAGCCGTCACTCGATCCACTCGAAGTTCCTAACCGCACACTTTTCACACGCTACTCGTCCCTGACGAAACTCATCCGTATCGTTGCATATTGTCGCAGATTCTTAGCCGTCTCCAAGAGCCACGATAGCCGGATTCGATTTGCAAGCAATCGCGGTAATTTAACCCCAGCTTCAATCAAACAAGCGCAGATAGGCCTAGTGAAGGTTGTCCAAGATGAATGTTTTAACTGGAAAATTGTAACACTTGGGAGCAGGAATGAAGTGAATTTCAAAAAATCACCACCGCGTACGCGTTGAATCCGTTCATCCACGATGGTCTTCTCCTGGTCGGTGGCCGACTGAATCATGCATCATATTATTCTTTTTCACTCGCAAACCTCCAATGTTACCCACTGCGGCGCACCCATTTACGTCAATTTTGGTAGATTCGGTGAACAAACAAATCCTCCATGCTGGTCCCCGTGCGATGATCGCGCGTAAAAGCCAACGGAATACCCGCCTTTAAACCTCCGTAAACCGGCACGGAAAAACGCCAACTCCTGCGTACGCTGTTATCGAATTCGACCAAAACCCGAACACCAGTTGATGGGTCAGTTACCCGCGTACGTATTGCTCCAGCTCGCTCACACCTCAACACAGGTGTCAATTTCTGTAGTCCCGTTCGGTTGAAGCGCATCACTCCGACGAACAAAATAACCAGCTCCAATTTGAGCATGCGAAGTTGTTATCATCTGTATGGCCAGCGAAGGAAAAAAAGCTTAAAATGTTGGTGACCTTTAGCTCCGTGGTAAAGCATTCATCGCAGCCTTGAAACGGTTCGTAGCTCGTCGAGGAAAGCCAATTACTCTGTTTCTATGATAATGCCACCAACTTCAAGGGAGCAGACAAGGAACTCCAAAGCCCCTGCAAGCACTGGAAAAAGCATGCAAAAACGACCAAAGATTGCATCATTCTGTGCCAAGATTCATCCATTCAATTTAACTTCATTCCAGCAAACGCTCCGACATTCGGTGGCCTTTGGGAAGCCGCTGTCAAGGCAAACAAGCATCATTTTCGGAGAGTCATCGGTCATTCGGAAAAAAAATCAAAAGAAACTCAAACCACCATCCTTTGTCAGATAGAGAGCTGCCTGAATTCACGACCACTAGCAGCCTTTTCCGAGGACCCAAGCGACATTAAGAAGTGCTTACCCCGGGACATTTTCTGGTTGGATCAGCTCTCCAAATCAATCCCGGAACAAGAAACACCATAAGTTCCCAGCAACCGCTTTCGCTGGGGTGTGAGATGCAGCTCACTATCCAAACGTTTTGGAAACTGTGGTCATCGGATCACCCTCATCAGCTTCAAATAACGAACCAAACATTTTCCTCGACAGCCATAAATGTTTTGGAATAAACACCGGTCCTTGGAAGGAAAACAACCTTACCCCCGCTTAAATGATGCATTGGTCGCATCGAATCGGTTCATCCCGGCGCTGATGGCCCAGTTCAAAGGGGAATAGCCAGGCTAGCATCTGGAGCAGTCTACAACCGACCGATCGTGAAGATCTGTCTCCTGCCCATCGACTGTGAAGACGATTCTGCCTCCACTTCCGGCGAAGTGCCTGGCTGTCCCGAAAACAATGCAGCTACCGAACAAAATGCTCAGCTTCATGACGAAGTGAGGTGGCTGCACTAGCTCTTCCCCTGACCCCAAAAGGGCCCCTTTCAAGGCCTCCAAAATAACTGGAAAAGAGAGTTGTTCGAAATCGGCGGTTGCGAAAAATATCGTATGTCGAAGCCATAGTGTTTTCGACATTTGCACATTTTGCAGTGTTGTAAACACAGAAGGCCTAGAAGAAATCGTATGCAATTGGTGGTGGATGAGGCCAGTCTCTTGAATCGAAATGTCCTAAATGTCTACCCGCATAAACAATTACCATATGAAGCACCTAACCACCAATTTGGGTTATCATCCCAACTGTAACCGGTACGGTTAAACCATAGACTAACTCTAAGGTCCTCTAGTAGGTCCTGAACAAGTACGACTTTTTTCTTGGCTCAGTCAGTACTAGCACATCGGTCCCAAGCTCGATCCCAAGCTTAATAATACGCCCCTAATAATGAACTCACACGAACACACGCTCAAATATTCTGTCAAAATATAAAGGGTGATACGGTCAAAATTTGGTCAAGGGAAAACGCGTGTAAATCGGTGAAATCGTTTATTTAAAAAATCAAATTAAATTTCTTTTTCAAGTTCAATTAGTATAAAATTCAGGAAAAATATTCAGTTAGGCTTCCGCTTTTCCAAATCCGAATTGCCGGGCCTTACGCTTGACCCCTGCCCTCAGATTTTGTACAGCCACCTTGTCCCGCCTTCTTCGCCGCAGAAAGCCAGTTTGCCTTGAACTGCTGCTCGTCCTTAGCAGTTTTTTTGGTCTTCTTGGGTTCCGCTTGACAATAGCCCAGTATTTCTCAATTGGGCGGAGCTCTGGCGTGATGGGAGGTTCTTGTCCTTGGGAACCACCTGCACGTTGTTGGCGGCGTACCACTCCCCCGCCTTTTTTACCGTAATGGCAAGATGCCAAATCCGGCGAAAACGGTACGGAACAACCGTGTTTCTTCAGGAGAAAGGCAGCAGACGTTTATTCAAACACTCTTTCACGTAAATTTCTTTGGTTTATTGATCCCGGAAGCTATGAAAATGCCGCTTTTCAAGCCACAGGTACAGATGGCTTGCCGAAAAAGGTATTTCTTTGTGAACTTTGACAGTTTCGTGTGACTGAAAATATCTGCTACCTTTCCCCTTCCTTTTGCCGTATAAAACTCCTGTCCCGGAAGCTGCTTGTAGTCGGCTTTGACGTAGGTTTCGTCGTCCATTACCACGCAGTCAAACTTCACGTCAGCATCGTCGTGTCAGCCTCCGGGATCATGCCCAAGCCGTCATATTTTTGTTTATCATCGCGATTTGGAGTCACTACCTTCTTGTAAGTCGATAGTCCGGCTCGTTTTTTGGCTCGATGCCTGGTTTTAGACGATACACCCAGCTTATTTGGGGCATCTCGGAGAGATGGGTTAAAGTTTCACATGAAACTACCGGCAACTCTCTTTGTCGTCTCAGCGGCTTCCGGTTTTCGATTTCCCCAGATCCAGACTTCCTGGCTGTCGACAAACGTTCCCCAAACACTTTAATCACATTTGTAACGGTTGATTTGGCAACTTCTTGCAAACTTGCCAACTTGGCGTGCGAGTAGCTCGGATTTTCGCGATGCGCGAGCAAAATTTTGATACGCTGCTCTTCTTGCTTGGACGTAATTTTGACAACTGAAGAGTGAATTCCAAAATCAAAATAGGAGCAGCATTCTACACACACACACCTTCAAAATGAGGAATTGTTCCAGGTTTTTTAAATGCAAAATTGAAAGAAATACGTCAAGTTGATATTGACCAAATTTTGACCGTATCGCCCTTTACGTCACGCTTTTAGGAAGGAGCGAGACTTTTGAACACTGTGTTAATCCGTTAAAAAATACTTTTTGATGCCCGTACAAACAAATACGCGTCGATTGAAAAATGGAAGTTTGAAAATAGGCACTGTTCATCATGACGCAATTATTGGACGTTCCAGGATCTTCCCGAACTTCCAAACAAAACATGCAATCAGTCATCAGTGTACTGCTCTATATCCACGTTTTTGTAATCATAACTGACCGCATATCCTCCGTTATTGCCCTCAACAGAGCTTCCAGCCACACTGAAGAGAATAATTATAATGATACAGTGCTGTAATTTATTTTGACGCACGGGTATCATTTTCACCTGCTCAAACAGCCACACTCTACGGCAGGAGCTGTTCGGAAAAACCGTTCATTTAATTGTTTCTATACTTAGCATTTTTCACACTGAGGCCAATAATTCTGCGTCAAACCAAATTGGTGGCTCTCCGCTTTGGTCCAACATAATTTAAGCCATTCCTGTGCCGTCGTCGTCGTCGTCGTCGTCGTCTTTTTGCCCAGTTTATGACCCTCTTCGTGTGCTGATGCGTACCGTGTGCAGTGCAGTGGCAACAGGTTTAAGGCTATTGGAAATAATTAATGCCACGCATTTCTGCCGCTTAATGAGCAAATAAAGGCTCGGGAAGAGATCGTTATCAGCCGGCCAGATCTCTTACCATCTTGATATTGAATTTTGGGGGATAAGAGAACTGAGGTGTATTCCTTTAAGAGGCTCGCCCCAGCAGGAGTGCATTACCGCGATTTTGGTGCTTTTTTCGGTGCTCCTCTTAAATCATCTAGGACAGCTCCCGGATAGTTAGCTATTGTGTCTACTGAAAGCGAAAATATTATAAAACCGATTTTTTCGCCTTCGCGCAAGTCTACGCTGTCGCTCATTACCGCTCCAACTACGGACCATACATTCGGATGTCAATTTTATTATACAAAAAAAAAAAAAAATAATCTTGACGCTAATCTCCACCGGCCATCGCACGTCTCGTTCGGACACTTTTCTTGCCGCAAACCGGTGTGGATCAACGCAATAACGACGACGTCCTGCTGCGTGGCGGCCTCTCGCTTTCATTCATAGATTCTCCCATTCAACTGTGCTTTCCTAGTTTCGATGTAGATTTATTCAATTTGTGTGCGTCGTCGTCGTCGTCGTCGTCGTCGTCATTCATTCATTCGGTTTGAGTTTGTCGAGATTGAAGTCTCATTTCGTTTTTTTTTTTTGGTTGCGATTGCGTATTTCTGACCGGAGTGGATTTCGCATTCTCTCGTTTTGTGCTCCGTTGATTGATCTCATCTGGTTATGGGGCTCCGGCGCAGTTTGCTATCAGGCAACTTTATCTCCAAATGTATATTTTTGTCCGTTGTTTGCGTTGGTTCGGCGTTGGAAATAGCTGCTCTATAGTATGATTTATTATTTCATTACTGAGACCGGTGATTCTCCCCTGACAGTTTATCGTTGGAGCAGTCGAGTCCATGAGTCACCACGAACTGAGATGGGCTCGGCTTCGGGGGACGATAAGCTAAATTAGATTTCCTGAAATCCAAAAACTACCTCTTCATCGGTTCGAGGCTGCAAGTAATTAATCATTGTTTGTCCTGGGAATGACACGTTGCTGCCTAAAATTAAATCTTGAAATTTGCGCTAATTAGGAAATACGAAACCCAGGCGCGACAATCCAAAATTAAGCGGTCACCTAAAGGATACATCTGTTTATGACACCCGTCGGTCTCTTAACGGCACCTGACTCAAAGGTACCGCGCGCCGGTTTGTAATTGCAAATAATTGATTATTACGGGAAATTATGATGTCAAACTACGCGGAGAGCTGAAGGTGAAAGGATCTCAGCTGGGAAGGGCCGGCATTGCACTCAACAATTCGACTGGTTGTTAAAAATATAATTAAATTGTCAATTAATTGTCCACTAACTGACATCTTAGGATCTGCGCAAATTGTCACTTGGCAGACTTATAATGGTCTCCCTTTGGTGGTCTACCGCAAGTTTTGAAGAAAGTCATTGGGAAAACGCTTTGCAAGCATTTATTTCCACAAACCTGATCTTACACCATTAAATTTCTAGAACCAAGCTGCCGTTGGCCTTACGAGTTTGAAGGGAAGGAGGTGGTTGCCTGTTAGTGTTACCTTTAGAAAGAAAGACTAGTTCAACCAGTGAATCAAAATTCGTGAATGCATGAATGATAAAGACATTGTCCTAACTTTTCAATGTTGGGACAAAAAATAATGTATCTTTGTCATTGTTGCATACTCAACACAATAATTGTATTTGTATTTGTATTTGTATTTGTCTTTGATTCATCGGACTTTGTGGTCTACATGAAATACTTAAATCTAATAAAAGTCAACGTTAAAAACGGTTCAGCAAGCGGTGACGAAATCTTGAGGCGGACATGTTGAAATCAAATTCGTCGGATACTACGTTGAACCGACGAATCATGGCGACAATGGAACTATTTGCAGCATGATTAGTTGCTTGTACTTCCTCGTGAAGCAACGCTCTCGGTCGAAGGTTTCGGGCAGGAGCATATAGTCTGATTCTCGACAGCAACTCCGGAACATCGTATTCAGATAAGAGAAGCTTGGCAACGAATACAGATTGCGCGACATTCCTTCGATTAGCCAGAGTATCCAGCCCTAGCAGGCGACAGCGATCGGCGTAAGCAGGCAAATTTAACGGGTCACTCCATGGAAGGTGGCGCAAAGCATATCTTACGAATCTGCGTTGGACAGCTTCAAACCGCGCACTCCATACAGCCTGGTAGGGGTTCCATACAGCAGATGCAAACTCAAGAATAGAGCGTACCAGCGAGCAGTAAAGTGCTTTGAAACACAGCGGATCACGAAACTCATTGGAGATTTTGAACATGAACCCAAGCTGGCGATTGGCTTTATCAATGGTACCTGAGAAGTGGCGATTAAAGGTTAGCTTTTCGTCCAATACAACTCCGAGGTCTTTAACATGATCAACCCGTTGAAGTGGAGATCCAGCAATAGTATAATCAAACTGGATAGCATTATTCGTTCGACCAAAACTTATTACACAGCATTTTGAGATGCTCAGAACCATCATATTTCGCACGCACCAATTACTGAAGATATCAAGAAGTTTCTGTAGTTCATAGCAGTCTACTAGGCTTCGAACAACTAGATAAATTTTAAGGTCATCTGCAAACAACAACAGAAAACCTCCATTTAGCAGTATGAGGGAAACATCGTTTATAAAAAGCGAGAACAGCAATGGTCCCAGAGTGCTTCCTTGGGGAACTCCGGAATGGTTCGAAAAATAGACCGATGAATTTTTTCCAATACTGACAGATACTTGACGTTGCACAAGGTAAGATCGAAGCCAGCTGCAGAAAGCAATGGAACAACAAATTTTCTCCAGTTTTGCAAGCAGTAAGTCATGGTTAACTTTATCGAAGGCAGATTTGAGATCGGTATAAACAGCGTCGACTTGGAGTTTTTTACATACGTTCTCCATGCAAAACGACGTAAAGCTGACAAGATTCGTTTCAACAGAGCGGCCGGGATAGAAGCCGTGTTGATAGGGGCTGATGTAATTCTTGCAGGCAGCAAACAATTTGTCGTTGATCAACGACTCAAACACTTTCGATTCCACACCAAGTGAAGTAATGCCACGGTAATTTCTTATAACACTTTTGTCTCCTTTCTTGAAAACTGGGAACATTGTAGAGCATTTCCACTGCATTGGAAATTTTGATTGCTGTAGTGATAAGTTGTATAGCAGAGAAAGTGGAGTAGCTAAAATGTCGGAGCATTTTTTCAACACAACAGAAGGAATCACGCTAGGTCCAGGATTAATGGACGATTTGGTCTTGCGTATCGCCGAAAGACCCACCTGAACGTCAACAGCAAAGACATTCATGTTAATCACATCGCTGGGTACTTCCCGCACAGCACTTTCAATATCAGCTTGAGATGGTGAATCGCTTGAAAATACACTCGAGAGGTGTCTTGCAACAAGGCTACATTTTTCCTCGGTAGTTCGTGCAGCGTCTCTATCGAGAAACACACATGACGGGAGTCCAGTTTCCTTCTTCTTGGAGTTCACGAACGACCAAAATTTCTTCGGATGGCGTCGAAGATTTTCTTGTGTGCGATGTACATAATACTTGTAGCAGAGTTTGTTATAGCGCCGATATTCATTGCTGGCGCGATTAAGATCCGATTTGGTAAAGGCACATCGTCGAATGGAAAAAGCGCGAAGAGCCCTAGCGCGCACTCGTTTCATGTTGCGTAGAAGAGCATTAGTCCACGGAGGTTTTCTCGGAGTTTGGCACTTCGGTACAGCTGCCAAAACACTCTCACGCAGCAAACAGTTGAAGCGGCCAACAGCCGATTCAATATCAAGATCACCCAATACATTCCAGTCAATACGGGATAAGCAGTGTCGAAGCAGTTGAAAATCAGTTTTGCGGAAATTGAGTCGATCGGTGCTTACATGTTCATCAAAATGGAGATTAGGTTCGTATGCAATTGATATATCCAGGGCGGGATGGTAGTTATCAAGTGGCACAATGGCTTCCGGAGCTTAAACGACAGTACATTTGCGCAGTGAGTTCTTGCAGATAAACACCAAGTCGAGCAAGTTCGATTGGACGTTGGAAACTGAATTAATCTGGCTCAGTCCTAGAAAGCCAGTTCCATCGATAAGTAGGCGACTAGCAGGAGTAGAGGTTGAAGCAACCGGATCGGGAAACGCATACCCGTGACCGGAGGGCAACCAATTGAGTCCTGGTTGATTGAAATCTCCGAGCAGAAGAAGCACATCCGTCAAAGTAGTCAACTCAAATGCAAATTCTGTAGCATCCAGGTGAAGTTGCATAATGGTGCAATCACGTCGTCAGTCGGGAGGAATGTACGAAGCGCCGATGAAAAAGTTTCGTTTGGAAAGACACACTTTAACCCAAACTGTTTCAATAGAATTGAACTGTCCTACGGCGATTTGGCAGGAAACAAGCACATTGGAAACAGCAACAAGAACACCACCCCCACGCGTATGAGAGCTATTAGCTAAACTGCGGTCCATTCTATAATGACAAATTGCATGTCAGTAGAATCAAGATATTAATGTTTCACAACATCCGATTGTTATTTAGGAAAGAGACAAGGCTTTGTTTGTATATTGCTTTGTAAGCAACAAAAATAAATTCAATAATGTCACATGTTGCATCTACCGAAGAGAGACAATGTTTAGTTTTATCCCTCTTTCTCAGTTTGTTCTGTTAACATGAACTTAAGTATATCATGCATGTTGTTTTAATATCATAAGATAATTAATTTATTCCTAAAAATAATTTGATTTGCAACTGCTAGTGTTCATCTTTTCAACCATGGTCCGTTTCTAGTGACATTCCCCTATTTATTGCATACGTTTCATCAAAGCTTTTGCAATCCCGACTAGTGCTGTTCTTCCAATATTCGAGCGATCAGTTATTTCCGTTCCTTGTGGCATTTCCTCAGTGGATTTTGTTGCGTTGTGTGGGTTCAAAAAATAAAAAATGGATTCTACATCTGCTAAAGAGGACAAACATATTTCGTTCCGAGAACGGGGATCTTAGTTGTAGCCTGGGTCTTAATTGCAAGTTCAGTCCGAAAACGTTTGTGTTGACAAATTGTTTGCGCCTCATCAAGAACTCTCACCCGGAGAGTTACAATGTGTTGAAGTTGGGGAAGGAGTTTTCCGAAGATAAAAGCGCTGCTCGATGTAAAAAACGCACTAAAGGTGAAGAAATGGTGACTGTAGGAGTGTCTTAGCAAACAGTTGTGGGTAGCCTAATAAAAATTATGACTTGTCACAATGCCCCATTCAACGCCGCCGAATGGGAGGGTGTACGGGACATTGTAGACCCTTTGTTGGAGGCTCTGAACGCTACCATTCACAAACAGAACATTGTGAAACATGTCTCTAACACAAGCGAAACAATCGATAATTTTATATGGGAGGAAGTGAAATGCTCAATGATCAGTTTGAAGCTGGATACGACATCTAAAATGAACCGAAGCGTTCTCGCTGCAAGCATTCAACACTATCGTGATTTGAAATTAGTAAGAAGATCACATGGTAAGTACTTTTGCTCTACTGGGCTACAACAAGGCCGCTAAAAACGACTCAAAATTGAATCGAATCGACCCAAAAACTTGTAAAATTCAACTCAAAAATACAAAAAGTGGAATCATTCATAGGCCAAGTAAAATTACATGCAGATATGAGTAAATTTCACTTTTATTTATGCAAATTTCCACATTCGTACTCATTTCTGCACACAGTTTAACTCAGTCTATAAGTGGTTCCACTTTTTGCACTTGTGTCGAATGCGACTCAATTTTGAGAACTGACGTGTGTGCTTTGCTGCTTGTTACTTTTTTTTTTCGAGAAAATTTGATAGTGGAATTGATGAGTAGTGTTAAATGTTTTTATTTTGATGAAGATTCGGTCACCAAAGTGTCCCCGCTGGAGACGGAATTCCAGAAATACAACTTTGCGGCACGAGGAGCTCATGTTCAGCCGCGTCACTCGAAGATGTTTGATTCATGATCCACAGTAACGGAATGTTCTGAAAATCCGGGTGAGCTCTTTCCATTTTATCCTTTTGTGTCCTACTCCCATTTTTTTGTTTTTGTTTTTGAGAATAGTTTTTGTGTATGAAAATTATATTTTTGGTGTGCTTCAAATTGTGAGTTGATAATATGGAAGGAGTGTGTGACTTCCGGTCCTCACAGGTTCCTATCTCACGCCTCTGTGAGTTGTGCGATCGCAGAGGATTGCCAGCTGAAACGTGAAGATGCAGGTTGGCGTGGCATGGGCAAGGTTGCCAATTTGACAGTATAGAGGTGAGAGGAGGCGACTGAGGATCGTTTTCCTCTTAATCATATTGTATATTTTCCATTCTCGTTTAATTGATGGTTTCAGCACGCTTTGGAATCATCTTTGCATTTCAAAACCATTTAGTTTGAGAATAAATGGATCAGTTAAAGGCTCCATTTGTTATTGAGCATTTCAGCGTTTCTGAATTTCAACTGCTATTTTCATAAAGAACTGACATGTGACGGTTAGCAGTAGAAGACTATATTTAAACAAATTTGGTTATTGGTGTTGTGATAGGATAAGCCATTTGTTTTAGAAGTTGTCAAAATGGGCTCTTCAATAACCTATACTGCTGTCCTCGGAATGTAACAGGAGGAGTATACGGAAGGTTTTTTAAGGGATGTCTTTTGGAGTAGTCTGTTGTTTTTCAGAAGAAGAAAACATCAATGCATCTTTTGATTGAGGTTTTATCTGTGATAGTTATAATGATCTACTCTGTTTTTCAGCTTTTTCAGGACCTTCGGGATAAAAAGCATACCTTTTTCAGTCACAGACTAGTGTATGTCAGATGTATTTTATACACACATGATCTTTATTTTAAAAAAATGGATGTTATTTATTATTTCATTATATTATTTTCATCATATCATTGTGTATTATGTGAAATCATATTAAATTTTCAGGATGTAAAACTTCAACTGTTATGAACATGTTAATATATTTGCGTTTTAAATATCTAAATATTATATTTGTTCATTGATATTATTAATAGGATACATACAAGTTTTCACATACATGTGAAATGTGAGTTCATGTTTAGGTTGAAGGTTGGCTCCAGCATCAATTGAAGTCATCGTTGGGTGCTCGAGTGGTTTTTTTTCTCCATATTATTGCATAGTTTGACCTTAACGTTTCAGTATACATTAATTATCCACTCCGTATTTGGAAAATAATAATAGCAATAATAATGAAATTTTAACTGCGCCAAGGTTTCAAGGAAGGTGATTCCAGGTTGTATAGATATTTTATTGCCTCGTATCACTAAGTATTTTTCTATTGATTTAGATCAGCGAATATTATTTAATTTAATTTTTATACTCATAAATGCTGTTCTATTTTGCGATGTTTGTATTGGATTAGATTAGATTTGATCAGTGACCAACTAGTGGATGTCATCATTTAAAACTATGAGATCCACTACAAATGAGTAAAATGGTGTAAGGAATCGGAACAGCACATCGAGATTTTAGATAAACTATTCTGTATGTATAATTTCAGGTCATCCATGGAGTTTTCAAGTTTTGTTAAATAACTTTCAACTTTTGTCTCGTAGCTATGATATATTGTATGAACTTTTAGGTTCATAATAAATACGCAAATCCTTCTACTTTTGCAGCAGAACAACAATGTGCAGACATGTGTAATTATTATTATTATATTACGTTATTACGATACGTTACGAAGGGATATTCCCTTCACTATATTTTATATACTATTCTATATGACATTGCATATTGATTTTACATTTTTATTATAATCATTACCATATTTTCATTATTTATTTAAATATGATTTTATTATTCTTACCTCGGAGCGTATAGTACGGTATGTCCACTAGCCTGGGACACGGATATATGAAAAAAAAATATTTTCGTTCCCTATTGATTTTTGGGAGCCTTTTGGTTCCTTTAATAACTGTGCAAAATTTCAACTCGATCGGTGAAACTATATTTTAGCGCTCGTAGTTTTAATTTTCCATAGTATTTTATATGGGAAAACTTACCTTTTCAAAGAAATATCTGGCGAGGTGACCCGTTGTCCTCTAAAAATAAATCAATCCCTTAACTTGCTGGGAAATTTTTCAAAGAAACTTTTCTTAGAAGACCGCAAAGCGATCCGACGCTTGTGGAAAAAGTTATTAAGCTGAAACTGATTGCTATCCAATCGAACGGCTCATTGGACTGTTTTTTCTAGCAGCACAGTTCCTCCATGCTGAGTGAACATAAACAAAACACAGTGGTTGCTTCGCGCAGCCAGCAGCAGGTTGCAGGTGGCAGTGCTGCAAGAGAAAACAGTTCAATGAACCGTTTGATTGGATAGCAATCAGTTTCAGCTTAATAACTTTTTCCACAAACGTCGGATCGCTTTGCGGTCTTGGAAGAAAAGTTTCCTTGAAAAATTTCCCAGGAAGTGGTTGTATTGATTTATTTTTCAAGGACAATGGATCACCTTGCCAGATTTTTATCTGTAAAAGTAAGTTTTCCCATGGAAAATCCAATGTAAAATTAAAACCACTAGCGCCAAAATATAGTTTCACCAAACGAGCTGAAATTTTGCACAGTTATTACAGGGTCCAAAAGGCTTCCGAAAATCATTAGGGAACTGGAATTTAAATTTTGTCCCAGGCTAACCCCCCCCCCCCCCCCCCAATTTTTTTAACCATAAAATTTTTTTACACACCGCCCCCCCCTCCTTCTTTTTTCCCCCAACAAAAAAAAAAAAAAGGCCCCTCCCCCCCATTTTTTCCCCCTTTTTTTCTCGCCTCTTTTTTTATAATAAATAAATAAAATAAAATTTTTTCGATGCGACTCAATTTTGAGTAGTTTTCACCAATACCACTACAATTCGTAAGGTATCGTACACTAATTTCATAATGATTTTTTTTCTAATTTTTCAACCCTCACCTTACGATTTATTGTTACCTTTATTTATTGTTTTCGAACGTTCGTCAACGAACTTATGGTTTTCCTGCGTCTCTCGCTTTCATTTCATTGTAGGAGTTATTGAACTGCATGAAAAGCATACAGCTCAATACCCGAAAGAAAAGGTAGAAGAGCTCCTCAACAAATTCGGAATAAAGCGTTCGCAAATATACTCGGTAACAGTGGATAATGGAAGAAACGTGGTTAAAGCTGTAGATCTTCTGGGAGAAATTGAATTTCAGCAACCGGATGTTAACGAATGCAGCCCTAGAACGCTTGAGGATTGATGCATTTTTTTAGTGTGAACAAATTACGGAAGCTTACGAACAGTCATTGAGTGACCATAATATAGATTGTATACGATGCTAATCTAGTGGTAAACGTCACTCTTGCACCAGAAAAGGAAGATGAGACCCTCAAGCATATTATAAAAATTGTGAAATCATACAGGAAAAGTGAGTTCAAGAAAGCTTTCAAATTCTCCCAAACACAATTACTACCCATCCCAAATAAAACGCGGTGGAACAACTATCAAGCGATGGCATCCGTTCTTCTAAAACACCGGGAATTTTTCTCGAATTTAGAATCACAGTACGAAGATCTTGGTAAGTTGTTATAAAATTACTCAATTACGTCAAAAATGTCAGCAAGTCAGCAGTTTTCAAAATAAGAACGCCATACTTTGATCAAATTGATGTTGTGTTCAATCTGACACTAATATTATTATTTATTTGCTAGATCTAACCAATTACTGGTCGTTCCTGGATGAATACCGAGATGCTTTCCAGCCATTGTACGAAGCGTCATTAAAATCACAACAAGAGGAATGTCCAATAAGTCATTTTCATCTTGAATGGCTGAAAGCGTATGGAGTGAAAGCATTGAAATCAAACTGATTCCAACAGAAAATTTTGCTATCGAGCAATCGTGGTAGAATCAAGTGTCAAGAACTACATTGGCCACATCTGGACACGATCCGGGTCAGCGATGGAAAATGTACTGTATTTTGGTATTTCTCTTCAGCTCAAAACCGAGAATCTAAAATTGCATCTGTAGATAATTCAACAATACAAAGTTGCGATATACATTCAACCACGTTTATTGAATCTTCTGGAAAGTCAAGAGATATTATGTGATAATCTGGGATAATATTGGTCATTCTAAGTTTGCCTTGCAGCTAAAGTTACAATTGGTTCAGCCAAATCGGAACCAAGAGCCTATCGAGAATCATCAGTTTTGTTCGTCATATTCAATCAGAACTTTTCAATTTCAAGATGCATTCTTGAAGTTTGGGGGGAGGTAGCTCATCAAATCTTCCGGTCCGCCTCTAAGCATATTGCTATGAGGTACCAGGTGGGTCTCCACCGATTGCCTGTCGATCTGCCTTGAGTTACCAGACGTCTGCATTGAGTTATCTCAAATTATAATAATCCGTCCACTATATCACAAAACATTGCGATTGGTTGAGCGGATTGGAGATAATGAAATCATTGGGTATAGGACCAAGTCTCCCCGGGTGGTGCTAAATCGATGAGCTTGTATTCTGTAAATTTTAAATTTCAGTGAGCGAGATAAGGCGCTATAACCTTGGCAAATTATTGCCAGTCTTTTGGTTCAAATGCCAAAAGTCCACCCACAGGCAAAAGGAGCATAAACTAATCTTTCTAGCATCTATGCTCCCAACGATAAAACACAAATTATCACATTATTTAACTCTATATGGAAGCGTTTGGTACGGGAGGTCCACGTTTTCTTCCTTCCCTTGATTCGAAGTAGTAGAGCGATTTCAGACACTCTTTCTGAAATCGCTCTATTTCTTGGAATCCTCTCTGTGGCACACACTACGCAGTTGGCCTGGCCGATGACAAGAAAAATTATGCATTCCAGAAGACGTCATTTTCCAGGATGCTTTCAAGAATTGGCTGCGTTAGTGTGAGATTAGATTAGATTAGATCAAGATGCATTCTTGAAGTTTATAACCAACAACCAATTTGAGTGATTCATCTCCATAATGTACCAAAAAAATATTCTGTGAGGATTGATTATCCAATAAAGTTGGTTGATCTGAAAGAAGATCTACTGAACATGGCTGAATACATATCGTATATTTGTATAGCCTAAAAAGCTACAGTTAATATTTCAGCTCCTAATTTTTGAACTCCAGAACTGTATGGCTGATAAAGAACATCCCAGATCATCTCATAATGTCTGCTGACCTTCCAGAAGACTCAATTAACATGGTTGAAAACGTATCATAGTGTTGTGTAGCCGAAAAAGGTACAGTTACAATTGTAGATCCTATGTTCAGCACTCTAGGACAGGTTGGATGACTTAGAATATCCCAGATTATCTCATAATGTTGGTTGCCCTTTCATAAGATCCAATGAACATAGTTGAACACATATCGTACATCTGTACATCTGAAAAAGCTACAGTTTCAATGGTAGATCCTAATCTATGAACTAATGAACAGCCTGGTATGCCCCAAAATATCCCAGATTTCATCATAATGTTGGTGAACCTTCTAGAAGATCCATTGAATATGGTTGAATAGATATCGTTAATTTAAATAGCCGTGAAACTACAGTTACAACTGTTGATCCCAAGATCTGAGCTCCAGGACTGTTTGGATGACCTAGAACATCCCAGTTTATCTCATAATGTCTGTTGACCTTCCAGAAGACTCAATTAAAATGGTTGAATACATATCGCACATTAGTATAGCTGAAAAAGCAACCGTTACAGTTGTAGATCCTAAGTTCTGAACTCCAGGACAGCTTGATTGACCTAGAACATCTCAAATTACCTCATAATATCGGTTGACCTTTCAAAAGATGCAATAAACTGTATTGATTACATATCGCTAGTTTGAATAGTTAAAAAGCTACAGTTGCAACTGTAGATCCTAAGTTATGAACTAAAGAACAGTTTGGATTACCTATAACATCCCAGTTTATCTCAAAATGTCTGTTGACCATCCAAAAGGTGCATTGAACAAGGTTGAATGTATATCGTAAATTTGTATAGCCGAAAAAACTATAGTTACAACTGTAGATTCTATGTTCTGTACTCCAGGACAGTTTGGACAACCTAGAACATCCCAGATTATCTCATTATATCTGTTGATCTTCCATAAGACTAAATAAACATGGTAGAATAGATATCGTAACTTTGTGTAATCGGAAAAACTATAGTTACAACTTTAGATCCTCTGTACTGAACTTCTTTATGTTCAGGATGTTCTGGGTTGAAAACCAGGCGTTAAACGCATATATTTTTTATTTTTCCCTGATAAAATAGTTAATTTGCAACAAGTTTGCAGAAGATAGTGTTCACTTTTGTTCTGTGTGTGATTTCATACAGGCATTTTTCTTCAGGTGGAAGTCTATCCACAACAAATTTTCTAATTATTCAGATCAGTAATTTGTTCGACAGCAACAACTGATTGTCGCTATTTTTCATGTTGCTGATGAAGCATTGTTGCTATCGGTAGTGTGTTGCAATAATGACAAAACGTTATTTTGTCGCTGTTACAGGAAAACAAGATCGTTGCAACATGTGTGCGAATCACAACATTTTCTTACAGCAACTTGTCTCTTTCCCATCATCGATGCAACATTTTGTTGTTTTCTTTGTGTTTTGTTGCAATAAACTCAAGCTACAACATATCATTGTTGCATAGTTAGAGAATAACGGGTGTATCACTCGTCAAGGTTATCTTATGTTCTTAGGTACACAAAGAGAATATTTGACACACTGAGTTCAACACAACATTGTTCACATTGATTGTTGTTTTTTGTATTCTCCCAAGCGCGGAAGTAACGATCTTTGATGAAGTTTGTCAGAAGCAGACAATTTCTCATCTCCATGCGAAGCGCTAGGAGTGGGCGGTAATTTATTGCTAGAACGAAAACCCCAAAAAAAAAAAAAAAAAACGAGCAGCCACCCTCCCCCACCCCCCCCCCCCCCCCCCCCCCCCCCCCACCCACACCAAAAACCCCCCCCCCCCCAAAAATCCCCCCCCCCCCCCAAAAAAAAAAAAAAAAACAAAAATAAAAACCCCCCACAAGGGGGAACACAATAAAACACCCTGGGGGGGATCCTTTTTTCCCCCCCCCCCCCCCTCCCCCCCCCATCAATAAAAAAAAAATAACAAAAAAAAAAAAATATAAAAAAAGCCGGGCAAGCCAAAAAATAAACCCAACAGCGGGAGATAATTTCTCATCCGAGTTAAAGGGCGATACGGTCAAAATTTGGTCAATATCAACTTGACGTATTTCTTTCAATTTTGCATTTAAAAAACCTGAACACCCCTCATTTTGAAGGTGTGTGTGTGTAGAATGTTGCTCCTATTTTGATTTTGGAATTCACTCTTCAGTTGTCAAAATGCCGTCCAAGCAAGAAGAGCAGCGTATCAAAATTTTGCTCGCGCATCGCGAAAATCCGAGCTACTCGCACGCAAAGTTGGCAAAATCGCTAAAAGTTGCCAAATCAACCGTTACAAATGTAATTAAAGTGTTTGGGGAACGTTTGTCGACAGCCAGGAAGTCTGGATCGGGAGGAAATCGAAAACCGGAAGCCGCTGAGACGACAAAGAGAGTTGCCGGTAGTTTCAAGCGAAACCCTAACCTATCTCTCCGAGATGCCGCAAATAAGCTGGGTGTATCGTCTACAACCGTGCATCGAGCCAAAAAACGAGCCGGACTATCGACTTACAAGAAGGTAGTGACTCCAAATCGCGATGATAAACAAAATACGACGGCCAAAGCGCGATCCCGGAGGCTGTACACGACGATGCTGACGAAGTTTGACTGCGTGGTAATGGACGACGAAACCTACGTCAAAGCCGACTACAAGCAGCTTCGGGACAGGAGTTTTATACGGCAAAAGGAAGGGGAAAGGTAGCAGATATTTTCAAGCACACGAAACTGTCAAAGTTCGCAAAGAAATATCTGGTTTGGCAAGCCATCTGTACCTGTGGCTTGAAAAGCAGCATTTTCATAGCTTCCGGACTGTCAACCAAGAAATTTACGTGAAAGAGTGTTTGAATAAACGTCTGCTGCCTTTCCTGAAGAAACACGGTTGTTCCGTACTGTTTTGGCCGGATTTGGCATCTTGCCATTACGGTAAAAAGGCCATGGAGTGGTACGCCGCCAACAACGTGCAGGTGGTTCCCAAGGACAAGAACCCTCCCAACACGCCAGAGCTCCGCCCAATTGAGAAATACTGGGCTATTGTCAAGCGGAACCTAAAGAAGACCAAAAAAACTGCTAAGGACGAGCAGCAGTTCAAGGCAAACTGGCTTTCTGCGGCGAAGAAGGTGGACAAGGTGGCTGTACAAAATCTGATGGCAGGGGTCAAGCGTAAGGCCCGGCAATTCGGATTTGGAAAAGCGGAAGGCTAACTGAATATTTTTCCTGAATTTTATACTAATTGAACTTGAAAAAGAAATTTAATTTGATTTTTTAAATAAACGATTTCACCGATTTACACGCGTTTTCCCTTGACCAAATTTTGACCGTATCACCCTTTAGGAAACAAAACAAAAAAAAAAAAAAAAAAACAACACACAAAACACCAAATTTTTTCACAAAGAAAAAAAACCCCCTAAAACATATAAAGATATTTTTTTTCAGGGAGAACAACAAAACCACAGGGGAAACCCCCACCAAAAAAACCACAAACCACAAAAACAACACCCCTAAAAATAATATTTAAACATTCAAAAAAAACAAAAAAACTAATATTTTAACCACACAACACACAAAACCCCCCAAAAAAAAAAAAAAAAAAAAAAATTGTCCAAACCTTTCCCCCCCCTTAAAAAAAATAAAAAAAAAAAAAACTTTTACCCCGCCTAATATCCATGAATTATAATAAATTCACTTCAAAGGTATTACATACAACAAAAATTGAAGATAGTATCAAAATTTCACTATATTCCACGCATTTTTAGAATATTTAGACAAAACTATGCAAAACTAAAACTGGGGTAGAACGCACCGTGGCGTTATATATGTCTACACGCATAGAAAAAAGTACCCAGTGGAGCGGTTAAGACTGGCAAGCCAACGTTGGGTTTAATCATGTTAACCTACCGTTGGATATAAATAACTTACTTCTGGTAAAATTCTACCCAAATGTAAGTAATTTGAACCCAATGGTAGGTAAACATAATTATACCCAACTTTGGCTTTCCACACTTAACTGCTCCCTTGGGTACTTTTTTCTAAGCGTGTATATAATGAGGAGTTGGCAACATATCGCAACGTTTTGCTATCTTTATTCTATACTCATTGGCTGCTTGATTACTAAACAGAGCTTAAAGGATGTGGCGATGTGATGCAATCTCCTCACTTTACAACTCTAATGAGTAACTTTTTATAGCCGTGTTTTGACCTTTTACAAGCGGTGCATGCTATCTAAATAATGTGGTGCATCATATCCCAGTGTTGTGGTGCGTCTTACCCTAAATTTGAGGTGCATATTGAGCAATGAAACAGGTGTTTTACTAAGGTGTTGTCTTGGGATCAAATTAGAAAAGGTTTGAAAAATCATGAAAAATCATCGTTTTGAACTTAAATCACATTTGATCTACAACGAAAACATCTTAATGCACCATACTCAATAACTTCTTCCTAAATTTCAGCTTCCATTTCCTAGTAATTCACGATGTTGCTTAAACGGTGCGTTTTGTAACATCCTCCCCTACCGCAAAATCATACACAACAGCAACGAAAAAAGCGCAAGGGTGGAGCCTATTTGCAACGTGACGTTGTTTCTACAGAGTTGCAATAGCATTTTGTAAGGCTTTAGAATATTGCAAATCGCGTTGCAAAAAAGTGAAATGATACTGATGTTTAAATGAATGCAAGGATAATTTTTTTTAATGGACATTGTTATCAACCAAACATTCGTGATAAAAATATTGAGAAGTAAAATGATCTGAAAATCGTGTTGGAATAAGTTTATTTTTTAAACGCTTTCAGATTTATGGATCAATTTTCTGTACTACTTCAAAAAATATTAACGCCCTTGAATAGATCTACGAGAATAGAGCATTGTTTCAGAATTTGAAACAGAACAAATAATGTTAAATTATGTTTACAATTGTTGAAATCAGATTTCTGAATCATTCGATTCGTAAGTCATTACAGGTTCACGTTGGGTTCAAACTGTGGAAGAAAGAGTGAAATTTTGTATTGCAAAATGTTGGCATATGGCGTCTTCGAACAAACCAAATACACAACCGGCTAAAATAATTATGAATCCATTCTCAACACGTGAAGTTCTAAGTTCGATGATATTTATCTATGTAGACAACTTTAAACTACAGATATCTGAACAATAGCGACAGTAGTAGTTTGATAGCGAGTTTTCTTTGCTTAAGTATACATGATTTATTTAGAATTAAAAACTAGTGAATTCCACATAATCAAATATAAATAAATTTAATGCTAAATCAAACTAATAGCTGCTTATTTGTTCAAAGGATATGCATAACGTGAAAGTGAAAATATTATGCTTGACTGGCACTACAAGTAAAACAAAAATGTCGTATACGCCTTCAACAAAAGTGTTCAATTCATTGGAACAAAGAAATAAAATAATTCAGAAGCCACACCATGTTTTCTACTTGAAAACTGCAGAACAATTGAGTGGGAACGGAAACGAAATAATAAAATTAAATCTTAGAAGCGCTCTAATGTGGGCCTATGGATCTAGAATTCGGCCTATTGTTAAAAATTGCCTGTCTTTAATTTTTCTTCAAACAGCCATTCCATAAAATACCGATAAAGGGCGATACGGTCAAAATTTGGTCAATATCAACTTGACGTATTTCTTTCAATTTTGCATTTAAAAAACCTGAACACCCCTCATTTTGAAGGTGTGTGTGTGTAGAATGTTGCTCCTATTTTGATTTTGGAATTCACTCTTCAGTTGTCAAAATGCCGTCCAAGCAAGAAGAGCAGCGTATCAAAATTTTGCTCGCGCATCGCGAAAATCCGAGCTACTCGCACGCAAAGTTGGCAAAATCGCTAAAAGTTGCCAAATCAACCGTTACAAATGTAATTAAAGTGTTTGGGGAACGTTTGTCGACAGCCAGGAAGTCTGGATCGGGGGGAAATCGAAAACCGGAAGCCGCTGAGACGACAAAGAGAATTGCCGGTAGTTTCAAGCGAAACCCTAACCTATCTCTCCGAGATGCCGCAAATAAGCTGGGTGTATCGTCTACAACCGTGCATCGAGCCAAAAAACGAGCCGGACTATCGACTTACAAGAAGGTAGTGACTCCAAATCGCGATGATAAACAAAATACGACGGCCAAAGCGCGATCCCGGAGGCTGTACACGACGATGCTGACGAAGTTTGACTGCGTGGTAATGGACGACGAAACCTACGTCAAAGCCGACTACAAGCAGCTTTCGGGACAGGAGTTTTATACGGCAAAAGGAAGGGGAAAGGTAGCAGATATTTTCAAGCACACGAAACTGTCAAAGTTCGCAAAGAAATATCTGGTTTGGCAAGCCATCTGAACCTGTGGCTTGAAAAGCAGCATTTTCATAGCTTCCGGGACTGTCAACCAAGAAATTTACGTGAAAGAGTGTTTGAATAAACGTCTGCTGCCTTTCCTGAAGAAACACGGTTGTTCCGTACTGTTTTGCCCGGATTTGGCATCTTGCCATTACGGTAAAAAGGCCATGGAGTGGTACGCCGCCAACAACGTGCAGGTGGTTTCCAAGGACAAGAACCCTCCCAACACGCCAGAGCTCCGCCCAATTGAGAAATACTGGGCTATTGTCAAGCGGAACCTAAAGAAGACCAAAAAAACTGCTAAGGACGAGCAGCAGTTCAAGGCAAACTGGCTTTCTGCGGCAAAGAAGGTGGACAAGGTGGCTGTACAAAATCTGATGGCAGGGGTCAAGCGTAAGGCCCGGCAATTCGGATTTGGAAAAGCGGAAGCCTAACTGAATATTTTTCCTGAATTTTATATAATTGAACTTGAAAAAGAAATTTAATTTGATTTTTTAAATAAACGATTTCACAGATTTACACGCGTTTTCCCTTGACCAAATTTTGACCGTATCACCCTTTATAGTGGGTCTAAGAGTTTTGTGAAAATTAGTATGTTTGTTCCTTATCACAAAATATTAGATATGTATTTTTTTTTGCGTTAGATTTGCATAGATTTTTTTTTTTAGTTTTCTCGAAAATGACCTTTTTCAAGAAATCATAACTTTTGAATCACTCATCCGATTTCAAATGTTAAAACACCAATTGAACGATAATTAAACATACTCTGAAAAATATATAATGGCATTGAAAAATTATAATTTTGAACTGTCAAACATTGATTGTATTTGTACTTTGAGATTTTCATGGTTTCTGACAAGAGGACGCTATACGATTTTATATTACATTTATATTATGTTTTACACAATATATCAAAAAATAAGAAGAGAATGTTTTTTCGTTTTCGAGATATATTTTTTTGAAGTAATCAAGTTTTGGATTTTTGCACCATACTCATATGCGACTATCATGTGTCTCCATTGATTTATGGTGACTATAACATAGTCATCTTATATTATCTACGCTTAATTCAATTTCAGATTCTAGACTACCATAGATTTCCCAAAGACTTGAATCAAATTTATAGATTGCTGGGATTCGTAAAATTGTTAATAAAGATGCATACGGTTTTAAGAAATTAAATTTAGGAAATGCATTTTTCACGGACAATACGATTACCCAAATGTCAAAATGGTGCAGCCACACCAAATAACCGATAACGAAATACATAATGATAATTTAGTCATGCGTATATCCTACTTCTGCTGTTATAGGCTTGGTTATGAATACTTCATGAAGTCAATGACTACCTAGGCGGATTATATTATAGCCTTTATTATTGTGTGTTCAGTCGTTGTTGCTGGTCATATACAAATACATTCAATGTTTTACAGATGAAAATTGCAATTTTTCAATGCTATTATATTTTCTTCAGAGTATATTTAATTAACGTTCAATTGGCGTTTTAACATTTGAAATCGGTTCAGTGATTCAAAAGTTATGATTTCTTGAAAAAAGTCATTTTAGAGACAACTAAAAAAAAATCTATTTTTGAAACCGCCCTAACATGGAAATGGTCACCCTAATGCAAAAATGAAAATAAATACATGTCTAATATTTTGTGACAAGGAACAAAACTACTTATTTTCCCGAAATTCTGAGAACCACTTTATCGGTATTTTATCGAATGGCTGCATATTGATATGCCAGTGAGACAATACTTTTTTATATTGTTGATTTCAGGGTAGAAATAGTCAATCAATATTTACTTCGAATTTAAAGCATAAGCCGAAATCTCAAACTATAGACCTACATGAGAGCACCTTCCTCTTTTACTATGTTACACTCAGTAGCAAAAAAAAAGCCGAGCAAAATTTTTCTTCCAAAAAATGCCATGTTCAACCTTCTGTTACTTTGTCAATTATCAATATTTTTGGCTAAAAATTTGACAACGGTATAACCAGTCTATAGACCTTTTGTGACCAGAATTTCATGCTGATAATATTTATAAATTTTAAGTTTTCATAACATATGTGAAAAAGTCGTTTTTGGACATACCAATTTCAAAAATCCGTATTTCGGTGAAAAATTTAGGTTACATACTCAAAATTTCATCATATTCTAAAAAAACAATGGAAATGATGTGGACAAAATTTGAACTGTTTCCATCAAGTGGTTTGGACTACAGCTGGCGTCAAAGTTGACGCACCAACATGAGTATTTCCCTTTTTCACCCGATATTGTCCATGCTGGAATATCGGTGCAAAAAAAAAAGCCGAGGCGAATTCTACTAATAATACTGTATAATACTGTATACGCACTTTTTACAAACCAATGCATACTGTATGCCATATTTATTTAGTTCTTCGTGGGTTACACTAGAGCGATTCCACGAACAAGTGGGAAATTTTTCCAGTTTTTATTTTTTGTATTTTTTGATTTGCATGAAACCTTGCATACAAGTTTTTGGGGAAAAAAACCACCGTTTTGCATACTTGGTTCGCCATTTTGAATCTAGCCTTACTTATGAGAGCCTTACTCTTCAAAAAATTGTATCTCGGAAACGGTTTGTCCGATTGGTTTGGTGTCTTCGGCGAAGTTTTAGACCATTTTTTTTTTTTTTTTTTTTTTTTTTGACAAGGTTTCATGCAAATGAAAAAATATGAAAATTTCTCGTTGCTGAAATGATATGGAACCGCTCACTAGTTATTTGGGATATTTCACGCATAACAAAGCATGTGTATTACTAAGATGAATTCGCCTCGGCTTTTTTTTTGCACCGATATTTCAGCATGGACAATATCGGGTGAAAAAGGGAAATACTCATGTTGGTGCGTCAATTTTGACGCCAGCTGTAGTCCAAACCACTTGATGGAAACAGTTTAAATTTTGTCCACATCATTTTCATTGTTTTTTTAGAATATGATGAAATTTTGAGTATGTTACCTAAATTTTTCACAGAAATACGGATTTTTGAAATTGGTATGCCCAAAAACGACTTTTTTCACATATGTTATGAAAACTTAAAATGTATAAATATTATCAGTATGAAATTTTGGTCACATAAGATCCATACATTGGTTATAATTTTGTCAAATTTTCAGCCAAAAATATTGATAATTGACAAAGTAACAGAGAATTGAACATGCCATTTTTTGGAAGAAAAATTTTGCTCGGCTTTTTTTTTTTGCTACTGAGTGTACTTCATTACTAAAAATTTCCAATGGTATTATAATATAAAATAAAATGTGTTATTTCGATTTCTTTTGACACAACTGTGTCCAAGTGAAGTTATCTTAGCATCAGTGGAATATATCAAACCGTTTCAAACATGTATTTGTGAGCATGAGCATGCATGAGCATGAGCATGAGCATGAGCATGATTGACCGCCCGAGGTTGCTACTCCGTTGTTGCCAGATCAGCTGTTATTACACAGAGAACCAATAGATGATGCTTGGGACTAACATACATCTTCAATGTGTAAAAACTGGTGATCCCAATCTAAGGCAATACCGGCGCCGGCCTCGCCCGAATGCAGGTCAAGTTGGGAATGGGTAGGAATATGTTGACGTGATACTCGCTTTATTGGAAGCCGCGGAATCCACTGCACTTCCACGAGAAATCACTGGGATTTTGGATAACAGGATTGGGTGGCAGCTGGGTTCGTTTTGGTTAACGATAAGCTGTGAAGTGTAATTAGTACCGATTTCCGATTTGAACCGATTTAAACCAACAGTAAGGATGCTATTGGGGCCACTCACAAAGTGTGATTGTGGTTTTTCATTGGGAAAACAAAGTGATTTTTAATAATGCTGAAAAGCCGATATTGACCGGTTTAAACCAACAGTAAGGATGCTATTGGGGCCACTCACAAAATGTGATTGTGGTTTTTCATTGGGAAAACAAAGTGATATTTAATAATGCTGAAAAGCCGATATTGACCGATTTAAACCAACAGTAAGGATGCTATTGGGGCCACTCACAAAGTGTGATAGTGGTTTTTCATTAGGAAAACAAGGTAATTCATTTCAACGCTTGAGAGCCAACTTGGAACGATCTACACCAACAGTACGGATGCCGCTGGAGTCTCTTACAAAATGGGACAGTGGTTTAATTGTGCCAGGATAAGGTGGCCCGATGAACGAATAATTTGGATCACCCCCGACCGATCTTACCCGGCGAACCACGACTTCTGATGATAACTCGATCACTCGCGCAACGTATAATAGCCAACCGAAACAATAGACAAAACACTACGCCCGATAACAAAATATTGCGGAGCAAAGTATCGACACAACCGATTCATCCGATTCAACAGATGGTCGACGCAAACCTATTAAAAATAAATTTGTATTAATATAAATACAATGGGTAACAATTACCTGTCTCGCTCCACGTCCTTCAGAGCACTTACCACATCACGAGTCGCCGGTATCCAATTCCGGATGTGTCCGTTTTGAGAAATATTAGATATTGTCTTCAAAATTTGGTAGAAATATGTTTTGTCAAGCTGAACAACGCATCAGGTCCCAAGCAACAGTGAGAGACTCTCCCCGTCGACCCTCTCTCTCGTCAATAGCTTGTCTATTAAACGATTTGCTGATGTTTTTGACATATTGGACCCTTAATTATATTTTATATTATGGTTCTGTGCGTTGAAAATACTTGAACATGTTTTTACATAGCCGTAGGAACACAAAGAGAAAGTCGATGAAAAGAGCCTCCCAATGCCACTCAGGACCCAATGCGCTGTTCAGCTTGATTTGTTGCCATATTAATCTGATCCGGCGGGGGCTCGTAAACGATGTAATCCGCCACGAACAGGTATCAATCAACCCGAGCTTGGCTTTCACACCGGCCACGGTGTCACTCGTGATCGGGACAGAGCACTCCGTCGTATCGTCGATTTCCGGAGCATTGGTCGGTGTCGGAGGAGGAGGACGCAACTCGCGAGCCAGCGCCCGTTGCGCACGTGACTTTTGTCGAAGGGTTTCCGCGACGTTCCGCGATACGGATTCTTTCGACATTTTCGGTTAGGATTGTTGAAAAATGCAGTATTTCGTAGAAAATACACAGAAAAATCACCACCGGCTTCACGTGAACTCGATTCGAGAATCAAGATATCTACTGGTTTGTTACTCTGTGGTGGATGGGAGAAGCATAAAGCATAAAACCAAAATCAACCCCCAAAATGATAATCATCTGCCATTGTCCTGTATGTTTTTCCCTTAAGGTGCGGAAGATTTCCCGCCCAGATATCCTTTAAACGTAATAGTTACCAATGATTTATTGATGGGCACCGTTACACTATCATCCATTATGCTACGATCCGCAAGATGATCAATCAAACCGGGGTCCAGTATTTTATTATGGTCTCCTACTGATGATGCACAAAGTCTCCGAAGAAGCGTGTACTCGTCTGTCAACAGCAGCAAAACAACACAACGATGCCTGATTGTCACACGACCACAATCACACATTGAAGAAGGCGACGACGAGTGCAGAACACGCGCAGCAGAGCAAGCGGCGCGGCGCTGACAGAGGGCGACTCTCCAGCCTGCCACCCGAAAGGAAAAGGAAGAAAAATCCTCTTTCCACTTTCAAAGAAGCGAAAAACAAAAATGCCATCAGCATTTTTCATCGCATTTTTCCACACGAAACCGCACCTATCAGTGGGAAATTTACATGCAATACAACACTGCACTTACACACGACACTTTCCAACGATTTTTCTTACTGAAATTCACCAATCAACCAAGAAAATCGTGAAAACAGCATCGACGGTTGCTCCTTCTTAAACACACCTCGCTGAAAGTTTGAAGAAAGAGGAGAAAAAAAACACACATAACCCATTCATACATATACCTCTCTATTCTTCGCACTATCGCTTACGCCAAACGTGCACGTCTTCACATACTCTCACCGAATAAACTCAGTTCGGTTGCCTATTCAAAATTGAATCATCCATTCATCCAACATGCTATTCTACTCACGGTTTACCAGGTGTAAGGTTTGGCCTATACTACAAATGCCGCTCACATGTCATTACCACAGTCAAGGTGCTCGGTGATTCCGACCAGCCACGCCGCAAGCTTATTGCAGAGGAGTTCGCCGGGCGAGCATGTGCCCATGTGCGCTAATACCAATACATTGCGGTATTACTCGATCTACTTCTCACTCTCACTTTCCACCGTTTGGTAAGTATCGGTGGATTCTTATGTTTCTCACTTCATCATTTACACTTCACCAATACTTCAAAATATTCCCCGTTCTTCCTAAAACAGTTGAGGGGAACTCGCTTGCTGCTCTCCTACTCTCACTGATTTCGGTATTTGCTGAGAATTTTCATTCGTACGGCAAGGAAAAAAAATATGGCCGCTCACTTCAACGCACAAGCACCAAATAAAATTAATTAAATCACACTTAAAACTTGGTTCAAACCGATGGCACTGTCGCACATTCAATGCACTGCTCTTCTGCCTTACTTTCACCATGATACCATCAATTAATCGGCCAAAAAACTGCTCAAAAGCTAAATCTTCTCTGACCGCTTGTTCGAACGCGACCTATCGCTGTGAACTCTCTCTGAAAAACCCGTTTCAAACATGAAGAACTTAAAGTCAATTAATTGCAATTATTTAATTGCATTTTTCATGACGAAAAACCACTAGCCAGAAAAATTCAACCATATGATTGCTTAAAAGAGCTTAATAAGTTGTTTCCTGTTCTGTACGAGAAGTTAGATAACTTCCTTTTAAAATAGGAAAACTTTGTCTCATTTGTTAAGTTGGTCGATAAAACCAATCTTGATAATGTTTGTTTGGATTGTTACTCTAAGCATTTCATTTAGAGCTTTCTTCGCTTAACTCAACACAAAATATCATGTAACAAATTTATATTGAACAACTTTTCACAACTTTATTATGATTATTTGCGCTTAAGATTAATCGATTATTCCATATTCAAAACATTAGAATCCCTACTATACCGATATTGTTGCTTGGGTTTTGATTTAATTAAGCTTATTGAAAAATATACAACCAAATACTGATATATTGAAAATTTCACCAATACCAAAATTTCACTATGTGTACATTAAACATACATTAAAGCTCGATTCATAGTTAATCTGGACGCACGGTTGAATACACCACCGCGTCCCTGGTGGTTGGAACCAAAAACGTTTGACAGGCATTTGTTGATGTTTCATTGACGAAGAAATTTTTTTTTTTTTTTTTAATCTTTATTTTACGTCGGCCTATTTCCTCACATGGTGACAATCACCGACGCCAGGAAGACGACTCCACCACCTGGACCCTACCTAACGACTCATGAATATGAACCGGGACCAACGGCTTTACTTCCCTTCCGAAGGAAGACGTGACTAGATTTTTTCGCCTCAGAAAAACCACCGACGTCGACTGGGATTGAACCCAGACCCACTGGGGTGCCAAGTAGCAGTCACGCTTACCACTACACCACCGACGCCGGCACGAAGAAATTTATGAAAAGATTTTCTCGATTGATCGACGCATTTCGAGATAACGGATCATGGAACTTGAGAAAAGAAAATTAACTGTGCACAAACATCTAGAGAATCCTTCGTGGTCTGCCTCAAAAATAGCAAAAGTGTTAAAATTCCCAAAGTGTGTCTTGTAATTAAACGTTACAAGGATACTCTGAGTGTGGATACACAGAAAAAAAATCTGAAATGTCATTGTGATGTAAATATCAGAGCATGTAAATTTGTATTTCATTCCACACGAAGGAGCCACTTGCATGAAATAGTTCTATCAAAGATGAGCTTTTGCGTACAATATTATCGGCAATGTATGGAATGTCCCAGAACATTACACGATGTATAACTCAAATTCTTATGTTTTGTGACGCTCCATTTATGTGCATGATATTGAACAGAAATTCACATTATTTTTTCGAGCTGTGTAGAGCACTGCGCATCTATCATAAAAGTGGCACTAGAGACAAAGAGCTGAGGAGAAAGGTGTTGAGGTACGTGAAAGGCAACCCAGATGTCTCCATACGTGATTTGGCAAAGGTAGACGATTCCAACTTTTCCACCGTGCGTAACATCCTTTCAAGAGAAGGATATAAGTCTTTTTGTGCCAGTAAACATCCGAATCGCTCCCTGAAACAAAATTTAGTGGCCAAAAAGCGAGCACGATTACTACACGAACGAGTTTTGACGAAATTTGATGGCTGTATTTTAATGGATGACGAAACATATGTCAGAATGGATTATAAACAAATCTCCGGACGAAAATTTTACCTTTCAACTGGTCGTGGGGATGTCTCTTCCAGGCATACATTTGTTTTTGCAGATAAGTTTGCTCGGAAACTAATGATTTGGCAAGGAATCTGCAGGAGTGGCCTTGAAACCAAGGTTTTCATCACATCTCACACAATGACGTCGAAGGTTTACATTAAAGAGTGTCTGAAAGAACGTATTTTACCCTTCATTCGGCAACACAAGACCAACGTTTTATTTTGGCTGGATCCAGCCAGCCGCCACTACTCTAAGGAGGTACTAGAATTGTATGCTGCAAACAATGTTAATTTCGGCGTTTAAGAGATATACTTTGAAACACTTAAGAGATTATCACATATGATGTATAGGCCCTTCGATAATAAAAACATAATAATTCACTCTGCACACGGTTTGTACCTTTGATTTGTGTTTAGATGAGCCATTTGGAAAATATACAACCGAAATTCATACATTTTCTTAGAAAATTTTACCAATAACAACATTTTTACTAAGTTATTCAGACAACAGGACATAGTTGGGTATAAAGAAAAAAAAATATGTCCCTAACATTGGGTCCACGGTTTTCTCGTTAAATCATTGTTATTTTATCGATTTGAATATTATATTGATCTATATTGGACAGTAGTTTAGAACGTGTGACTATTTTCTGTACATCTAGACTGCATTATTTGGTTTATCGGTTCAAGTTAGCCAAATTTGGATCATTCTAAAATCATAGAGATAATCTGTTCAGCTTAACCAGAGAAATCATGTTGTCTTAAAAGTTAAGAAAATCAGAAAATACACAGAAATGAACAACAGTTAGTTGATTAATAATGTCTTAATTGCTTGGAATGGAATCCGCCATCTTGATAGCAACATAATTTTGTTGATTTTAGCTGAATTAATGCCATATTTGGAACATAGGAATGAAGGAGCTAGACTAACATTACATCCCCTTACTATATCAAAATACATGTGGTCGGTAGTGTACATTTCATTTGGATATATTTCAATTGTCATCACTGTTGTGGTAATGTGCAATTGAACTTTGCAAGAACGTAACATTATTTGTTGACATTATGTGGCGTTCTCACTACGTTGCGCATGTGGCTCAAAAAACGCATTTTGAAAACCTTAAGAAAGTTTGATTGGAACATGAGTGTACCTTATTTGTTATGTTGCACTGGAGGTCAAAATTACTCCATAATAAACATCACATACACTGGAATATATAAAGTATGCAACGTCATGATAAAGTTTACTTAGCTGCAAGTTTACAAAAACAAACAGGTCTCGTCTATCTCGAATGTTTGTTTTGAATCGTCTTGGCGAACCATTTGAGCAACACCAATGAAATATTTAGTACATCGTATACGTGAAATACACTCTGCTGTAACAAAATATGCTTTTTGTTGCTGCAGATCTACTAAAATGAAACATGAAAACATAGTATTGAATATTAAAGATGTTTTGTGTGCTACTTGGGAGGTAGTATAAGAGCCCGATCGGTTGCATAACTTTTTACCAGTCAAGAAGATTTCCTCTCCTTGCCTATCCTGCATGGGGTAGTATGGTAAAGGACTATGTGCCTGATCGTATACTACCGTTCAATGCCCTCCGCTCGTTTTCAAACTTGTATCTTTCAATTTTCAAAGCCTGCCGTTGCCCTACACGGAACTATCAATACACTTTCTCTTCATGTCTATTTCGTTCTAGCAATAAATTACCGTCCCACTCCTAGCGCTTCGCATGGAGATGAGAAATTATCTGCTTCTGACAAACTTCAACAACATTGTTGCCAGTTATGCAATATTATTACCAGTGTTGCCACATTTTTATCTGTACCGGTGGACAAAAAATCTTTTTTATCTGTACTTCATCGCAGGAAAATCTGTACCGGAATAAAAGTCATGTTTACAGATTTTCTAAAAGTTTTTATTTTATTAAGTCCAAATTCAGCTTTGAAAAATGGTGTACCACTAAACATCGTTTGGTCGATGATGCTTATACATTGTTTTACAAAACCTCGACTGCATGCTTTGAGTGAGAATGATGTTTGTGCTTCCGCCCCGCTGTTTGATGAGGTCCTTAGATTTCAAAATGGAGTTCATTGTGTCATCGCCGAGCCGATTCCTCAACTTCGGTTTGTTGTTGTTATACTGTGAGAAGATCCTTTCGACAGTGGCAGAAGAGTGAGGCAAAATGAGAATATTGAAGACGAGACGGCGAAGCGCTGGAAATGCATATGAACCATCCATTCGTTTCATACAAGCAATTTTTTTCCACCAATCTTGTACATGCTCGTTCTTGGCCACAGTCACCTCTTCCCGTGCTATTTTGTGCTTCAATGCTCGAAACTCGTTCTCCAGTGTTTGTGAATCTCCTTCATAGCTACCCGGGAAAGCTTCCAAAACCACGCTGATGCTGGAAAGATTGGCAAAGTTTCCTGGGCTTAACATTGCAGCAGCCATCGTCGAAATTTTTTGACTCAAGACATTTTTTTTCAAAAGGGCGTATCCCAAGTAACAAATTCAATTTTAAGGTACACTTGAAGAAGTTCTCAAGACTCATTTGATAAAACCACGCATAAAACTAGATATTCTACATAACATCGATAAAACAGCCATAAAACCCTCATAAGTTCAAAAAGGCCCATACTACAGGAGGTTCTCAAGACTATTTCCCAAGATTCGCTTAAAACTTGATAGTTTTATCGGTACATACGTGTAATTACATTCAGGACATGCTTAAAACTATGATAAAACTACCACAAGTTTTGATAGTTTTATGATTTCCCTCTTTAAGAACACTTCCAGTCCGTCACAAATATGTTTCGAAGATTCCATTTTTGGATTCGTTCTGCTGAATGGGGACTTTTTTTAAGAGAAAAAAAACATCGATGTTTCTTTTCTAAAGTGGATACGTATGTAAATTAATTGTAAAATTGACCATAAATGCATGAGTTTTTTGACTGCAATTGATAAATTTTTCATGCGACGTTCAGTTTATTGGTGTTTTATAACATGAAAGTACGAAAATTTTAATGCGCCACGGAATCATTGCTAGAACATTGATTTGATTTGATTTGAAAAATAAAAATTAATTGAAAATTCAACAATTAGGTGACAAGGCTGATAAATTGTTAGATCTTGAATAAATTGTGTCTGTAATCCATTTTAAGTTTCAAAATGTATTTTAAACAGCAGAAACTGTTCGTAGCATTGGAAAAACGAGAGTTTTTTTGCATACATATGTAAATGGCTACCATTCCGAGGGAATCCAGAATAGCCACGCTCGCCATTTTTTGAATGGTTTTATCTAAAACTACCATTAAACGCATATAAAACTAATATTTCTTGCACAAGACTAGCAAGATTTTTTTAGGAGTGCGATAAGTTCATCTTTACTTGTTCTATTCTTGAAAAAGAGGAGTAACGCTTGAATAAAACTTGTTTGAATTGCTCAAGGTAAACAAGTCGTTTTGTAAGATAGCCATAAAATCAGTGTGGAGAAGGCAAATCAAAAACAAAGAAAATGTGAACGTTCAAATCAAAAGTGCCTATGAATAATTGTTGTTCATAATTACAGCTTATAATTTATTGTTTTTAATCACCAGCGTAAAACTCTAACTTGAATATGCTAACAATGGATTCGGGAAGAAGAGCTGATAATAATATTGCGTCGATGGCTAAAACATCAGTTGAGCGAAAGATGATTTTTCTCTTGATCTGTACGCTGAACCTACACAGAAAAAATTCTTGTAGTAGAAACTACCATTTTACCTGACTATGCCTATCTCTAAAACTACCATGAAATTTCAGTCAAATTTACTACGTTTTTGGTAAAACCTTCAACATTTGTGGTATATTTGACAGACCTCATATTGATATTGGTCGATCTAATCGCTGGCATGGTAAAATCAAACGCATTTATAGTCAGCTGAAAATTGTTGGTGTTTGCGCTTAATTTAACCCTCGAAATGGTTGTATCTACTGCTGTTTTTTTTTTGCGTGTAGCGTTGGAAGAAGTTCACTGTGTAGTGGATCACTGAGCGATTCCAGCGCACTACTTCCGACTTTGGATTAAACGTGTGGATCATGGGAAAAATCGATTTTCGCTCAGATGATATACCAATTTTTACTTGCAACAAGTATATATATTGTGTAGCCTATTGGGAACTGAAATGCACGACTCGGGAGAATTCAACATTAACATAACATTTTACAATCTTAGTGAACATTAAACCTTACGTCAAAAGTACTGCGCTGTATTTCCATGGTGGTGCGCCATATAACGCACTACCTGAGACGTTAGGTTTAACTGGCAAAAAATCAAATATCATGAGTTATGCATTTCGGTTTTCAACTGGCGACACATTGCACCATTTAATTTAATTCGTTACAAAAAAATAGGACGCATAACGCATAGACCCTTTTGATAAGTTAGTCTCAGTAGGCTGCGAATACAATGGAATGGTCAAAAACAAAAATTGTCGTTGGTAGCTGAGATGAAGGAGTGTTCAATATATTGGATAGGTTTTTATTGAATTTCCGCTTGAACGATCCGCTAGTTTTTAATTTCTTCCACCTGTGGGCGTCCATTGTGACAGTTTGTTTATTTTTCACATAATGTTCTTTCTCAAGAATATGTGCTCTTATTTAAAATCAAATGGTTCTAAGAGAGTTTTATGGCAGCATTTCCAAGATACATTCATCTTAAAGAAGAATGTCATAAAACTTTTACAAAACTTTTATCAGGTTTTATGCAAGTTGCGAAACGATGTCTTGAGAGGGGGATCAAGTATCTTATAAAATTACTTATAAGGTGAATTACACTTATATATGATGAAGTTTTCTGGAGGTTTCTTCAAGTGTTCTTTAATCACTCTTAAGAACTGTTAATGAATTAAAACCACCTTAACTTGGAAAATGCCCTGATAAAACCGGATGAACTCCATAATGACTACCATAAAATATGAATAAAACCAATTTGCATTTGGATTGCTACTTGGGATGTGTTTTGTCATGCGTATTTTTCAAAAAACCATAACTCGAAAACCGTTGGTTGTAATAAAATTGCGTCTGAGAAGAAGTTGTAGTTAATTAATTTGACTTTATGAAAAAAATATGTTCACTTAAAAACAAAATTTTTTTTTCAAAAAATCAAAAATTAAACTTAAAAATCAATTAGCAAATATGTCCAAGTACGATTTTTATAAATTTTTTTCCAAAAAGATTTTCAGTCATAAAAAGAAGAATAAAAAATGTTCTACGATAGAGCAACTTAAGATAAAACAGTTCTTAAAAGTAAGAAAAATTCAAGTTTTTTTCCAATTAGTTGTTTTTGCATTGATAACCATATTTTTATAATATAATACGATTTTTCTAGTGATTTTAAACAAAAATGCTCTTGGTGAGCAACATTCTATATGTACCCGTTTTCGAGATAATTTGAAAGTAATGTCGAAAAAATGGCTTTTTCCATGAAAATATCCCTTTTTCAAAAGTTAGTCGTGATTGTCCATCTTCAAAAGTATTTTTTTCAAATTGTACATACAATTTTCAACAACTATCCTTTTGACACCAAGAAGATTGAACGTCTTCTTAATTAACTAAATTAACGAATCTTAATAACCAAATAAAAATTTTGAGGTTTTTTTTGCTCATACATGATTTATTTATTTTTTCTACTATTTTAAAAAAAATTGTATTTACATTTTTACAAACACTATTTCCTAACATTCCAATAAATATTATGAAAACTCAGTATTTCGTCAGTTGAAAATATTTTCGCAGCGATTTTGTTATCTGCAACTGGAATGAAGGAGTGATATTTCTGTGTACCAGGAATCATTTTTGTTTGCTGATAACTGCCACCCCATTCTGCAGCTCCCTCTTCATGTTCTTCTTGTAAAACATAGCAAAATGATATTTTTGTGAAATTTTCTTGATTTCTCTTAATAGCCCAATCATACAAAGTTTTCGCACTTGTTATTGGATGTTCATGTTGTTTGGCCAAGCTTGCTCTTGTTGCCATTCGTTTTAATGTGCCGCCAATTGCATCACATGGTCCCTTACCATGTGAAGTCGCGAAAAAATGCCACTCAGAATCAATGTTGTATTTCTCTTTAAACTTGCAGAGGCTTGCAAATTTTTTTCTATTTTTGTATTGGGAAGCAGCCCCATCAGACATAAAAATGGCCTTTTTTATATTCATTAGTTGATTTAAATACGTTAGTAATTTAGAAATAAATACTTGTACCGCAATTGTATCATGTCTTTGAACTTCTGATATTACAACAAAACATAGATTTTTAAGCATTCCTGACTCCATATAATAAATAACAAACGGATGAATTGTAGCCTGATCATTGTTCCAATGATGACTTTGAACAGCATCCTGAAGTACAAATGAATAATTCTCTGCAAAATCGCAAATAATAACTACTTCTCCTTCTTTTAATGAAGACTTTGTATCTTTTAAAAATTTAGATTGCTTTGTTTTTATATAATCATGAGTTAATAGTTTTTCTAATTTCTCGCTAAAATATTCAACAAATTCATCGACAGGTTTTAATAGCGTTTCTAAATTACATCTATCAGTTGTAATCCATTGTTCGAACGATATCTCAGACAAGTTATGTTTCTCAAGTTCTTTTCAAAATCTTATCTCAAATTCTGACAGCGTGGGACAATTTTCGCATTCACGGAGGTAACAATATTTTGATCTTGATGATGAATTACACAATACCTTCTCAAAATGTTGATTATAATCAGTGTTGAATGAATATTTTCTTAAACTGTGAAGCATTAAATCAATATTTTCGTGAATTGCGCAAACACAAACGTTGTGAGAACCTGAAGCATTTAGCAATTTACAATGTTTTGGTCGTAATGCTGCAAAAGTACTAAATCCAATTTTATGTTCACTGACTTCTTTAAATCGAGTGAAAGTTTCTCTAAGTGATGAAAGTAATAACCGTTTTTGAATTTGTTGACGCTTACCATTAGTGTTTACAGAGACATAATCTCTTTGTCCCGGCATGGCTCTGCTGATGTCGTCCTCGTCAAAAAATTGTATCACTTGATTCTTTATATCCGGATTCAAACGATTCCCCGATCTGTCGTTGGGGGTAGCCAATACTCCATTTTTGGCTGCCAATTCTTTTGCTTGTAATGCAAGGTATTTGTTTGTTTCAAATTTGCTCGTTATCTGCTGAGTCGTCCACGAATTAGGCAAAATGAATTTTTCTTTCAATTTGGGAATAACTTCATCATATTCCACAACCTTTGTTTTCAATGTAGCTAACTCTTCGACTTCTTCTTGTTGTGGTAAGCTGAATAGATATTTTCCAATACCTGCTACAATTTCGGCAAATTTTTGCCGACGGTATTTATCGTTTTTAAATTCTCTAATGGATATCGGAGACACATTTATTCCTGCAATTCCATTATTGAATAACTCAATGTTGTGTATCCTGGAATAATCCGGTATTCACTATGAACTAAATCCACCCAAATTTTTATTAAATTCTACCCAACGGTTAAAAAGTTAGATCAATTTCATAGTGTGGCAATTTCATCGTGGACACCCTTTATTGAGGGTGCCTGAGTATCTGTGCCAGATTTTGAAAAGTTATTTCCAGAATCGCAGACTGATTTACGAAACAGGCGGAGGAGTGTGGCTATTACGGCAGGCGTCCCACCGGGATTTTGGGCCCGACCCTCTGGACCCGACGAGGTATTAAAGCCGAACCTTCCCAGAGGAGTGAAGATCATCGGCTTTGCGGACGACGTGGCGCTTCTAGAGATCGGTGAGTCACGAGAAGAGGTCGAAGTTCTGGCCACGGAGGCGATAGATGCGTTGGAAGACTGGATGCGTGGGAAGAAACTATCGCTAGCTCACCACATGACCGAGCTGGTGATTATCAGCAATCGGAAGATTGTGCAGCATGCAAGAATCAAGGTCGGCGAGTGCATCATTGGCTCAAAGCGCGAAGTCAGGCACTTGAGAGTCATGTTGGACGATCGACTGAACTTCAATAGTCATATTGACTATGTCTGCAAGAAGGCCATGGCAGTGATCTCAGCACTATCCCGGATCATGCCTAACAACTCTGCGATCAGCAGTAGCAAGAGGAGATTACCAGCGAGTGTATCATCGTCAATCATCAGGCGGCATTGAAGACTGGAAGAAATCACGCCCAACTGAACCAGGCTGATGGCGATGCGCGTATCGAGTGAGTATCGAACCATCTCGTCGGACGCCGTGTGTGTGATTTGCCTTCTACTGGAAGAAGATAGCGAGTGCTACAAGGACCGAGACACAAGAGGAGTTCGGAAGAGAGTACGAGCCAACACACTATCCAAGTGGCAGCAGCAGTGGGACAACGCTGCGAATTGCAGGTGGACCCATCGTCTAATTCCCAACCCGTCGATGTGGATTAACAGAGCACACGGGAAGGTTAACTTCTACATGACGCAATTTCTGTCTGGTCATGGGTGCTTTAAGCACTACGTTGCACAGGTCGCCGATATGTCCTGAGTGTCGGAACACAGAAGAAACACCGAAACACGTCATCTTCAGTTGCCCAAGGTTTGCGCACCCACGAGGAGAAATTGCAGCCATTGTCGGGGGCTAGCCGAGTAGAACGCGTCGTAGCACCGGTCTGGGTCGTCGGAGCGCCAGTGAACCGGACGCCAGGCTCCACCGGCATCGCTGGAGTGACTTCGGCACCCTACCGGTAGGTCCGAAAAGTGAGAAGAAGATGTCTGCTTCCAGGCGTAACTACGCACCGGATGACTCGGGTGCAAAGCGTGTCTTAGTTGTATGTGTAAAATCGTAGGTAGTCTACTAACAGGAGCCAAAGGGGCTCAGCATGATGGGAGTCATGATGGGAACCAAGGGGCTCGGGAAAATTGTATAGGGATAAATTGGATGCGGCGCACATTGCGCAAAACGCCTCCCCTCCGAAGTAATACTGCATGGTAGTTCCGGAGGGGAAACCCATGTGATCGGTGAACTAGGCGAGTGTTTTTTAGTGGGTAGACGCACACATGTGAATCCCACACAGCGCCAAATCAGACACTGGCATATTCTTGAACACGAACACTACAGGCAAAGATGGCAAGAAGCAACAAGATAACCGACTTAAATATTTCTCATACATTTCACTGGAGACACTGAAATCGATGAAAGTGGTTCCATCTGTTGAACAAAAACTGAGGCATCTACTCATCTTGAGGTTTTTACGTTTATCGTGTTACGAGAATGTAAATAAAAAAAGATACACAAATAATGTCAGTTCATTTGGAACCACTTTATCGAATCAATAATAACAAACGAGGCAAGCATAATAAATTAAATTCAAAACAATTATTTACTAATATTATTTAATATTGAGTTTTTTGCGTTTTGTCAATTCTCTTTTTGTTTTCTTTCTTTTTAGGTGCGCTCGGCTGCTCGATTTGAATTCCATATTTAAATTTTGCAGCTTTGCCTTCACTAGCATGTTCAGATATTTGTCGGCAACTTTCTTAGCACATGGAACACAAAGCACTACATATATCAGCTTTTCTGCAACACTTGATTGGTACGGCCAGAAGATAGTGTCCAATATAGAGCGTTTAACACCATACACGCTTTTCTTCAAAAGTACGTCGAAACTTTTTTCGAAAATGCAAACAATTTTTCTGCAAAATTTGAACATGTTTTTACCAGGAGCATTGAGACGACTGTTTTGTTTGAATCTTTTGAGATTCATGAAGAAAGATGATTCGTTCGAGGTGTCAGCAATTGACCTTTCAATACACTCACGATGGCTTAATTTGGAGCATACCCATCCTGTCGTATAATATATATTGCTCAGTTGATTGGAGTCGCTGATGTCCGTGGGATTTTCTTGAATGTGTGTACGATTTGATGATCTTTTGTAATTCTTACGGTGTTCGTTTGGAATAAGTTTGATTTTTGCCATTTGTGAAGTGTTAACGAAGTATTTGCTCAAATCAGCTTTAACATTCCCGAGCTTCTTAGGTGCTACTAGCTGATTAATAACAATGGCTTTGTAAGCCGATGCAAATTTACTCGCATCGGGATGATTGTTGTTTGAATTCTTCCAACGAATTATTGAAAAAAAGTGTTCAAGACAATCTTGAGATAGGTTACGAGTTCTCAAGAATCCAAAGCCATATGCAGTTCGCAATTCTATCCAAAGATGTTCATTGGCGGAAATATATTGAATCCATCCTTGGATAAAATACGGAGATCGGGATTGTGCAGCGAGTTTTGGGTATTCAGATTCCTGCAAAATGTAATATGCAGCAAATAAAAGTAATACATATTTGTAACACATACCTTGGACAAATCGAAGCAATCCTTAGACACGAATCTGAGTGATTTCAACCGTTGCTTCATATTTGCCATATAATTCCAATGTGGTGAATTTTCGAACAATGGTCTTTTCAAGTCCTATAAGTTTTATTACAATCATAGCTATTCCTGTTATTGTAGATGCTTCTTACCTTAGTTTCTTTGAAGGAAAGCGAATTTGCACAATCAAAAAGCTTATCGAAGCTTTCACAATAATTGGCAGTATTCAGACAATTATTGCGAAGTTTTTTCGTGTATACGTAAGCTTTTATTCCTGCGCTCACGGATTGGTTTAATGTCTGTGCTGCCTTTCCTACATTCATTTCTGTGAACGGTGCCATGTTTATATGGTCATAGGACAGCTTGGGTACACTTCGAGGAATGTGCTTAACGTCTTCATTAAATAGGTCGTTTATATGTTGAAATGAACAAATTTTACCGCCAAATACAGCATTGTGTCGGAGCAAGTTATTCCGCGTAGATTTTATCAAGTGCGGAGCATCAAAGGCACAATAGATTTTATTTTTATTGTACACTAGCCAAGGTTGCATTTCAGTGATACCATAATTTTTAAAAAGCTGTTTTGATCACATGTTATCATTTTTGGGATGAGACCTGCTTCAACCACTAGTTTGATGCCTTCGTTAACTATATCCTTTAATCGACTTGCATTGGTAGAAGTGGCATTAAAAAAATAACCGATCGCTTGTTTGAATCCGGATTTCATAGATTTCACCCTGATGGTTAGTGCATTATTTGCTCTCTGAGTAAGATTATTGACTTCAAGCCCAACTTTGGTTGGAAACCCTTGAAAATAATCAACCTTCGCGTTTGCTATATGTGTTAAACGCTGGGTGATTGCCATTTCATCTAACAGAATTGTCACCAGCCTTTCATTCTCAGGAAGTCCTGCTATTTTAAGTTTTAACAGCTGAAGGATCGTCTTTGAATCACCTTCCTTGACTTCAAGCTTTGATAACAATCCGTGGATTGTACTAATCGATGGAAGCGTGAAAAATTTCCTCATCTGACGGTACGCTTTACTTGAACAGTAATGGAGTACGATTGCCATATTCTTCATTTCTGTGGAAAACCTCGCTCCACGTGATTTCCTGTTCTTGTTGCGTTGTAACTCAAGAAGAATGGGATCCGTTAGCTTCTTTGAGTACTTTTCCAGTTGAGTTTTCAACACCAGAACCTCAGCTTCAAGTTTCTTGATTCGCGATTTCTGTTTAGAATGGTTTTTCTGATAATGTCTCACTCTTGTCTTTAAAGCTTTGTTCTCCTCCTCTACAATAACGAGTCGCTCCATGGATTTAACCACTCGGTCCACATCTATTGCGTAATCATGATCATGAACAATATGCTTATCCGTAAATTTCCGCGGTTTTTCGTTTACCAGGCGTATTTGTTGATTGATATCGACATTTTTCAACTCAATTTCTCCTGCCACTTCGATTTCGTTGTCCTCATATTCCCGGTCCAAATTCATCGGAGTTGCGGCTTCAATAAATGAATCATCTAATTCCATCGGAGTTGATCTATTGTCTATTGCTGATAAATTAGCCGGAAAAAGCAATGGAACTACGAATTGTCTTAAGCTACCATGAATTTAGTAGTTAATTTTTGTTATTAAGGTTTATGTGCACTTACCCTTGAGACTTGTTTCTGTGATTTGTGAAATCTGAGTTGGCAAAATGTCGCGAGCAAATTTGACTGTTCCTATTGATATTCGAGTTTTGACAAAACTCGATCCATGGCTTCACATCTCTTAAAAATAGTTTCAGTTCATTATCATATACTCATTGTAATGAATACACGTTGATACCTGTTCCGGGTGAAGATACGGAAAAATGATGCACTTGAAAGTGGATTTTTAAAACTCGTGCATCCAGAAACAGCACACAGAATTCGACCCATTTCTTTCGTCTTCAAATAACAATTAACAAATGTTTCCACAACTTCTCAACTAACTTTGGAGCACCTCAGACAAATTTTGGCAGATAAAACTTACGATTGACAATTTCCGGCGCGTAACCAACTAATCGTATTAAGATATGGTTGCCGATTTAGTCCTTTTATTTATATTATCGTTTTTACGTCACTATGGAATTGAAGACTCTATTCTATCACTATTAATTGAAGAGTGAAAGAAATCTAATATTCAAATATTGTTCTGCTGTTGTTGGCTTGGCTCATACCAATATTTTAGTTTTGACAAATTCAAATATTTAAAATAAAACGTAAGATCCGGTTTTCATAACAAGCTTAATTACGCGCACATAGCATATAGCGACTCTTGATATGAAACGTCATATGAATTATTGGCAGTGCAAACTAGATGTAAGAACGTTGGTGTCAAGTTACTCCATATCAAGTGATATAGCTCGTAGTCTGGCCGGCACATTACCATACTGTAGTAAGCTCCAAATTGCATATAGAATACAAAAGAAAACAATCGAAACTTGCGAAAAGAGATTACGAAATAAATCATAGAAAGAATGAGAGTTTCCCATCGTTCAACGAATTAGATGCCATTGTTGTTATTGTAAACATATTTTTGGAAAGATGATCGTTTAAAAATTAACAGTGTCGTAGTTCGGTTTTTAATCACTTGCGGCGCTTATCGTGTCCCCGCAAAATCAAAAGAGTCGGGTATCTTGTTGCTTCTTGCCATCTTTGCTACAGGCCAGTCTTTTGAAGATTTTTTGAACTTCTAGAATTAAAAAAAAAAACATCACCTGCACACAGAACGGCTCCAGCCTACCTCGTAAAGCATTAGCTATAATAATAGGCTAAGTCCAACGCTCACCTAATTTTAGAAATGTATCTGATTCAATTTTTTCTCAGGTTTCCGATGATGGTAACGAATTTAAAATCGGTGGTTGCAAACATGGTAAAAAATATGTTTTCTGATTAATTTAAAATAGCTGTACAATGTAATAGGGCGGTCAATTTTTTTTTTCATGCCAAATTAAAACCCTACTTCTTTTCTTTCTAGCAACATGCTGCTAACAAGAGGTTTCAATGCAAATTTAAGATATGGCATGATAAGCAGGTTCGAAATTGCGCAACATCTAAGACCTCATGTCAATGGCGGCCTGGTTTGACAGAGAATTACTCAGATAGCAATTTGCTGCTTTTCAGCAAAGTTTATCGAAATTGCTACTTCTACAATTTTGTAGAATATTTCCAAATCGTAGAACGTCACCAAAAAAATTCGTGCCCTAATGAACGTATTAAGGGGCGGAACCTTTTTCAGAAGTGCCTAAATCTTACCGAAAACTTCTTTACACGACATCTGAGTGGACTTTTTATTTTATTCCTGATAATCGCCCTTTCGGACCAATGTGCATTGGTTGGTGATTCATCCCGCCCGTCGTAGTTTTGAACAAATGCAAATTTGACTTGTGGGAGAGCTATTGAGAGCTGGGATTTCCAAGTAATCTGTTATCAACATAATTCAAACCATCGTCGGGATGATAGTCCATTATATAGAGACTTGCATTTTACGAACGAGCAGTCAGTCTCTAGCAGAGTGTATCGAAATGAAGTCGTCTTGGCTGGTGGTGATCGTTTGCTGTGCAATGCTGGCAAATTCAGAGAGTTCTGATGGTTTTGGATATGAGTTGATTGTTGCGACATTGGAAGCGATGCAGAGCAACATGAAAACTATGGAGCAAAACCTGAAAACGGATCACTCCGAATTTAACAAAAAATTCGCCAGCTTTGAAAAGGATCAATTAAACCAAAAATTGTTAATCACTGCAAAAATGGATCAACTGAAAAAGGATCAGGAAAAACTTAATGAAGATTTACTTAAAGGTAAGTTCATGAACATATTTGAGCATCCAGATTAAATCCACCTGAAAACGATATTAATTTCAGCTTTTACGGCAGAAAAATCATGTCCAGAAGAAGGAAATGGGACATATCATTTGAAACCCTTTCGTAGTCCACAGTTGAAAGTATACTGCGAAGAAGGCTGGATCGTCATCCAACGTCGCATTAATGGGAGCTTATGCTTCGACCGGACGTGGAACGAGTATCGCAATGGTTTCGGTGATCTTCAGGGTGAATTTTGGTTGGGATTGGAGAGTATTCACCAGCTCACTCGCGAGGGTTCCTATGATTTGAGGGTGATTTTAAAAAGCTTCGATGGTGTGCGAATAATGGCAGAATATTCGGGATTTAATGTCTCCGGTGAAATGAACCAGTACCAATTAGATATTGGCTCCTTCAAAGGTGGAAACGCAGGAGACAGTCTATCGAATCACAAAGGAATGAAATTCTCTACCCCAGATCAAGATGATGATATGCATGGTGAGAGCTGTGCAAAGTTCTATAACAGTGGTTGGTGGTTTAGCGATTGCTATCACTCGTATGTGGACATAATATAATTTTTTGAAGTGAATCCCATAATATAAATTATTTTTCAACAGAATTTTTTTTTCCAGGAACTTGAATGGAGTGCGTGCGAATGTTGAAACGGGGATGGACTGGAACAGTTTCACCCATAATCGTGGAAGTTTGAGTGAAGCGCGCATGATGATACGTCGAAGCGCAATGAGATAAACGTCGAAGCCGCAATGAGAATTTTCCTTCATTGGATCCGTTTTTACTGTAGGACGGCCTTTGCTTTATTTGGGGCATTGACTGCGGAAACAATAACCCAACGCGTAAAACACATCCTCATGACAATAAAGGCTTGATTCAAGAAATAAGAATGTTTGATTATGATTATTGTTGGGTTAGGATAAGAATTTCTAACATTAGTATTATAGATATGTTCTCACTAATTTGGTGTTCTTACATTGGAAGGAGCATTCGCTTCGTTTTTTCACAGTCCACTACTTTAGGTCCTAATCGTCATATCTATCGTATAAATTCAATTTCAGGGTTGAGTGTCATGCATTCCAAATCTCGATTTGAACTTACATATATAACTAGATATTTTAACGATCCGTTTGATTACATACAATTGTATAAACGATAATAGCTTTTGTAACTTGTAATGGAGTAAATTAAGCATTTAGGTTGGAATTCGCAAATTTGAGTAGCCTGGTAATAAATCAGTTTTCAAATGATGTTTTTCTTCTGACAATTAATTTCCTTCTCTTCTCTTTCTTCCTGCCGATTCCATTCCATACAAAAGGCGGAAAAAAGTCTAAAAATTGACTATCCATTATGTATCTAAATTATGTGTTTTCCAGTAATTTTGGGCCGCTGATTTCAAATATGCTATCTTAATTGTCGGGCTGGAACGCATAACACGAATGAAGTCTCGACCCACAATATTGCCATCGCCCCAAATCTCCATTTACTCCATTTATACTGCCAGCTGACGAGTGACTGTTGACGAAAAATAGTAAAAAATTCATTAATGGCGATTTGTCGATCATAAATATCGCCTTCAATTGCGCCCACCTTTGCAAGCGAGTCCGCTCTCTCATTGCCCAGAATTGAACAATGAGATGGGACCCAGACAAAGGTGATGATTAAATAACGCGAAGATAAAGCACTTAGAAGCTCCTGCATTTTCATGAGAAAATACGACGAATGCCTCACCGGCCTCAATGAGCGGATAGCCTCTATAGAACTGAGACTATCCGTGAAGATGAAGTATTGATCCGGTGTAAAAGAGGTAACAATTTCTAACGTAAAGTGTATTGCCGCTTATTCAGCAACATATACGGAACAAGGAGCTTGAAGTTTACGATTCGCGCTATAAATTTCATTAAATATACCAAAGCCTGCTTACTCTTCTATCAATGATCCGTCAGTGAAGAACGATTTAGTGGAGTTAACTCGGCCAAACTTTGCAGATAATATCAAAAGAGCAATCATAGGACGATGATGCTCTGGGATTCCACGAAGCTCTTGCTTCATGGATAAATCAAAATGAACCAAACTGCCGAAGTCGGAGAAACAATCACGATTGGGAATATTCGGCGAAGGGCTGACATTCTGTGTTATGTACAAATGGTACAAAGTCATGAAGCGAGTTTGAGGATTCAACTCAAGAAGCTTCTCAAAGTTTTCGATTACCTGGGGGTTCATAACTTCACACCTGGTGAGGAGCCGGAGAGATAATTCTGTAAACCGATCCAAGAGTGGCAACATGCCAGCCAGCACTTCAAGACTCATGGTATGAGTCGAGTGCATGCAACCTAACGCGATACGAAGACACCGATACTGAATACGTTCCAGTTTAATGATGTGCGACCGAGCCGCTGACTGAAAACAAAAACTTCTGTATTCTATAATCGACAAAATCGTTGTCCGGTACAACGTTAGAAGATCTTGTGGATGAGCTCCCCACCAGGTCCCGGTAATTGTGCAGAGAAAATTGACCCTCTGCTGGCACTTTCGCTTCAGATACTCAATATGGGATCTCCAGGTGCACTTAGAATCGAACCAGACCCCAAGATATTTAAATGACATAGAATGAGTTATCGGCTAACCCCAAATTTGAAGCTTCACTTTGCTGTTTAGAGACCGTGTTTACCTCTGCATCCCCACAAAGGTCACAGCGAGGAGGTTTTTCTATGTTAGTAGGGTAGGGCTCGATGGATCAGAATTCACCTTGATAAGTGATGTGATCATATAATATAGTTTATTTATTTCAGAGGTCAACAATGATAACAATTACCTGTTTCGCTCCGCGTTTTTGAGAGCACTTACCACCTCTCAATTGTCTGAAAATCCTTTGCGGGGTCTGACTGGTTAGCGTTCCACTTCTTCCAAGGTATCTAAATGATACCAGCAGCCGCAAATCGGGCTTCTTGCGAATTGTGTAACCTGCTTTGGACATTTTGCTTTCAAGTTGCTAGAAGCATGAACATCAAATGATACACGTGCGTTGCGTGCCTAAGTGTATAAGTATTTTATGATTTCAACGTCGTTGAGAGTTTGTAGACAATTCTCTGAGTTACTAAACTCTTTTCAGTTTTCATCAAACACTTTTCATTTATTAAAAATCCTCGCTCCATAGTTGCATTTTCGTGCGACAGGATGAGCACCTTTTCCTCAAATGTTGTCAAATTTGGCAACTCCTTCTATGAATGACCAATCATTTCTTTCAATGTGTGAGCAACATCAGCACTGAGATAGTCTTTATTTACACAGCTCCAGACGCTTTTTAGCTATGTTCTTGATGCGAGTTATAACATCAGGGTGATTATAGATGACGTAACGCGTTAAGGGCACACGGGATCAAGTTCCTATCACTTCGAAGTTTTCTGAGCACAAACTTCAAATACTATTAGGACTTCAGGCGTCAAATTTAAAAAATCGTTTGCTCCAACGTAGCATCCATTGGTTAGCGATTTGAGCGTTGTTTGTTTTGTTTTGTTTGTGATTTTTAGTCTCAAAAACGTGATGCGATAATTAACCTAACCTATAATTCATATGGAGAAAGGACTGCCTCCCGTAGAGTATGTCAATGGAGATTTGTTGAGTAGCTACTTCAGAAAACCACTGTAAATAGATTAACAAGCATTGCGGAATGCCAAAACGTATTTGACGGAAATTCGTGCAAATTCTCTCGCTTTCTTGAATGCCGATTTAGAGGCAAACCTGATTTCCATATTAGGGCTGGGAGAAGATTGCTCTCCGTCAATTCTCTTTCAATTAATGATTTTGCTTTAACGCTCAGGCTTAACATTTTTTCAAATCGTCAAAAAGGTCTGGGACATGATAGACTGCAGACATGATGACAAAAATCAACTTTGGTCCCAGCATCTTATCGTCTATCGCATCAACAACAACAGCGAACACTTTTGATCGAAATACCGCCGAAAAGCTTCGTTTGAAATTCGGATGACTTTCCTTCAGGTTTCTTTCTTCCTGCCTCCTGACTTCGTCCACAAATCTTCTCAAATGAGGCAATATTTGTAGCGCTCTTCTTGCAACAAGTTCAATCTCCACCTAACAAACTTCGCAGAATTTCTGTGGAAAAACGATTTTAAATCATTTTTATCTAAAGCTCTCCATAGGTAGGTAATTCTAGTGATCAAATATATCGTCATGCATCAATTAATCGACATTTTATTGTTACCATTTCCGGAGAAATTTGTGAAATTGGCGAATTTGCCCCTGTAAACAAACACACCCCACGAATAGAAGTTCAATTTCTTAAACTAAGACTGCTTCTGCTAGCCAATTGTGGTCTTATCAGCTAAAAACGTCGATTCAAATGTTTCCTCATAAAAGCAGACTCACCCATTTCGCAGATTTCTCCGGATTTAACCTATTAAACAGGGGTTGAAAAATGCACAGCTCATTTTTTGAAAAGCATTAGTTGATACAAAATTTCTGATGCATTAGGTGTCTTTGTTATTGCTGTGAGGTGACTGGCAGAATAGGTTTCTGTCCACTGCAGTGACAAATAGTTCTATTCCTAGGGGTATTCCTACCCCTAAAATTTCAGTAATGCATACAATAGTGATGCTTCAGTCAAAAGGATCACCTAAGCAGTTCTAGTCAAGTAAAATAAAAACAACAGTAAGTAATGTGCGAAACGTCACCTGCCACAGCCGTCTAGCCAGATTTTCTAAACGGTACGTTTTTGAACAGGTTGAAGAAAGCCAGCAGAAAATGATTCACATGCCAATGTCAAACACTATTTTATTCCGTTAATGAAATCGTTGGACCGAGTAGACGACAAAAACGCTACTCGAATTGAAAAAGGTGTGAGTAAGGTTCCTTCCATATGACA